>DF239013.1:78167-443030 GCA_000507305.1 Breviolum minutum Mf 1.05b.01 | reverse complement strand
GTGTGTGTGTGTGTGTGTGTGTGTGTGTGTGTGTGTGTGTGTGTGTGTGTGTGTGTGTGTGTTGTTGTTGTTGTTGTTGTTGTTGTTGTTGTTGTTGTTGTTGTTGTTGTTGTTGTTGTTGTTGTTGTTGTTGTTGTTGTTCGGAGATTTTTGGACCCAACAAAAAGGGTCGCAATTGAGGCACGAAAAAAAAATGCAGCTTTACTTTCCATGAAAGCGTGGTTGTTTAATACGAATCCTATTGATGGTTGATTGTTAGCTCCACATAACTGGGTACTAGATGGCGTGAGTTAAAGCCACCACCAAGTAGTATAACCCCCATATATACCCTGAACAACCAGGGGCCCTCTTTTCATTGCTCAATTCAGCCACGAAAAAAACCTTGGTTGGTTGGGTTGTATAGGGGATTATACTATATACCCGATTTTATAGGGTTAATCAAAAACCATGAGATAAGGATCCTTATTAACTAACCAGTAAAATGGAAAGTAGGAGGGTTTTTTTTCGTGCCTCAATTGGTTTTGGGTTGTTGAGCATGCTTTAGGTCTACCCCCCGCATGAGCATAACAGTCAGTAGGGAATCCCTATAAACCCTCATTTGCCAGGGTTAATGGGTGGGGGGTAGATACAAAGCAGGTTTGTTTTTCGTTGTACTTTTGGGAATGGTTTGGGAATCTGAAGTTCACCCTCCAGATTTGCTTGGAGGCTTGGATGATTCGGAAATGTTGCAACTGGATGTCCCGTTTGAAGATAGGATCACTGGGTTATTTCACCCCAACAGAAACACCATTTATTAGTAGGTGAACGAACCCATTGATCCTAACCATTGATCCTAACTTCCAATGGGACATCATAGTGGGTGCTCCAAGTAATAGTACGACCTGTCATTTGCGCCATTGCTTCAGGGTTCAAGTTGAACCTTTATTTATTCAGTAGAAGAACTACGCTGTAAAAGGAAACTCATCGACTCAAAAATGCTGGCTGGGAGGGGATATGTTAGTTCCCAGGATATACTATTTATTGGTTGGTTTCAGCCTAGCATCTTTTGTGACAGTATGATACTAAGAAATACTGAGAAAGCCAGTAGAGAAAAAAACACTTCAGTTGCTTGAATGGGAGGCAGAACAGACAATCACCACAAGGATTACACATTACAGATATGATCATGACTTATTCTATTGACATCAATTCGATCTGAAGATATCTGATCTTACTCCCCCGAAAACAAACACGACAATGGAAAAGCAACCATTAAACATGGTGATTTTCCATTGTCATGTTAGTTTTACCAGGGGTATATCATTATCAGTTAGTAATCTATATTACCAACAACTTACCGTAGATATCTACTCCAGCATGATCATACATACTTCTGGTCAAATTTGCTCCGGACCTCACGCGTTATCAAAAAACCCCAAAAGGTAGCTGAGTTTCAGGGAATTCAGCGGCTATTTCAGGAAAATCTCGGTTGGTGAAATAATTTGGCCAGATAGTTACTAGGTAGTGGGTTTCAAATATGTTTTATTTTTATCCCTATTTTGGGAAATGATCTAATTTAATTAATATTTTTGAAATGGCTTGAAACCACCAACTAGAAAATCACTCCTTTTCTGAAGGGCCGTTTTTTTTCGCCATGGCCTTTGGCCTTCGGCATTTTCGCGCCTTTCGGCATGGGAGCTACAGCAGAAGCTTTGGCCAGGCAGGACTTGGGTAACTTCCTGTTGGATGTTTTTGAATTGCTACTTGGATGTCACAGGAAGTTAGTAAATGGGTAGTAAATGAGTTATAACCTACCTATAAATGGGATGTATTAGAATTATAACCCACTTGCTAACCTTTGATCCTAACTTCCTGGGACATCCTAGTAGGATCAATGGATTATATCCTAGTTATAAATGGGTTATATTCGGGTTACAACTGATCCCAACCTTTTACTACCTTTCTGGGACATTCAAGAAATGGTGGTGAAAAGGCAAGGGAATCCCACCCCCAAAATGCCCGAAATCATTCAGGGGTTTAGGAATTAGCTCGTAATTTAGCCCAGAACAGTTCTGAAACGTGGACAGCACTTTATTTTGAGAATTCTTGGTAGATTTTCTGAAAGATAGAGGATTGATTTGAACGTAACATGTAGGTAAATAGCATAGATACTCTAGGTGGTAGTTGACCACATATTTTTTCCCCCAGTATGCTTGGGGAAATTCAATTTTACTTGCGCATATCTAAGATGGGTTGGTTCAAGCACCAACTCGTCTCGTAGTTGGTGCCAGACTTGGACTTTTTTGATGTTTCACGGTGTGTCAGGCTCAGAAAGATTGATTCGTGCAAGGTATTTTTTCTGTTCCCTACTTGAATGATCCATTTTCAATGGATTATTGTGGTTCTCTCAATAGGTGGTAGGTAAAGGTTATATATAACGCCCTAGAAGGCAATACACATACCTGGTATGGTATATAAGCGGTATATACTGCCAATTGGATGATGATATACTTCCTACCACCTTCTACAAGAACCTGATAAATCCATTGAGGCTTGGTTTCAAGTCATACCATCCCCGATCTCAAGGCCAAGCGAGCAACGGCCTCGGCCGGTGGGTTTCCAACCCTCACGCTGGCGAGAAGGGCTCGAGACATGCTATTGAGACAAGATGGAGATGCACGAAGAGTACTTGGTTTGGTGTCTGGGATCTTTTTCCATGGGAATCTATAAGGATACCCAACTCCAATGCCACCATTGGAAGATGGTGCTTAATGATTCTTTAATATTACTAAGGTTCTGGGGATGGCATTGGGGGGGGGGGGTACCTTACATTCCCCATGATGTTTTTCAAGGATATGCTGGGAATGACGGGGATTGGTGTTTACCCAGGTTTGGGAGTCTGGGAATAAACTTGGAAGATTACTTCAAATGAGGGGTTCTCAATTTTTTGAAGGGAAGCTTGAGAGCAAATATACAATTTGGAAGTTTCACCATTCAAATCCAGTAGAAAACTTGGGATGCCAGTCAACCACCTTTCGGATGCTGGCTCGTCACCACCAGGATTCTTACATTTTTAGGTTGGGGAATCCCAAACTACACCTTCATTTACCATTGGCAACCCGGGAGGGGAAAATCGCATCTTCATAACATGCTTCCCTTGTTTCCCTTTGTGTTGCTTGTTGGGGTTTGAGAGATGGCTAGACCCACTCGAAGTTGTCGACTTGTAGCTTTAGGGAGTTGAGCTTTGCGAAAAATCCCAGTGAGCGCTTTAGAAATTCAACAGTTTCCTTTTGGAGGACTTTTTCTTAAAAACATATCGGCAATACATAGGGAAAAAATCAACAACTACTAGTAAGTACTGGTAACTACCTTTTTTAGCTAGTAGATATCCCTGAAAGTCTGCCGGTATTTTTTTGTATGTATAGATGAGGTTGCAAATTCTAACTCGCAACAAGTTGGCCTTGGATGACTTTCGTGAATGCCAAGTGGATGTTTCCCAGTAGGCCGAAACGCCATGGAGGCGACCGTTTTTTTCTATTAAGGAACTCATAGCCCCGTACCATCCATGGGATGAAGGGTATATATTTACCTACATGAATGGTTGATTTTTATGGGTTTTTCAGGTATAGGTAAATATACCCTTCGTCACATGGATGCTATATGGGTACATATCTTACCATTTTCCTGAAATGAGGTTGTGTGTTTTGGGTAGAAATAATTTGGACGGCTTCCCGAGAGCCAGATTTTATGTATATTATGTGATGTTTACCTACCTGGACCTTCCAGTTTGGGTGCCAAATGGTTCCGTTTCAGGGTGTCAATTCAACATCCCTTAGGGTTTAATTGGCACCCCTTGGAAGGTGCTGGTATATATTTAGTTAATTTGTATGGTAAATTCGTTGGTATATATACCCGCCCCATGGATCCTATTCAGAAATCCAGTGCTTGCAGGAAATAACTTGGAAATCCTCCATCTAGGGTTTGAGAAACTTTCCCTTTGCTTGGAGGATCATCTCAGGACTTGTAAGTATAGTTAATAACCATGGTTAGTAAGTCCCCTAACCGGGGTTATTTCTTTTCCCAACGGCCCTAATGGCTTACAAATGAGGGTTACTAACTACTTACCAACTGGGATGATCCTCCAGGTAGGTCCGGTGATGGTTTTCTCGCTATAGATTTCTATAGATTTCTGAACCAAACCATCCAACGTTGGGACTGAGATTTGTTAGTGATCAGTTGGGGCTTCAAAATTTTCGAACAAAAACAGCTTCTTATTTTGTATGACCTAAAACCCCTCGAATCCATCTCAAAGTATAGGTATATAGAATATTTACAAATTATATACCACACATACAGATCGTACTTGGATGTCCCAGGAAGTTAGTAAATGGTTAGTAAATGGGTTATAACTTACTTACAAACGGTGCATATTGGGGTGAAATAACCCAGTGATCCTATCTTCCGTCCCGGGACATCCAAGTAATGGGCAACAACTATCCATCTCTTTCTCCCAAAAAATGGTCCTCCGACAACCAGAGGAGCCCTTTAAAAGGGGATTGGAACCCAATAAGTACTCACTATATAAGGATCCCCCTTGGAATTTGCATTGCAATATCTGGCAGCACATGCTTTCTACAAATGCTTTGTAAAGGGTTGGTTTTGTAAGGATTTTTTCGGGTGTATTACTGGGGTTGATTACTTTTCAGGGCCCCCTATTGCCCCAAGCGTTTTCGTACCATCATTTTCCCCTCAGGTGCTTTGTGCCTCTTGCCATCCCATACACCTGGACAACGCCACCTGGGCGACCTTGTGCGATGTGGCCTTTCTGCTTCACCGTAGCAACGGTGGTCACGGTGAAGGTGAAGGTGGGTTGGTTGAAACCGGGGAAAATGGTGTGAAAAAATCGGTGACATTAAATGGACCAAAAAAAAGGTGATAGCTATTGAAGCTATTGTATGTATAAGCCAGTGATTTCATTTGGGATCCCAAGTCCGAACCCCCTTGCAGATTGCAATCGTTGGAAAGTGAAGTTTTAGCTTGGCATCCCGGGTCTGAAAGTGTCATCATCCGGATGGTGGATGTTGGTAACCAGCATCCTGGGAAAGGGGGTAACTCGCATTTTAAAATATATGAAAATTCATGGCTCAACTTTCTCAACAACATGATGTGATATGGATTGGTATGTGTCAACAGTTCTAAGTAGCCTATCTCCCTATCTCCCTATCTACCTATCTACCTATCTACCAATCTACCAATCTACCTACCTACCTACCTAGCTACCTAGCTATCTATCTATCTATCTATCTTTCTATCTATCTATCTATCTATCTATCTTTCTATCTATCTATCTATCTATCTTTCCATCCTGAAATGGGATAATTTTAAACCACCATTAGTGGATTCCATAAGTATCTTTTTTTTGTTTAGACATGATATATTTTGTTCAACCCATTGCGGCGAACAAACCTCCACTGCGCGAACAAACCGACATCCAAACACCCCAAATGGCTCGAAGATGTCATATAACGGAGTCCCCCCCCCAAAACATAGCATGATCAAACGCCAGAATTTCACCTCAGGAGGTCTTTGCCTAGATTCGTGTGGGGATTATATATATATATATTCGCTACCAGCAAAACACCCTGGCAATTCCTGCGATTCTGCATGGGTTTCGTGAACCAAACTCCAAGGAGGTGACCGGCCGGTCATGGCGCCGCTAAGCAAAATCACCTGCTACTTGGATGTCACGTGAAGGAAGTTAGGATCAATGGTGATCGGATCAATGGGTTTTTTCCACCTGCTTATAAACGGTGTATATTGGGGTGAAATAACCCAGTGATCCTAACCATTGATCCTATCTTCCGTCCCGTGACATCCAAGTATTGGTTTGCATTTTAGTCTGTGAGGTCCCTCCACTTCATTCTCCATTTGCATTTTGGCATTCTAGGGTTGCAACGCAACACACCGAACTGGAACACACCCCGAGCAACCTTTACCAAGGGGCTATCTTTTGGGATTCCTTTCATAGTTGGCGGTTTCGGGGGATTGCCTGGGGTGTGCTCTAGGGGTGTGTTGTAACTTTCTTGGAGGTATGGGGATACACCCAATAGATACCCTTCATTTAGAATATCTTTACTTGTTGTGTTCTAGCTTCACAAAAAAATCACTTCCCCTAAAAGCAACAAAAGCAACAAAACCAACGAAACCAACCAAACATATCAGTACCCAAAACTGAAGCGCTGTACCTCATAAACATTCATAAACGCTATTTTTTGGGGGCATGGGTTTTCCCTAACCTAAGCCTTACATACAATATGTGAGGATTCCTTCATTTTAGGTCTCTGAATTGTTTGAATGAACTATCCAGGGCCAACTAACTAAATAAACTTATGAACAACCCATATTCTTACCCTAGGCTTCCGAGTAATCCTCCAGTCATACCTTGTGAGTTGGTAGGTATTTGGAGGCCCCCCAAGGAAGCCTTTCACCTCAGGAGGTGTGGGTCCTTTCACACCGATCCTCACGTTCGGTATGACTGGAAGACTAGGGTTGTTCGGACTGAAGCAATATACAAGTGGTATATAAGTGGCATTTTTTGCCAATTGGGTGATGATGCTGCTACCGATCCCACCTATTAAGGGATCCATGAAACAACCATTGACAACGAAACGAACCCAACGAGCCCCGAACCCAACGTCCTAGATCTCCTGAGTGCTGCGCAGCGGGCGACCTTGGAGCTGGTACTCACTTGGCCAGGTGGGAAGGGCCAGCACTTGAGGATGGGTTCCCAGGTTCGTACCGATACCGTGGTGAATAACCATGATAAGTCCCTACATGAATGGTTGATTTTTTATGGTTTTTCATGTAGGTAAATATACCATACATTACATGGATGGTTATGGGAGTGGTTATAACTACTCTATAACTTGGTGGTGGCAACTCAAAGGTTTTTATTATGTTCACTCCGATTTTTGGGGGTTTCATGATGCAAGTTGACCGACGCGCATATTTTTCAACTGGGTTGGTTCAACCACCAAAACTAGATAACGATGGTTAGTCCCTTTGGTAAACTATCATGGCAATGGAATATCCCCATTTTCAATAGGAAATATATCTTCAAAGTCTGTCCATTTGCCCGGGTTAATTCATGAGAGTTAGTATTAGTCCCTATCTTTTTGGGGCAACGTGGGACTCCTTCCGAACTTCCATCCATGGCCTAAATTAGATGGCTTATAAATGGGGATGATCCTAACTACTGGATCATCCAGTAGGATGATCCTCCAAGAAGGGGCAGACGTCGTTTCAAAATCACGACTTCCGTGGCTCTAATGGGGGGCGGGGGGGATAATTTTTGTTCTTTATAGGACGGAAATGAAGGAAGTTTTTGTTGCTTTTGTTGCGGGTGTGTTTTGTTTTTTTGGGCGGGGGGGGAATCTATGTATGTGGGGAATTATGTTTGTGTGCATTTACATGTTTTTTTTGAAAATAGGGGTAGTTCACAGGGTTGGTTCCCTGTATATACATCGTCCCCCTATACATCAAAACCGTGGCCGTTGAAGATGATACCGAGGTGTTGACTTGATTCAGCTCCGCCAAATACATACATCTTGGGGAACCCAAGTCGCCATGGATGATACCCATGTTAGGCGAGGACAATTACTCCCCCGAAAACTAACATGGAACCTGAAAATCACGTCTTTGAAAAGGACAATCATCTTCCAAACCCCCGTTCTTGGGTTCCATGTTAATTTTCCGGGGCGTATTTTTTTTTGCAGGGATTGTTTTTTTTTCTGTTCAAATTATGGCGACGTCACAAGACCAAAAAACCCCAAAAGGTAGGTGAGGAAGGGAAATTCTTTATTTCATGGAAAATCTAGGTTCATGAAATAGCATAATTTGGCCGGATTTTTTGTCAACAAAAAGCAGGGCCCCAACAAAAGGAAAATGACAGCTCGGATCTACCCAGGGAATTTATTTTTAACCCCCCCCTCCAAAACAAATAAAATTAGACTCATCTTCCAACACATGTTTCAAGAATTTCAAGGTATTTTTGTTAACGAATCTTCATTTGGTGGGTATTTCTTGCATCCATGGGAATAATATGGTATATTTACCATACATGAATGCTTGATTTTTGGTATATAGGTCAATTCGTAGGGTCAATTCCTACCCTTCGTCATGCCAAGCCACCACTCCAGGTGAAGCCCAAGTGGTGCATGGCACATCAGTGGAGTTGGAAAATGTCACCTGGATGACCTTCACTGGGTGGTGGTTTCAGCCTTAAGATTCCCCCAAGATCCCCCAAGAAACCTGGTGGTGACAACCTTACTGGGTTAGTTAACGTCAACCCTACCATTCTGAAACCGTTCGCAACTCGCAACGTCAACCTATTTTGGGATCGAATTGGCGCAAGTCTGGACGATTGAAGTATACCATGGAAATCCACTTCAACCTTCCTTTTTTTTGTGGGTTATTTAGCTTGCCATATTTTGAGGGCCTAAAATTGGACCCTCACTTTGGACCCATGGGGTTTTTGGGGGTCCAAAGGTGCGTGAAAGAGTTTTGGTTTCTAAACGACGCCAGGATTGAAATTCAAGCCTGTGATAAGTGATCAGGGTAGATTCAAAAAAGATTCCCTAGAGTCCAGACAGTACAAATTAGACATACTGTTGATGGCCAACATCCGGCTAACCAATTGATATGGAGAATCTACCATTATTTACAGGGTTTCAAAAACATCCAAAAAGGTGGTTTGCTCGCCGGATTTCTGAACCATTAACAGTATCATCCCCTTCAGTTGCAACAGATAATACACCCTAGAAGATTAAATAGATTAACATGGAACCTACAAATCACCTATTTAGAAAGGAAAAATGATCTTCCAAACTTCCATGAGGACATGTTCCAGCCGTTCATCTTCAGGGGGGTATCAATTCTAGATTTCCTAGACCGCTGAAAAGCTCAAGTCGTGCACAGTGTGACTGTGCCCCGGCCCTTGGGCACTAGATTGTGGCTATGTTCATGTACCCAACTGGAGTATTCACTGCCATGTTTTCATTGTTGATTTTACTGGTAATCACCATAATTCCTGGTAGAACATGTCATGCACAGTTCAATGTTTCAACGGGAAATATACTGGAAGAAATCCTGCACAACCTGGGATATACAAGACCTTGTAAATAATGGGATAACCTATATAATATACCCATGAAATGGTTTTTTGGATTTCTTCCACGGTATTTATATAAGCAAACATGTGGTGTTGAAACTTTTGCAAGCTTAGCCTTGGTTTTTCATCTGCTTCGAAAATTTCAGGATGTAGTGGCCGCTTTGCAACGTTTGGGCTGTAAGATTGAACAACATGGAACACCTTGTGCAGGTTGGGTCCACGGATCGGGAGTTGGGTCCAGAAATGCCACCCCCAAACAAACCAAGTGCTGTGGGCGAAATCGCCGTGGATTTTTGGTGCTACAAGGTGGGGTTCCCCGAGCCTAGTTGGAAAGCAGGTTTTTTTAGGTATAACCCCTATAAATGGCCGAAAAATACATGGGTAACTCCACTAATAACTGGTGACTTTGGGCCCACCTTGTAGGGTAAGTGGAAAACATGCACGAACCCCAGTAACAGTGAGCATTTCTAGCAGGGGGAATCCAAACTGAAACTTTCATTTTCAATTCCTGGCAAGCTGAGAACGGGGAGTATCCCAACGTATCACCTTCCACAAATTCAGGGTATAGAGTCAGTGCCAGTTGACTTTGCACACGGTTTTTGGCGATGAGCGCAAATGAGGAGCTTTGGATGATCAGAATTCACTTAGCCAAGTCTAGATTCTTAGATGTTTTATTTGCAAGTTTTCAACATCCATTTTCTCTTGGAAAATGCATCAGAACTAAACAACATCAACATGTTTGTCCAATTTTTCTGAGAGTGTAGGAATGTTTACTATATATACATGGGAAAACATGAAGCCCCCAATTTGACTCGCGCACATTTTTTTGACGTGGGTTGGTCCGTTCAACCACCACCTATCGCACATGTTTGCCGCTCTGTGGTTTTGTAATGCCTCGGACTGTTGCCCAAAACCATCTGGCGGCAACAACTGCGCAAATTTCAAACCTGAGCAAGACTATAGATTTATTAGATGGTGGTTTCAAATATTTTTCATTTCCATCCCTACTTGGGGAAGATGACTGTTTCAGGTGCTATGTTAGTTTCAGGGAGGGTAGTATATAATTGCCACTGTCACTGGCTATAAAAATAATTGCTCCCGGGGTAATCTCAACCCTCAACATCCACCAGCTACTAATTTACCATGAAAATAAACCAAATCTAGGTGGATGTTTCCGAAAATGGTGGGTTTTCCCCCCAAATCATCCATTTTAATAGGGTTTTCCATTATAAATCATCCATTTTGGGGTACCCCTATTTTTGGAAACACCCAGGTAAATATACCATACCATTGAGTGTTTGGGTCTACAATTTTTCGTTTACCACTGTTTGCTTGGTGGCTTTCTGTTTGTCTCCCTAGGCCATTTGAAGCTTCCTTTGTACTTGCCTGACTTGGGTCTTATGCTCCTATGCCTCCAAGATGGGGTGCTTAATGGAGGCGTGCCATTGATGATTCCCATAGTTTGATATCTTGGAGCGAAACAGAGAAGTTGAGTAGAAGCCATTTGGAAGGGGAACAACCCCGGGTATATAGGGGACTTACAATCACCATGGCTATTAACCACTTACAAGTCCTGGGATGATCCTCCTAGTACCTTCCCTGAAACTGATGAAGGAATATTCCCAGTATTCATCTAGGTGGTGGTTTCAAATATTTTTATTTTCACCCTTACCTGGGGAAATGATCCAATTTGACGAGCATATGTTTCGAATGGGTTGGTTCAACCACCAACCAGTCATGTTCGATAATTGTTTGATGCAAATGATAATATCCCAAGTCCACTTCCTTGGGGCTGGTGTTCACATTTACCTACCAGGGTGGACCCATGGAAGTGATCGTCACTAGTTATATAGTAAGTTGGGTTATCACCTTTTTAGGGGACGAAGTCAGTACAACCTACTTATATTGGAAAGTTATAGTTATTTCATCCATTTACTAAGTACCAGCAAAACATCCCCAGGGATAGTCTTCCAAAATTATCTTTCAATAACTTGGGTAAAAGGAGATGTTTGGTCCGTTTGGTTTTTCGGCCTTTCACCTGACCACCTCACCTCTTTGTTTTTTTACTGACACCTGTCTCCTCTCCGAAAACGTGAGTTCGGTATTTGATTTCGACAGACATTTGTAAAACTTGAAAAACTTTGGGGGACTACCAAGCCAAAAGTTTCGCAAGTTTGATTTAGAACGATCAGACTTTGAAAGTATACGTCGTACGTAGTAATCCCTGGATACAAATTGGTTTATGATCCAGGTTGGGAGCATGTTTGTAGATATATGAACATATAATACTATCATCAATATATTTTGTATATGATATGATATGATAGGAATATGATTGAATATGTATCTATTCCCAGTGAAGAACAACCGCTAATAAAGTCATATGACTGCAATACAATGATATCACATTTATATATCACTATATTTTATGATATGATTTATATGTCCAATTAAAAGCATCTTTCGATAAGCAGTCCATCCAACCACATCCGAGCATTTTGGGACGATTCTTTGAACCTCGCCAGAAATTCGGCCCCCCCCCTTGGTGAGAGGTCATGATCCAGTCACTGACTTGCATCGAAAACAATTGGATACTGGGACTTGAAGGGAACGAGTGATTGGAAATGTGGCAAACAAGCAGTGACACATCAGTGTACCATAGTTAAAAGCCGATTGACACTTCCATACTGACCGGAAAAAACGTGTGTTTTTTTGAAGGTGAACATTTCCCAGTGTTTCGCTATGGCGAAGTTCATCTAAGCACATGGGGATTTCTATAGCAATGTTTGATATAAGAATTTCCGACTGTTGATGGTTCAGAAATCCGGCGAGAACCAGCTGAGCAATAGGTAGTTTATCCTCTTACATCTATGACTTACGACGGGTGTCGTATACATCCCAAGTTTAATCGGTTTCTTCCATCAATCAGCAGTATCAATCGTGGGATTGAGCCTTTTTCTTGGATAATGGGGATGATGGGCACCCTAAAAAGGTACATTATAGGCGCCACCCGGTTACCCTTACAAGGTGGGCCCCTACTTAGGGTGATACCTCATAGGGGCCGCATGACCCTCCATTTCACCCATTTTATAGGGACCTTTATAAGTATAGGTTTATAACCCCTATATATGGCCTTAGAAACGGGTAAATGGGGCCCGGGGTGAAAAAACCCTACAAGTGGTGTGAACAAAACCTACTTCTAACTGGTTTTTTGGTCCCATCTTGTACCATTTCCTCGCATCGAAAAATCACAGGAGAGCCTGCGAGGCGGCCATCGGCTGGAAGTCTTGCAATGCAAGGAATGGCGTTTTGGAGCTGAAATGCATCGAGAGTCACTCGGTTGGATGGATCACTCGGTTGGCAATTTATAGATATTTGTAGCGACCTCAGCCGAGGTCACCCCGCAAAGTGGTAAATCTAGGTCGGTGAAATATTCTAGTTTGCATGGATCACTGGATCACTTTTGTTGTATCTTTTTGTCACTTTTTGTTGGTGTTTTTGTGTGTGTTTTGTGAGCATTTGCGGTCCGGTGGTGGCAACTCAAACATTTTGTTGGAATTTTCACCCTGATCCTTGGGGGAAAAATATCCAAATCGACGGACGCGCATAATATTTTTCAAATGGGTTGGTTCAACCACCAACTAGCAGGGTGTTTGGTTGGCTAGTTTGGAAAAAAGGCACCTGGAAAACCTAGTGTGCCATTTTTTTTGGCAACTGTAGCTGGTTTTAGGGGTAAAGTTGATGGAAATTAACAGCAACTGGTTTTCCAGAAACCCATTTTTTTGTTTGGAGCAAAGCAGGGTGTGTTTTAGCTTGGCATATCTTAGACGGTCGGTCGAGTTCGTGGGGTGTTTTTTTCCCCACCTAAAAGTAATAGAATTCTTCAGGGGGGGTGGTGATTCCCCTTATCTTCCCTACTGGTTCCCTAAGGTTCCCCAATCTTTCATAGGAATCCTTAGGGTTCCCCAGCTACCCCCTCTCCTTGAACACCACCCCCTTAAGAATCCTAGAAAAAAGTGGGTTGGGGGTAGATCCAACCAAGAAAACCGAGAACCTCCCATGGGAAGCATGGCAAATTTGGCTCCGAAGAAAGGTTTTTCGATGTGTTTTTTTGGTTCCACCACCACCAACATTAACAACCAACAACAACAACAACAACAACAACAACAACAACAACGACAACGACAACGACAACAACAACAACAAAAACAACAACAACAACAACCACCATCTCGCAAGTCTTGGGTTCCATGCTCCTAAGGCAAGAACTCATTTTGCGACAGAAGTTGGCATTTGCTTTGCAAGCGAACGTGCCGCCACGGCGACGACAAAAAACACCGGGCACAAAAACACTGCGGCAAATTTGCACCCGTGGGCAGGGTGGGTTGAGAGGGGATTTACAATCCAGAAAACTAACATATCCCACCTAGGGAAAAGGAAAATCATCTTCAAAATGCCTTTAGAAGGGGATATGTTAGTTCCGAGGAGGGTAAGTTAACATGTGACATGAGATGTTTTTTTTTTTTCTTCTGAAATTACAGTGTAGATGGTGAGGTGGTGAAGGTAAGTAGTATCCATATTAAGCTCACGTTGTAAGTGGGTTACATGTAAGTAGGTGACAAAGAGGAGGTCATACGATTTTATGCTACATACCCCAGTTAGCCTAACTGATTTTGCTTACCTCAAGAATCATCCAAACGTACCCAATAGTGGAAGAATATCATTTACCCTGCATCATCAACGTTTACCCAAACAACACCAAATGTCCTAGCAATATCAACCTACCAAAACATGAACATCCAATTTCCCAACTCTTTTTTGCTTGATTATTAGCTTCAACGTCCAAATCCTTGGGGGTTTGCGCAACAGGTCCGACAACGTGACGGACCTGTCGCACCAGCGTTTGCTGGATGTGGCGCTTCAACGGCGTCGCGGAGCGGAGCAAGTTCAACGAGGAGGCTGGGAGTTGGATGGAGAGATAACTTGGAGGATCATCCCATCAAGGGTGATTCCAGTCACCAAACATTGGAGGTACCTAAAATGGAGGGACTCACCTATATAAGCTGTATGTAAGGGAAAACCCACCAAAATGGCCTTATAAGGTTCAGTACCTCCATTTTAGGTACCTGAAATGTTTGGTGATCAAGGGTGATTTACCCGGGACTCCCAATAATGATGGGATCCCCTTCTGGTAAGCGTAGCTTCCCATACTATTCCCTAATAATATTTGGGACCCATAAGAATCACAAAAAAGATATGGGAATAGGTCGGGTAGCTTACCAGAAAGGGGGTCTCATTATTAGGAGTTCCTGAAAATCCCAGTGATCGCATTGGTGTTTTGATTTGAAGGGCTACGAGGTGGGCCCCTCCGCTGGTTTTACATGAAGTTATAACCTTTACCATCCTTTACCCATTTATTTTCGGCCATTTAGCAGTGAACCTTCAGGGGATTTCCAGTAGTAAGTGGTTAGTAACCTTGGTGATTGTTGTTGTCCCCAATTAACAGGTGTTATGGAACCCCTTCCATCCATGGCCTTTTTGTTAGCGATCCTAACTGGGGGTGATCCTAACCCCTGGATCTGGGATGATCCTCCAAGTATTTCACTAAATGGTTGGGATCAACGGGTTATTTCACCTACTTATAAATGGAGAAATATTCGGATTATAACCCCATATAAATAGCCAAATTAAATGGGTACATGGGAGTCTTTCACGCTACTTATAGGGGCCCCATGTCACTCCACTTAGAACTTGTTTCTAGGCCCGCCTTGTTACAAACCTTTATAGTGGTTATTTATCCCTGCAAAACAAACCTATGATTTTCTATCCCCGAATCACCTCTTAGGAATTTTCGGGGGACCTATATCAGTATCTGAATCGAATCCCAGGAAGGCCGGACCACGGGACCAACGCGGGGATTCCGGATGGGCGGCTTCCGCCGCACCTGAAGTCAAGCCACCAAATTGGCTGATTAAATGCTATGGGAACCCACAACTTATCTTCATTTTCTAAGGATTAAATGCTATGGGAACCCACAACTTATCTATATTTTGAGGGCTCATGGATCCCCTGAATTCCATTCAGGTTTAGGAATTAGCTCGTCATTTGCCCAGGTTCTATAAATATCGATAAGCTAGGAGCATATCAAAGGGTAGTTGGATTCGGCATTCAAGGCCTGGGGAGTTCCACCACAACCTTCAAGGTATGATTATCGATGGCTGGTGGGAAGACTACGGGGATGTCCTGCTGGTACTTAGTAACATAGGTAGTAAATTGGATTAAGATCCTTATAAGTAGGTTGTAAGTCTTATAAGCAGGTTATAAACCAACTTAATAACTAGTTACTAACTTCCTGGGACATCCCAGTAAGGATTGGTGGTGGTTTGTTTTTTTTTCCGTTTCTTTTCACTCTCTTATTTGGCGAAGATTACAATAGATTACCTCATTGACTTGTGCACAAACAATCGTAGATGGGTTGACAATACCAACTAGGATGGTCAGTGTTTTTTTGGCAAGAAATTTTGATTTAGAATAAATAAGATTGATGATTGGACTAGGCCTGCTACTGCTACTGCTACTGCTACTGCTACTGCTACTGCTACTGCTACTGCTACTACTACTACTACTACTACTACTACTACTACTACTACTACTACTACTACTTCTATTCTTGTTATTTTTATTATTATACAACTACTCTTCCATTCCTCATGTATATAAGTGGATTAATTTTTTGGGTCATTTTTTTCTTCAGAATGATTTTCCATCATCCTGGCACCAGTCGGAACTCGGTGCAGCACGTGTAGGAAACACAGCGCGTGAAGGTGATCGAGAAACTCGAGGCATGCTGCGTGCAGCACCACCCATGGGTGCAGGTGGACTGGCCAGCAATGGCTGAATGGCTTCAAATCTTCAATCTGCATCGCTGCATCACCCATTTTGACTGCGTCAACCTGTCAGTACCGAAAAAATAGATGCGAATTTCTCTGCGCTGTGATTTTTTTGGGGGTGCGTATAAAAGAGTGGCCAGAATCTTCCAAATCACAGGGTAGTTTCTGTTTTTTTTGACATCCTGTTTTTTTGGTGCAGGAAAGTAAGATCTATTGGGGAAAATGGATGATTGAATATCATGTTGCACCATGAAAAATCGATAGTACTGTTGATGGAAGAAATCCTGCACCACCTGGGATAAACTGCCTACCAACTGGTGCAGGATTTCTTCCATCGACAGTATGACATGCACCATGAACATTTGATAACAATATAACAGTATTTCTTGGTTTTGGCTTTCCCACCCAGGGTGCCGGCTCTCATCTTCACCAGCAGGATTACATTTGACAAAATTTGAAGTGACAGGGGAATCCCACGTTTTACCTAGGTGGTGGTTTCAAATATTTTTTATTTTCACCCCTACCTGGGGAAGATTCCGATTTTGACTAATATTTTTCAACTGGGTTGAAATCACCAACCAGTTACTCTTTTTCCAACAATCCTGGCAGTGGAACATGGCCCCTTTGGAGAGACGAGTCCCTCTAATCTCATCTTCCAGAGACCTATTTTCCACTTCCATGAGCTTATGGAAGGAAGAGTAAAACTCTCAACCTTGCCGAAACGTAATTTTTCCCACCTACAAGAAGGGGCCCGGGACCCTAGTTATAAGCTAGTTAGTAGTCCCAGCAAACCCTATTTAACCATGGTTGTAAATGGGGAGAAACTAGGGATAAATCAACTTGTAGTAGTTAGGGGGCCCCATCTTGTAGGTAAGGGGGTTGTTGATCCAAATGTAGGAAACACCCCCGAAATTTTTCAGTAAAGGAAACCCGCAAAGTTGGGAGGTGATGTATGGATGTATTTCCGGAATTCCAAAGTTGCATTATGCCGGTGCAAAAACAGTTCATTTCCGAGAATGTAGATATATATATATATTATACTATATATATTATATATACACTATATGTATATATATATATATTGTTTCTATTTCAATCCTTCAAGAGTCGTTGATTTTTACAGCCCAAAACTTCCAGACTTCATGAATTCATTTTGTGGCTTCTTCGTATGGCATCTCTCGAAGACTAAGGAATGGAGTTCGGAGTTGGTGTTTGATGTAAGAGCCAACCAATTGATTCCATACTGGGATGTCCATTGTACTTAGTAGCTGGATTATAACCCCAATATAAGTAGGTTGTAAGTCCCCTAAATAGGTTATAACCCAACTTACTAACTAGTTACTAAGTTCCATGGACACCCTAGTACCATCCATGTATGGTGAATGGTTGATTCTTGTGGCAAATGTAGGTAAATATACCATACATGGATGCTATGGGTATGGAATAATAATGCATTTTGGAAAGCCTCATTCACGGTGGGAAGATAGTCATCATCATCACTCGATTTTACTGTAATTACCGTACCTTAACATTACCCTCCCTAAAACTAACAGTTCGCCCCTAAAAATGGTGGTATCCAAAGCCGGAATCTCCTTTTGCAGGGGTCTATTTTCAGGGGTGAACTGTTAGTTTCTTGCAGGGTATATAATATATAACCTTCATGTAATCCACTCTTAATTACAGATTTTTGGGCAAGACCCTAAGGCATGTCATGTAATCAACTTTTCCGTTTTTGAGAGGTGTACTGCTTGAAAGGGTGCTTGGTTGACATGGTCATGATTTTCCGGTGAAGAGGCGGTGTTCAAAAATGGCCACCAGCGATGCGACTGTTTGGAAGATGAATCTTCAATGAACACACGCGGCACATTTCAACAACGCTGTGTTTTCAAACCTTTTTTTGGTGACGTTTATGTAATGCTGACATGAACTTCGTCAGGACTGTATTTGGAGGTTTTTTTTGAGGTTGTTTGGTCCTTTTGCTACCCAGTGAATTTTCGGGTGCCAAATTTGTAACAAATGTTTGCCACCAAACAGATCTTATCGGAATCTGAAAAGAATCGAAGCGTTTAAAAGTCTTGTGGTCGGATCTTGAAAAACAAGCACCCTTGCGGCCAAGAAAAAGGGAGGCCCTCTAGTCTTCCAGTCATACCTCCTGAGGTGAACGGTGTTTTTTTTCGGTAGGGGTATCTAAATATCTTCTCAGGAGGTGTGACTGGATGTCTAGGGGTGCACAGCGTTTGTGATGTCGATGTTTTGTTGGGATGTGATACTGTTGATGGAAGAAATCCTGAAAAAACCACCTGTTATCTATGAAAGCTTGTGAAAAATGGGATGTTCTCCGTATCAACTGGTTTTCATGCCGGATTTCTGCATGATGTGAAACCTTGAACGAAAACAGGGAACAAGGACTCCTCAAGCTTTGTGTTTCTAGCTCTGATAGGCGTGGTTTGAAAGATGTCTCTTGTTGGATTTCGGTGTCCGAGTCTGGTTGAAGCACTTGTGGTTTGAAGCAGTTTTCAACCCTCGAAGTTGAACAATTCGCACGTGAAAAACGATGGTTGAAAGACAATCCATTCCTTTTTGGGACCGGGAAGTATGGTCAAACATGGAGATGTGAATGACCGAAATTCACAAGCGGTTTTCTGCTTTCATTGCACTTCATGGGGCTGGCCCTCACGAAGAATACCCAGGAAGTGGACTTTGTTGTACTACATTCTGTATATTCTGTTATATTATATCTTATGTATTCTTATGTAATTGAACCATCCTCTCTTGCAAAAATATGACATTATCTATTCTTGACCAGCCCATCATTGAATGTAGGTAAATATTCCAGTCCCATGGAGCACCTGGGAATTGTTTATTGTCCCCTAAGGGTGTTTCAACACACCGAACTGGAACACACCCCGAGCAACCTTTACCAACAGGTTGTTTTCGGGAGTCCTTTCATAGTTGGGGCCCGGGGGATTGCCGAACGGGTGTGCTCCAGGGGTGTGTTGTATCTTTCTTGGAATCTCATTACTAGGTGAATCTACCCAGTTGCACACCGAAACTTACAGGAATGTTTTTTCATGCTGGATGGTGAGCAATGAATCCGATTGTTTTACAAAAACTATAGGTTTACAGTAAAGATGGTGAAATACTCAGGAAAAAGCAACCTCTAACTGTTAGGTCCAAACAAATTTGGCCAAGCATGTTGGAGTAAAGCTCGATTTGTCGACAACAAAATACTGCGCAAAAAAAGTACTCCCGAAAGCGACCACAACGAGGATGTATTCCAAACCATCCATCTCCAGGTGGAAACTTGCTGTTAGTTTTTAGGGAATATTTTTCAAATGGATTGGTTCAACCACCTAAGAGATGTCCATGCTGTTGGTTTTTCTTCCAAGATCCATGAGATCAAGGCGTACCCGTAACAGTGCACCCATAAATACCCACTATATATATGGCTTATATAGTGATTTCCCATAGGGGTTCACGTTGGTAGGGGTACATCCAACTATCCCCTGATCTGAAAGGTCGTTTTGTGAATCTTTGCACTTGTTCCGGATCGAGCTTTTTCCATAGGTTGAGGTTGCGAACTCAGATGTCAAACAGACAGGTCTTTCATGCCAGTCACATCCTGAAAAAGGAGGAAGGCAACATTAAAAGCAGAAGTTGTTCGCATAACGCAAGCCATAGAATCTACGTAATGGAATATTTACCTACATTTACCATGAATTCAAGGCAAATGTAACTTAATATGCCATACATGGAGCACATGGGTAATGGCATCAGTTTAGTTTTTGAATGATGCAACACAAATTGTTGGTTGATTTTTTTCGAGCTTTGTAACTTGTTTGAATGAAGCTGGTGAATGGAGTGGAAAAATTGATGGTTGACTCAATTGGATGGACAATCCAAGAACATGCGACGCCACCTTTTGCATGATCATCTAGGTAAACTTGTCAATCATGTGGATCTCATTGAACTTTACTAGTTGGTGGTTTCAAATATTTTTTATTTTCACCCCTATTTGGGGAAGATTCCCATTTTGACTACTATTTTTCAAAGGGGTTGGTTCAACCACCAACTAGTTATCGTCAATATGTGGTTTTTCATCTTTGCGAAATCAGAGGTGAACATCATCCAACTTAGTCTGAGAGACCACAAACCATGGCCTGTTTTCGAAAATATCATGTATTTTCAATTTGGCCGCTACGCATGCTGGACCGAAGAATAAAATCCCCAAACCATCCATGGTACCAAGTATATTTACCTACGTTTATGGTTGATTTTTATGGGTTTTACATGTAAGGTAAATATACAAACGTCCCATGGGATTCTATGGGAACACACTCAAACCCCATACATCCAAAAACACACACACATTTTACCGTGGGGGAAACCCATCGCGAAGTTCGGTGGCCCCCACGCCATGGCGGGTGCCGGTGCCGGCACTCTTTACATGGCCGAGGATTCGGGGGACATAAACGAACGGGGTGTGAAGAAATGAAGAGCTTTTTTTGAAGTGACAAAAATGCGGTTCAGGTTCAGTTGACCCAGTTTTTTTATGGTTAGTTTCAGGGAGTTGTACCAATTTGGGCCCCTACTACTTATTGCTAGGGTTATAACACCTGTAAAAAGTAAAAAGGTCCTATAAATGGGTAAATGGGGTTCTTTCACCCTACTTAATAGGGGTTATCACTCCACTTCTAACTGGCATGTTCAAGGATAGTAATGCCCATAAAGTCAACTAATCAAATGTATAGGTAGATATACCGTACATTGATCCTATGGGATGGTGTGTGCAGATGTAAAACACCCTGTAAATAATGGGATAAACTACCGATGAACTGCAGGATTTCTTCCATCAACACTATGATAATGTCGTTTAGTTTTTTTTGGGCAACCTGATCATTGCCCTTGCTCCAGGAGGAACGTATGCTTGAGTGCCCGGAGGAGGTGTGGCGTGGGTACAATGGTATTTGGTCAAATAAAACGACATTCATCACCTAAGCATCGCACCAAGAGATCCAAGAGGTAGATAATTATTGTTGGTATTAGGAGATTTTGTGGGAATTTTTAGTCTTCATTTTCGAGTTTTTCTACAAGTTGGTTTGAAATATGGTTGACATTTCATCAATCGCTGCTACCCATCATCCCATAATAGCGAGGTGGTGGTTTCAAATATTCGTTTAGTTTTAGCCTTATTTGGTTAAACCATTCAATTTGACTCATGTTTTTGAGATGGGTTGAAAACACCAGCTACACAATCATGGAAACATTGCACTAGTGTAAAGGAAACTAGTCTTGGACCCGTCCACTTCCATGATTGTGGAAGGAAGAGTAAAGAGAATGAGGTAATGAAGGTATCTTCCCTGCCAAACTTGGATAGTTGATTGCAGTTTGGATAGAAACCACTCGATACTTCAAATCATGGGAATCTATAAGGCTACCCCCCCCCCCAATGCCACTCCCTCCTAAGAAATAAGACTTCACTACTAAGGGGTTATTAACCATCAATGTTTTGGATACCAAGCATGACTAGGTGGTGGTTTCAAATATTTGTTATTTTCACCTCGAACCTTGAGGAAATCATCCAATTTGACCAGCATATGTTGCAGATGGGTTGAAACTCAACCACCAAGTAGATGATCATTCGATCGAATAATTTGAGACGATACCAAGGAGGGATCCGGCAAACTCGAAACTTAAAACAATTAAAACATGTTTTTTATTTTTTGCGGTAGTGGAAATGGAGCGAACCCCAGGGTTTGTGAAACTAAATTTGTCCAGAGTGTTGATAGTTAACCAATTTTTCGCCCATTTTATCTTAAAAAGACTAGTCGTTTTTTTTTTAATCTTTTTGTTACCGAAAATGAGTTCCATTTCTGATCTTGCCTTGGTGTGATATGAAGTTCTCGTTCCCTGAAAAGATTACCCACGAAAACCTGGCGATGTGCTTGGAGGTGAAGTCAGATCGACGAAGTCGACTTGTCTTGAGAATAGGTGTGGCAGGGAAAGGGAAAAGGAAAATTGTCAGTTTTTCGTGGCGTAGCATGGTAGATCAATATCATTTTATATTTTTAGTAGCAGGAGCAGTTGTTTGATTTTGATATTTGTTCATTCTGAATGTAGTCATATTCATTATAATTTTGGCACATTCCGCTGTAATCATTGGATCATGTGCCGTGATGTGCAAGCTATGTTTGTCACTACAGGTTGATTTCTTGTTCTATTGTGATGTTCATCAACAAGATGAAACAAGTTTTCCTTCAAAGTGCTACCTGTTGATGGATTCAGAAATGCGAACCATCACCTGGAACGGCTTATATAAACAATCCGAACAGTAACATCCAGGTACAAACCTGCTTCAAAGGAAATTACTGGTACCAAGTTGGGACCCTACGATCGTTATAAGCAGGGTTATGAGACCCCTATTAATGGCCTTACGAATGGGTAAGTGTGGTTATAAACCCTGTAAGTCAAGTTATAACGCTGTCTTACATATAATCTTGTATATATATATATATAGCTGGTAGTAGTAGGGGCCCACCTTGTATGGTATCAATGGTATCAATAGTTTTAGTATAATCTCATCATCTTGGAATCAGCTGAATTGACACGTTTGGGTTGTCTTAAAGTTGTCTTAGCTACATAACACGGCAGGCTCAAAACTCGGAATATCTTCAAAACTTGTCGGAAATTCGATTATGGTTGAGACATGTTGAGACACTTCACATCAATTCACGGACAGTTCATCATGGAAATCCAAGACCAGACCTTGAGTTCATTACCCTAGTCATTTCTACCAATACTTTCTTAAATCACTACCCTTCCCTCCCACAATCATGCTTCGGTGGAAGTCTTTCCCCAAATTCCAAAAAAAATATCTCCCTTGAAACAAACCCATTTTCCACTGAACCCATGGATATCATGGGAGCAGTTGTGTCACCTTTAAACCAAATACCCATCCCTTGGTGGACAAAAATGGCGCTTGGAAGGTGCTGCGTTGTTGGGCCTTGTGGTCTTACTTGTAGTAACGCCACTTCCAGGTCTTTTGTCCAAACGGAGTGTTCAGTTCTGGGGGGTGGAATTAACATCAGCCTGGCGGGTTTCGTTCCAAAAAATCAGCAAAAAAGACATCAGAAAAAAAACATCCCGAAAATTTGACAACAAAGTCCCCAAAATAATAGGAAATCCTTATTTTTCATGGGGGTGTTTTTTTTGTTTTAAAACCCTACAGACTTGGGTTGATGAGTTTTTATCCCCTACCTCAAACAAATCCAAGAAAATGATGGTTTGTTTCCGAGTTCGGTATCTCTTCAAATGGTGCCTGTTTTTTTAGGTGAACATTTTTTGATTGGACACGACCGGTGGTGTCAACGATATTCCCAAAGAATCCCAGGTGTTCCTCCCGCAAAATTTGTAGGATTGATTCAGTCGAAACATCCCATCCCTTTCGGTCATAGGTTGTCATAGGGGTCCCATCCCGGACTCTTTGGACGAATGGGTGGATTCTTAGGGATTTGTAGCTCCAAAACTATATGTGTGTTTCCAAAAATAGGGATACCCCAAAACGGATGGTTCATAATGGAAAATCCTGTTAAAATGGATGATTTGGGGATACCACTATTTTCGGAAACATCCATATGTGTGTTTTGGAGAATGATCCTCCAGTTGAGGAGCATGTTTTTAAATGGGTTGGGTTCAACCATATCTAGGCGGTGGCAACTCAAACTTATTTTTTATTTTCATCCCGATCCTTGGGGTTTCATGATCCAATTTGACGGGTCCACGCGCATATTCTTTCGAATGGGTTGGCAAAAAACCCACCTCCTAGGTACCCTAAGAATCCTGACCCCTCCTATGGAAACACCAGACCCTCCTAATGACACCCCTGGGGCCTTAAAACAGGTGGTTTTGACACCCCATGACATCCCATGGAGCCTTAGGGTAAAGTATCTTCTTCTGGCAAGTTAACCATTGTTACTATAAACCATGACATAAGGATCCCTAAAAAAACAACCAGTACAACTCATGGAAAGATCCATGGAACTGCTTTTTGTTTACCTTCAAATTTGCATAAACAAATCAACCAAATTGGCCAAGTATTTCCATGGAAAGTTGGAGGGTTTTTTGTTGTGGCAAAAATATCACCTTCACAGGCTTAACATTGATGTTCGTCCATGTTTTTTCAGGGTTTTTGGCGCTGTTTCAAAAAAGAGACACCCCTGAAATCTAACATAGCTACCCCAAAATAGCCATGTTTGAAAGGACACATATTTTCCAAAGTATCATTTTTGGTATCTATGTTAGATTTCTGGGGTGTACCTTTTTAAGCAAATCCCATTGCAACAGAGTAAATTGCTAAACCAGCAAACCAAAAAGACGCATCATTCTTGGCAAATTTTTGGTGGTCCCTTATACTCTAAGCCCTTTTTTGTCAGCGCCATTGGCATCATCATCATCATCATCATCATCATCATCATCATCATCATCATCATCATCATCATCATCATCATCATCATGATCATCATCATCATCATTATCATCAGCATAGGAAAATATACCTATCATATCAATCAATATGTATCAATGACACAAGCACATACATATATACATATATATACATATTCGGGATATCCATGCATCATCATTGCAATGTTTATTTGGACTGAAGTTAACCCCATCCCATCAAACCATGATCCCTACCAAAAATCCCTCAGCATCACATGAGCTGTGAAACAAACATACTGGTTGACTCTACGGGTCATTTCTTTGAGGTGAAGTTCATCCCACTTGGTTAGTTTGGGATACTGAAAAATTGCCCATGGCGGAAATCCGACTGTTGATGGCTGAAATCCTGCACCACCTTGGATGTATAAAACCCTGTAAATAGTGGGATAAACTACCATATCAACTGGTGCAGGATTTCAGCCATCAACAGTATCATTGACCAACCAGGATTTCAGATTTATCCTATGTAGAAATTTCCATGGGAACTTGTTTTTTACAAACATAATCTCCTCCCAAAGGCCTTTTTTTGAAGATGACTTTCCTTTTTCCTATGTGTACTTTCCCAACAAAAATGCACATGGAATCTGATAAACACCGTACCTTTGAAAACGAAAGTTTTTTTGGGTTTCATGTGAATTTCCCGGAGCGTACCCACCTGAAATTCAAGGTGGATACCCCAAATTGCCACAATGGAAATACATGTTCCAAACTTCATGATTCATGTGTATAGTTTCCAAAAAACATATTATGCCATCATATTATGCCATGTTTACTATGCCATATATACTATGCGTCATATCATGGGTTTGCAAATGCAATACCCTCACTGAAACTATGTAACATCTCGCACCTGAAAATGGATGCTTGGAAGACGACGAAGGTTCCTTTTGGGGGCCCGGCCTATATTCAGGGGCGTTTGCTGTTAGTTTCAGGGAGGGTACTTGGATGTCCATGGAAGTTAGTAACTAGTTAGTAAGTTGGGTTATAACCTATTTAGGGGAATTACAACCTACGTACTTAAATTGGGGTTGTAATCTAGTTACTAAGTACCATGGACATCCCAGTAATATGTGGGGAGAATTCAGGGGTAGTTCAGTTAGCGCTTATTTTTTGGGGGTTTTCCGGTGATGGCTCACCTCAACATCGGTGATTGAGGCCAAGATTCTGGAAGCATCCTTGAAGGCGTGGTGTTTTTTTTTTTTTTTTCGGCCTGGAAGGACTGTTTTTTTTGATGGGAAAAATCCTAAGGGTTAACTAAAATGACATTGGAGAATCCCCATGTTCAATAGGAAATACATCTGAACTCATTCATGGTGGAAAATCTCCAGCGATTCGTCATGTTAGTTTTCCGGGAGGAGTTATATCAATCTTCAAGGAGCTACATGAAGCTGAAGCTAACAGCAAACGCCCTTGAAAGTCAATGGGTGGTTCCAAAAATAGTGGTATCCCAAAATGGATGGTTTATAATGGAAAACCCTATTAAAATGGATGATTTGGGGGGTACCACTATTTTCGGAAACATCCCAATGGTTGGACGATGAATTTTCCTTTTGGGGCCTTGCCCATTTTCAGAGGCGAACTGTTCGTATCCAAGTGACCCCAATGCCAAAAGTTCCCTTTTAAGGAACTAGGGCCTTACCTAAAAGGGCTATTTTGGATTTCCTATGATGTTTGGTGAGTTTTTGGGGAAGCACTTTTTGAATTGCGTGATAACCAGGAACAACATCAACTTTTGTTCTGTTGATTTCATCAGCACCTCCAAAACATTCAGGACAACTTATATAGTTAGGAATTGGAATGCAGAAATAAAACATATTTGCAGCTGGGATTTCGTAATACGATCCCTAGACATCCAAACACCTGCTGAGAACGTAATTGGACCCCTAAAAAAAATACCTGAAACACCTTCTGAGTAGATATTTGGATAGGGAATATGATTTTAAGATGATCTCTCATCTTGATTCATCTTGGATGTTCCAGGAATTTGGGATCAAAGGTTAGAGTCAAGGGGGTATAACCCCAATAAACCATATTTATAAGTAGGTGAAACATCCCATTCATCCTAACCCATTGATCCATCCACTTGGGGTCCAACAAAACATCTCTCAAGTCACGAGCCGCTGCCAGGGCTCGTGGATGCTTCCAGGATGCACACGTTAGAAATGGAATTGTGACTTGGTGGATTTGGACGGGGAATCCCTAGGGATCCAGTCATTCCAAGAAATCTGTACAACAGGACCCACGGGTTACGGACCCCGAAAAAACCTGAGTATCTAATAGCTCCAGCAACTTACTTAGGGGTCCGTTGGTAAGGTCCCATTCAATTTTTGATGGAGTCATATTCCCAGATGATGAGAAAGGGGTGTCCAATCACCTCCGAAACGCAAGGTACTTGGGTTCCATTACCATTCCATTACCATTCTCAGAAGGTGATTGGATGATTGGATCCCTAGGGAATGACAGGGAGGGAAAGCATATTTTAGTCGACTCGTGAAAAATCCGGTTGATTGTTTTTCCTTGCAAAGGAACATACGCTAATAGTCAGGATATTTATATACAACATGTATATACAATGTAAAAGTGTATAATATATTCTTTCAAAAAATATATACAGTGTTTCAAGATGTTTCAACGAACACTAATTGGCTGTTCCTGATCTTTGGATGTTCTCATTTTTTTTGTTTAAACACTTTTTGGTGGAATGTTTGTTGGTGGTTTCTGTAGTCCTAGTTTCCTTTTTCAAGCAAACATCTTCTTGTGGTCGTTGAAACTGAAGTGATTGTTGTTGTTGTTGTTGATGATGTTGTTGCTGTTGGACTTTGTAACAGTGACCTCCATTTCCTACGAACCGTAATATCGTTCAACTTGTTCCACTGAGCAGCGTTCAAAACGCTTCTGATCACATTCCATTATACTGGTCGGTAAGTGGGGATCCTTATAGTAGCTTACTAAAATCCTCGTATAACTCTGGGCAAATTATAACGACCTCAGCCGAGGTCACCCAAAAATTAAATGTTGTTTAGTACGGGAATCCACCCGAAAATCCTCTATCAGCTTTAGTCTAGTAATTACACTTCAAGTGCCCAGATAACTGGGTAGTATTCCATAGCCTTATATAACCTTTCGAATTTTCAAGGTTTTGACCACTTAACTGTTTCTTAATAATAAGTTGAATCACCCTAAGTGACGGTCGAAAAAATCCGATGACACAAACAGGCGCCCTGTTTACCTTGGATTTGTTTAGTTGGTGATTTTTTATTTTTTACCATGGTAAATCACCATTTTTCACCACCATTTGGGATAATATTAGTACTTTTTTCTAAGCATCTTAAGCAAATCCAAGTTATTTGAAGCAAGTGGCGTAGAAAAAGGTTTGGGTCAGGTGCCTGAGGTTATTTCATGTTAAGACAACTGAAATCTGTGGGTACCTACACGGTGGGCCCCACTAGTTACATTGGGTACCTCAGGGGCATTGAACCCACCGTAGACCTATGTCTATATCGTTATATTCATGGGTCGTCAACCTACCCCGCCCCCCCTGATGTAGCTCCCCCCCAGAAATAGGGTTTGAATAAGGCCTTCTGAATGGAAACTAATGGTTAATAAGCCCTTAATAAACCTTATCTCTGAGGCGGGGTACATTAGGGGGGGTAGGTTGACTAGCTATGATTATATATATATATTATATACATCATTTATATCTCTAATTAATTTTCCACTGGATCCATGCCTGTCCATGCCTGGTACATTTGCCTTTACATTTGCGCCATACAACCATTGATGCAGGTAAAAAAGACTCAGTCATCTGACGGGATCCTATGGGGTATACCATCTTATCATTACCCTCCCTGAAACTAAAAGTTTGCCCCTGAAAATTGAAGGTTTGGAGGCCACTTTCCTTTTGGGGCCTGGGCTGTTGTCAGGGGCGAACGGTTAATTTCAGGGAGGGTAAAACAAGAAACCGGTTTCCTCAATTTCTATTCAACAAGACCTCGGATGAACCTGTATGACATCTATTTTTGCCAACCCCCTTGGCGCCGACCTTGCCCGAAAGAAACAACAACTGAGCAATGAGAAAAACCCTAGTTGTTTAGGATAAAAACGGGATGAACAACGACCCAGTTACATGGGGATTACAACAAACTATATTAAGGATCCCTATTAAACAACCAGTATTTCATGGAAAGTATCAGGCCGTTTGTTTTTTGACCGTGGCCCAACTGAGGGAGAAGGCAGGGGTTCCATTGCCCTTTGAGCAGAAAGCGCATGTTAGCTTCTTTGCTTGCATGTGTGCTACTTGGAGGATCATCCCACTTAGCAAGTGATTAGTATCCCCTATTTATAAGCCATGAATGGCCATTTGGAAGGGGAAAAACCCTACTTAAGGGACTTGTTAATCATGGTTATTAACCACTTACTAGATGGGATGATCCTCTAAGTAGGGTCTAAACTCTTTTTGTTTTCTCGATATTGTAGGGCATGGTCATCAACCCAGTAGTTTTTTTTGTTTTTGTATACTCCTTTTTTAGGATTCCTTAGACCTTAGGCCTTCAGGATGTTTGAGGACCCAACATGGCCATAGTTGAATATATTTGATGCCGTTTTGATACCTTGAAAAAAAAACACACCATCATTTTTCGGGTATATCTATGTTCCAAAAATCTTGTGGCTGTTTGCCCTTTTGCTCAACTGGAAAACATGTTTTTGCCAGATTTCACCAAAAAAACAAGGCACCAGTTTAATAAACCCTGAAAAACCCTTAGGGATCCCATCACTTAAAAACCCAGTGGTAAAAACTTCACTATCTTCACTCCAAAAATCAGCACTTGGGAGGTTGGCCATTGAAAGGTCCTCCACCCATTTAGGTGGTGGATTTGTTGGACCTATTGTTTATGGTTTTCACGTGCAAGATACACCATATATGGATCACATGGATATGGGCAATTTTTTGAAACCAGACATCCTCCCAATCACCAAAACTGAGAATGGTAATGGAACCTGAATACTATGCTTTCTGGAGGTGATTGGACACCCTAATCATCATCTAAGAATATGACGATTGATGCCTAGGGTAAGGGACTTTTTACAAAAACCCATAGGGAAGGTTTACACTTCAAAAGGCTAAGAAACCCTGGCAAAAGGAAACTTATCTTCCAACTTGTCATTTTCTCAGTGCGAGCCGTTAGTTTTGTCGGAGCTCGAGTGTAAAATCATCTCCAAAACCGCTTGGATCCGTTTTTTTGACCTTGGTTATTTGATGTATGGGATGAACATTTACCCGGCTATATTATAGGAAATTATTTTATTTTCGCCTTGAAATAAGGATCCCGTCATGAACCACAAGGGAAGAAATCATCTTTCCCCCCCACTATAATAGGTTACAACGGTTACAGTAATATCAATTATAGAATATAGCATCATGATGTTGCTATAGTATTCCCTAAGAATCCAAACACCTCCCTAGAATAGGATTGAGGGTTCCAATCCCATCCCTAGAATAGGATTCGATCGGTTCAATTCCTTTCCTAGGACATATCTGGATTCTTAGGGATTGCAATTATATCTCTTTTGTATAATCCGTACCATCCATGTATGGTATATTTACCTACATTTCCCATAAAAATCAGCCAAATTTAGGTAAGTATACCATACATGGATCCTGTGGGTAATTAAAATTTGTGTCATGTCATGATGTCACGTCCCAGGGTTTGGTTTCACGTTGGTTGTTGAACCCTTTGGAAAACTCCACCGTTTTCGCCTTCGGAATTTCTTTCAGGTGAGGAAGCTGGAATCGTCCTCTGTGTGGTCGATGTGGTTGGGGCCACCCACACGAAGTCCCCACTTGGCCGGGAGAAGTCTACTTGGAGGATCATCGTTAATAACCATGGTTAGTCAGTAGGGTTGTTCCTTTTCCAAATGGCCGTTTCATGGCTTATAAAAAAGGATTACTAACTAACTACTTCCCAAGAGAGATGATCCTCCAAGTGGTGGCCTCTTTTCGGGTGAAAAAAAAACATCCCACTTTTGGTGGGCAGTTGCCCGAGTTGTCACCAGGGACATCTCCCCGTGGTCCCCAAGGGACAGGAAGATGAATCATGGTTGAGATTCGTAGGGCGATATTGAACACCCCCATTTGCCCTAAATCTAAGGCCATTTATAGGGAAGGTTAGTGAGTCTCCCTACTTAGTAATGATTGTAGGATCCACCTTGAATGGGATTTTGGAATTACCTATACCATTCTATACCCAAGACACTCCAATCTATGGTGCATTTGATTTTTTTTGTTGGTAAATGCAGGTGAATACAACATACATTGAGTGTTTGTGATAGATACTTTAGGGAGTATTTCTTATACCCCAGTAGTTTTCACCATGACATTTTTGTTTTTTTCCACTTCTCCCAACTGAAGCCCTGTGAAAAACACTTCACAACTACTACTGGGTTCGGATGTCCCCAGCAAGTTGGTAAATGGTTCGGATCAATGGGTTATTTCGCCTACTGCCCTGGAAGCCATGTGACTTGAGAGATGTCCCGGTTTTAACCCCAAGTGGATGGATCAATAGGTTAGGATGAATGGGATGTTTCACCTGTACTTATGAATATGGTTTATTGGGGGTTCTAGCCCAGTGATCCGATCACCATTGATCCTATCTTCCGTCCCACTTGGACATCCAAGACACCCACCGGGTTTTTTCCCACCCGAGAGACGAATCAACCAAGTTTGAACCCAAAAAAACCCTGAGGGTCAATCGATTGGTCGAATCATGGGAGTGGGTAACTCCATCAAAAGTGTCGTCAACAACTGTGCAGCTCGGCTTTTTTTGGAAGGTCATGGGTGACATCATGGGTGACAGGGTCGATCAACTCCCTATCCCATTATTTCCCCGTATAATAGGGTAAAAACTCATCGGGACCCAAGTCCGTAGGGGTTTATATATATACACCTATTTCAAGGATTCCCTATTGAAGGTGGGATGAGTTTATCCCCTGTATAGGGAGTTTAGAACCTGGCACACATGGTGACAGGGGGAAATGTTTTGAATTTTTTTGGTACCCCAAACTCACCAAATTGTAGCTTTTTGGAAGCGAAATGGGACCCCGGCTATTTCAAGAAAATCTAGGTTGATGAAATATTACAATTTGGCCAGATGGATGTCATGTCCCCGTAAGCGAAACTAGACACCACCACCGTTAGGACTGAAAATGCTCTGAAGATAGTGGGTAACCCACCTGTTGTTTATTGGTGATGTTTGAAAGAAACAAGTGCATCAACATATAGCAAACCCTGAGTGATTCTTGGGGTAGTTTTTTTGCAGCAATCGTTTTACAGAACTGGACATTTTAAGTAGGCTTAACCTACATAATGGATAGTCAACCTACCCCCCCCGACGTACCCTATTAAAGGCTTATTAACCATTGGTTTCTCTTAATAAGGCCTTATAACAAAAACCCTTATTTCTGGGCGTCTACGTTGGGGGGGGGCTTGCTTGACTAGCCATAATTACACCCTGCAAGCTCCAATAAATCTTTACCTTGAGATTAACATTAGATGCTCCATAGCTATATGGCAAATGTAGGCAACTATTCCATACATGGAGCATTTGGGTGTGCAGGCAGATATGTATATAGTTACATATTATAATTGTTTAAAGAAATACAGGTACTAATTAAGAGATGAATTCTTGATAGACCGAACGCCTCCAGTCATACCTTCTGAAGCCGAACCTCACGAGGTGTTCTTTTGGGGGTCCTAACACCTATTCACAAGGTATTTGGAACCCTATTTCCTACATATGCGACACCCTAGGTCTGAGCGTGGCACCCCGATTAACTCAAGGCTTCCTTCCTAATGAGAAAAAAACATCCTCAGAAGTTTCCCCTATGAGATGTTGAAGGAATCAATTTTTTCCTGTCGTTTGAGATTCTCTCAGGATTTTGACGCCATTGTCAAAGAGGAGAGACGTCCTGTGACGAAGGAGGGGAAATGTTTAACTTGGTAGGGATGGGTGGACTGGGTTGAATAGATATATTTCTCTAGACATCCAAACACACCTCCTCAAAAAAAAGATGTGTGGAACCCCCCAAATATATACCGATCAAACACCGTTCGCCTCAGTTTTGGTATGACTGGAAGGCTACAGGATTTCCATGGTACTTAGTAACTGGATTGTAGCCCCAATATAAGTAGGTTGATTTCGTCCCCTAAATAGGTTATTAACCCAACTTACTAACTAGTTACTAAGTTCCATTGACACCCTAGTAGGTGGCCTTTTTTTTGGGGTAAAAAGAATCCCACAAGGTGGTTGCTCAAAGTCACCAGTTATATCCGTGGAGGGACATGGATGACATGGGAGAAGTAGGGAGATATTTTACCTCAGCTTTGGTATGACTGAAAGACTATAGGGGAAACAAAAACACCCTGGGGGTATTGAAGATTTGGCACCAGGATGAGCGCCAACGTTGTGCTGTGACGATCTTTGGGGTCGGGAAGCTCGGGGGTTCATCGTTGGATCCGTAGGTTTTTTTCCAGGAGTTATGGCCATAGCCCCGAAATCAATGGCCAAAAATAATGGTGTAAATGGGGTGAAATTTCACCCTTATAAGGGTTATAACTCCACTTATAACTGCGGTAAATGCCCCACCCATTGTTGAGGGCCCATCCCTTCCTTAAGACGTGGACTCTCAGGGGGGTGGTGAGGGATTAGGGATTGTTAGGCTTCTATTGGGTTGTATAAACAAAAATTGGTGGTTCAGATCTCCCTCAAAATAAATCTACCCACTGGTATTTTTTCCAAGAAAAAAATCAAACTTAGGTTAGGTGGCAACTCAAATGTTTTTTTTTTCACGCCGAAACCCTGAGGAAATCATCCAATTTGACTACCCTCCAGGGAACTAACATATCCCCCAAAAATGGCATTTTGAAGATGATTTTCCTTTTCCCAAGGTGGGATATGTTAATTCCCTGGAGGGTAATATTTTGCAAATGGGTTGGTTCAACCACCACCTCGTCAAACAAGTTGTTGGCGCTTCGTTGGACGACCATTCAAGTTTGGTAGTGCCAAATCTTGGATCTCCAGAAATGTCTGATTGTTTTTTTTGAACCAACCCCCCAACAATTTCCAGGACCAACCGGAAAAGTTCTGGACATGGTTTTGACAGTTCACATTTTCACAAGGAAAAATCCAACATGCTTGTGTTTGTTTAAGATGATTTTTTACTTTCTACCATGGTAAATCATCAGTAGACCACCATTTGGAATAATATTTTGTAGCATCTTAAGCAAGTCCAAGCATATTTTTTGAACCATGTTTTTCAAATCAGATCCCTACCATTGAAGCCTCAAAACTTCATCCTAAGAATATGGGTGACATAAAATGTGCGATTCGGGTCGATCAACTCCCATTATTTCCATAGGGGATAAACTCATCAACCCAAGTCCGTAGGGGTTTAATTTACCTATTTATAAGGATTCCCTATTGAAGGTGGGATGAGTTAATCCCCAATATAGCGACTTTTGACCCTGGCACAAATAACCCCTTCAAGACGAACAACTTCTAGGTGGCCAGTTGGGAAGGGTGGGGATGACCCTCCTTTTGCAGAAAGGTCATGGTGAACACTGCCTTGGGGATTGGTGCTATTTCCTCTTCCGTGTCGACTTGTTCGGGCTCTGTCAATGTACCAGCCAATTGTGTGCCTTGGGCTGATTGGGGGGATAGGTTTTCGCGGCTGGGGATGCGTCATGGGGATTTTTTTTGAAATCATACCCATCCATGTATGTTATAACATTTACCAGACATCTAAGATACCATACATGGATCCTTTGGGAAATGGTTGGTTTGTGATGGAAACTACCATGAACATCAACCATTCATGTAGGTAAATATACCATACATCGATGAAATTATATACCAAAAACACATGGGGATACCATTTTCAACTCCAACAACTTCTTCGAAACAGACCACCAACAGTGGGATGACTGACCTTAACTGCCCGGCTTTAAGACCTTTCCTGAAAAGAACCCAAACGACCACCATGTTTTAAATGGATGGTGAAACACCCTGTTTTTTCATTTAATGATTTTGGAATCAACTAACTGAAACAACCATTTAAAGCTGGTTTTTTAGGGTTTCAGGTTGAACTTACTACTTTTGCACAACTTCTGTTGATGGTTCAGAAATCCTGCGCTGACCAGTTGATACGGTAGATATCCCCTTCAGGGTACTATACATCGTGGTGCAGGATTTCTTCAACAGTAGGTGGTGGTTTTTTATGTTGAATTGTTTTTTGAATTTCACCCCGGGGAAATGATCCAATTTGACGGACGCGCATATTTTTCGAATGGGTGAAAAAAACAACAGCATGATTAGGTATAGATGAATTTCCAGTTTTCTTGTGGCAGGAACCACTAGGTGGTGGTTTTAGATATTTTTTATCTTCATCCCTATTTGGGGAAGATTCCCATTTTGACTAATGTTTTTCAAAGGGGTTGAAACCACCACCTAGAAACATCCAGCTCAAAAAAAAAGCCGTAAACCAAACGATACATCAAAGAGTGCTGGAGCTGCTTTTTGCAAAAAAAAACCTCCGAAAACTAACGGTTCGAAAAAAGTCAAAATGATGGGCCTTGAAAAAGATGACTCCGGCTTTAAACATGGATACATGGGCCATTTGTGGTATATTATATAAATTTCTGGGATGTACTTGTTTTATCGTAAGTTTTGGTATATAGCCATCTTTGATGTTCGATGTCCTTTGAGTCGTGGATTCTGTCAGAGGCAGCCAACATCAATGCCTTCATTGGTACCTTCACGAAGCCGAAGATGGGAGAAAACCGATGTTGCACGACGTTGTTGTTGTTGTTGTTGTTGTTGTTGTTGTTGCTGTTGTTGTTGATGTTGATGTTGATGTTGATGTTGATGTTGTTGTTGTTGTTGTTGTTGTTGTAGTACGTATAGTTAAAGTTAAAGGATTAAAAGGCGTATCACATTTTGGGGAGATTTTGCGACGAAGAGTCATCGTATCTAAAAACCTGTCACAGCGCCCGACCTGATGTTTTTTTTTTAAACCAAACCATTGGTTTCGTCACATTTTTCATATTCGCAACGAAGAAAAAAACGGGTAGTTCTTTAGGGTATATAGGGGATGCAATCCTACACAGCTATATTGGCGGATTATTTCACTAACCACGAAATAAGGATTCCTATGAACCCACCAGTATTTAATGGAAAGTATCCGGCGTTTTTTTGTTTGTTTGTTTCGTGGCTCATATATATGGTATATGGTGTTTTTTGAGACACCCGGCTCCAAAAAATTGCCGGGCCCTATGCATTGCCTATGGACATCCATAAACACCTTCTCAACAACATAGAGATTTCAAAACAGCTCTGGGTGGTTCTAATGTCGAGATCTCAAAATCTCCCCACCTTTTGGCACGGGAAACGCTTTCCAGCCACTCAGTGAAGTTCATCACCCATATGTCTTCTGGTTTCGGTACGGAACGGGTCTCCGTTCCGAAGAACACAGCGTTTTTTGGATACATGCGTGGCGGGAGACTTTTTCAGCACCAAAAAATAACAGAACTAGGTGGTGGTTTCAAATGTTTCTTATTTTTCACCCCTACCTGGGCCTGGGGAAATGATCCAAGTTGACTATTTTTCAAAGCAGAACAGAATATACGAAGCGCACCGAGGTAACGTCTTGGTGCTGGTGGGTACAGCCATGTCGGCGGATTTGAGCTGTCCTCTAGATCCCTTGCCGGAGAGCCGTGCAGCGGGGACGTTGATGGCGGTGAGACGTTGATGGTGGGTTCAAAGACAGAACAAAAGCGGAAGCCGAAAAGAGTAGAAATATGTAATTACACCCCCGAAAACTAATATGGATACCCAAAATGATGGTTTGGAAAAGCCCTCTAGGCTCCGACCGTCAGGAGGTGAGTGGTGTCGCCCGGGGGGGGGCCCGGGCGCAAACGGAGCCATGCTACATGGTGGTACATCAGTGATGACGCAGACTCATGATTATTTGAAGCAATATTCACAGTTGGGATACATCTGCAAGTGTAATCAATCGGTGCATGCATTTCATTTGGGTATCACATCAGAAATTCATAGAACGGATGATGCGATTTGGCTGGATGCTTATATCTTGCCTCCTGTGATTTCGTTGGTGGACCATGTCGATTGCAATTGTCATGAGAAATATAATCAGGCTATCCTCATTGTGGATCATCGTGTTTGGTCGGAAAGGATGTGTGGTGGATCATCTTTTTTTGTGGCCAATGCGTACATTCAATATCATGATAGTAAACCAGTGCTGAATGCGGCACATGCACATGCAATTGTCATGAAAGAATTTGGCAATAGATGTTATGACGACAAATCTGTGACGACTGCAGAATTATGTGCTGGAGGGTTTGCAGGATGGATGCATGCATCAAATGTGTGTATCAAGAACGGATGTGATTTTCGCCATTTGTTTGCAGTGGAATATGAACAAGACATCGCAGACACATATTGTGGTACATGGAAATATGCAAAGCAAGTACATAGCAGCCAGGAGTGGACGGGTGATTTGCTCCCTCAACATTTTCCTTTGTTTGTCACAGATTTGCAACAGGGATGGTGGCTTAGTTGGGTGGGAGATGTCATGCCGGACATTCTCTTCCTTAGTGCTCCGTGCCCTCCGTGGTCAAGTGCATCAACTGGGAAAGGGTTGAAATCAAGTGAAGGGTGGGTGACTGTAGCTGCTTTGGTGGCTTGTGTTTACATCAAACCTAGATTGATCGCATGGGAACAAGTTGCTGCCATTGACAAACACCCACACTGGGGAACAATCAAGTTGTTGATTAGGAAATGTGGCTACAGAATTTTTGTGAGCCACAAGAACAATTTATTGACAATGTCCCCACAGAATCGGGAAAGGTTGTTGATGCTTTTGGTGCATACCGACGTACATTGTGATGACAAGTCCATTGATATGTTCAAATTTCCATCATTCAAGTTGCAATCCTTGATAGCATTTCAAGCCATGCAATGGGATGTGAGCATGTTTCAACACCTGGTTCAAATTGATTCGAGGGCTCTGGACAAATATCTGGATGAAAAACTCCTGCCCAAGGGGTTTGATGGTAAAAGAGTCAAGATGGAGATGATGTCCTATAGAATCAAGAAACCATGGGAGTCAGTGGGTTGCATCATGGCGAGTTATACTCATCAGCATGATTTGAGTATGGACCTTTTAAGATCCAAGGGCTTGTTCGGGACGTTGTTGCAACATGGTGAACAAATCAGATTTCTATCTCCCATCGAGTGTGCGATTCTGATGATGCCTTGTCAAGATATGTTCATACCATTTAGCCAGGTGTTGCATATGAGAGTAATTGGCAATGCAATCTCGTCAGTTCATGCGGCTTTTCCGTTGGGTGGAGCCTTGATGATCTTGGATAAGGGTTCATTTCTTTGCAAATCTCCTTGTTCGCTTGTTGTACAAGTCATGAAGGAAAGATTGCATTTTGGGAATTCGAGGATTGTGGTGAGTGACAATGGATGGATTCTTAAGAAGACATCACAGATGATTCATCAACACCATGACCATGATGAACTCCCCATATCGCCAACCCAGAATGAGCCGAAATTCAAGCGTGTTTCCATAACAAGTGGAAGTTGGGCTATCAAAGGTTGGTTTGAAGGTGAGATGTCTTTCACAATTATCCTTCAGGCTTTTGGTCAAGAACATCAAGTAGGAACTCAAGTACATCGCACCAGTGACAAATTGTCCATCATTCTGCCGAAGCCGTTCATTGTACCAATTACTAAGATCAATTGGCATGAAACTACTACTGGGGCAATCATCGTGATGTGTAAGGGCACGTTTGTGATTGTATGGAGAAGACACGTCGTGACTGTTGAGAACCTTTTGCGATTGATTCCACAAGTGACTGATGTGTCAACTGAGGGTTCATGTCTTGCAAACGTCATTGGTCGAGGCATGTTGTTGCATGACAAGCCACCTCCAATTTGCATGTTGATACCCACTGGAATTGACATGAGTGCTCGTTGGTTGAATTCCCTACCAAAGTTCAAATCACAATCAGGTTGTGTCACAGCTACAATTCCCAGAGAGCTGTATCAACACTTCGTTTGTGCTATGAAAGCAATCGGAATTGATCACATGTGTGCAATTTGGGGATGGACCATTTGTATGTCTGTTGACAGTGACAATGCAACGACGGTTGACATCTTTTTCAGACGTGTTCACTGTCCAGTTGTTTTGACTACAGACAATTTCATGGATTTATTGACGATGTGGGTTATGCGTTTGTTGCTGCCTTCAGACCGTGAAGTGTTTGCATCCGGTGTCCATTTGTGCATCCGATTTCACAGCTCCATGGTTTGGGAAGGTTATGTTGACAGGAATTGGTTAATCCAAGATGTTAATGGGCCATGGACGACATCGATGATTGCATTTCAGAAAGATTGTCCAATCAGAGCGGTTATCAAAGGGAAATGGAAACATGATGATGAGTCCATTGTTGAACATGAATCCGATTCTTTCATCCGTGTTCAGTGGATTTTGCCAACTCATGGGGGAGGAAAAGATGAAGTAAAATTTGCTGCAAAGAACAAATTGGCATCTACACTTCTCATTCGGGGTGTTTCCTTTGCAGAGGTGAACGATTATGTTGAGATTGTAAGTAAGAATGTATCTCCGGGCAAGTTACTCCATGAGATTTCCAGTGTTGACAAACCATCGGGATGGAATCATTTCAAAGAGTGGCTTTCAAAGCTGGGACATCCTGTACCACAACCGGATAGACATATAGAAAAAGCAACTCAGAAGATTCAGAGTGCAGTCAGAAAGAGAAAGGACATTCAGAAACAGAAGGTCACGGCAGGTCAGATTAGCATTCTCCCTGATCATTTCCTCAAAGATGACAAGACTCCTGCAGTAATCCTGAAAACGATGATTGATGCAAAGTCAGGTGTGATTTTACTTGACCCACATGATGCCTCTGCATGGATAGATGAGTCCAAGCCGATTTCACAAGAGCCTTTAGCATGCATTGTGATTGGTCATGATTGTAAGGCCAAGGATGTTAGCCGTTGCTGCAAGATCACTTTCCCAGCTACCGATAGCACAGGGCAGCCGCTTTTGGTTGCCGGTTGTATGCATCAGCTTGGAAGTAAGGATATTCTTATCCCACAAGATGATATGGTTAGTATGCCTACAGATCAGTCCATCATCATGAGCTTCACTGCATATAAGGATGAGTGTGATAGAGATCTTTGGAAAGCAATCACCGATAATCCGGTCAAAGTCATACTTCAGGTCATCAAACAGGATTTTGATCAGAATTTTCTATCATGTGGTCCTTGGGGAAGGTCGTGGAGATGTGATAAGAAATCATCAGGAAGTGACATTGCAACGTCGTTTCAATTTCATGCAGGAGTGAAGAATGAACATCACAAGACAGTCATGAATTTATCGGGAAGGGGCCCTATTTACATGACCCCAAAATGTGAAGACAAAGGCCTCCTACCTGGTTGGGCGATTGTTTGGATGCATTGTTCTAAACAGGATGCTTTCATCGCCATGTCAAAGATGTCAGTTGATCATGCAGGTTTGGTTCGGACAGAAAAGGGCATTGGTATCCGAGTCAAACAAGATGACTTCCAGCAGGCATTCAAGTTTCTTAGACCAAATGATAAGCCACCACCATCGGTAGCGGCGAATTTCCTTTACAAATTGCAACCATTGCCGCCGGGAATGACTGCAGATAATGTGATGGAATTCACAGCATCCAAGGGTTGGATTACACGTCCATTGAAGATTCTTGGAAGCACAGCATGGCTCGTCGCATCCGAAAAACAGGCACCTCAACAGTGGATTGGTTTAAATGGCACATTGGTTCTTGTGAAGGCTGTTGAACAGTCTCAGCAAAAGCAGAAACCTATTGTGCTGGCCGGTAATTGGGTGCATCACAGCAGACAAAAGGTAGTGAAGGAAGTAAAGGGGTTGATCCATGGGTTGCCAATCCTGATCCCTGGCAACAATATCAACCACCATCGTCACATGCAGTTGGCAAACCTGTGTCAACTGGTTTGCAGAATTTTTCGTCAACAGACCCATCATTAGCAAAACGATTGCAAGAACAAGACGATAAGATTCAGTCACTTCAGACTTCCATGCAGGACATTCAGAGATATCAGAAGCAAGCTGAGGTGGATGCAAAGACTCATCAACAGCAACTTGATGGTAAGTTGCAATCGTTTCGCACAGAGGTTGGTGATCAGATGAATTCTCTTTCGTCTCAGTTTCAAGCAAGTTTGCAGCAGGCTTTATCCAATCAGGATAAGCAAATTAGTGCAGGTTTTTCCGAGCTCAAATCATTGTTCATGCAAAGTAGGGGCTGCGGTGATCAGAGTTCGAGTGCCAAACGAATGAAAGGACCCAAGGGAAAGGGTGGTGATAAATCAGAAGTGGAAGAAGTTCCTATCAGNTATCAATTCTGACACCGAGATGGGAGCATCGCCATTGAAACAAACATGAGTATCTTTGTGCCAGACAGCTTTTGCATTCGTTGTGAGATACCATTACGAATCCTCAATTAGTTTCTTGCATCCACTGTCCATATTTTTTGGTGTGGGCCGTGTTATTAGATTGTCCGAGTATGCCTACCTACTTGGATCACGCGTTGGTGAGGCAGGAAATCCTGGGCCAAATGATTACAGAAAACAATTGAAGATCATGATACTATCAAGTTGGTGGTTATTAATCCTACTGCTGTTTACGGAAAACATGATGATATTTTTAATATTGATGCAAACATTTACTGCCTTGCTGAAACGTCAGCCACTTCCACCATCCAGAAGCAGATGACCTTTGAAGCAAGAAAAAGGGGGTTTAGTCCCTCTTGGAGTTCTCCGGTCAGCTCAAGACAATCATTTGGAATTCGATAGACCATCTTTGAGGGGGGAAAGCCTAGGGACTTGTTTGTTGACCGATCTACCGGCTAGAATTTGTCCTTTGGATTTTTCAGATGATATCATCTCGTCTTGTCGTATGTCGCATGCCATTGTCAGGATGGGGTGTGTTGACACGTTAGTGATCACAGTTTATGGGGCAACGGGGTATTCAGCTGATGCTAGAAAAGCCAATGACTACCTCTTAGCTTCTGCATTTCAAATGTTAACAGATTCACGTTTGCCTACATTGATTGCGGGGGATTTTAATATCAGACCTGACTCTTTGCCTTGTTGGAGACTTTATCAGGAGCTTGGATATAAGGATGCATTCCAAATTTTCGAAGAAAGATGGGGATACCAGCTTCCACCCACTTGCAATCAAAAGACCAGACATGATACTGTCATTATACCACCTATATTTCAGACCTCTATCATCAACATAGATGTTTTGAGTGATTGTATTTTCGATAAGCATTCCCCTATGCTTATATCATTCCAGATTCAACAGCAGAGACCGTTTCTTGAACGTTGGCGAATGCCAAAGTCTTGGAGAGATCTCAATGTGTTGCCGAATTTGGTTCAAACAAATTATTCACATCAAGTATTTAAAGGAATTTGCACGAGATCTGCATGATGATTCATTGGAGTTTGAAAACTTGTTGGAAAAATGGTCTTATCTGTGCGAAAAGGCAGTTGATAATGCTATTCATGACCAACATCAAGTTGATCCACTGTCTCAACCCTTGAAGGGTCTTCCTAGACAAAAAGTAAAAGTACCAATTCAAAATCCAGTGAGATACTCCGAAAATCAGGACTACAATCCCTGCAGTATGGCATTTAGTGTCAAAGCCAAACAGAAAGTAAGACAAGTTAGGAGATTGCAGAACCTTTTTCGGTCTATGAACAATTTTTATTCCCACAATAATTATCCTGAATATGATCGATTTTTGCAATGGCGTTCTGAATGGCAAGCAATTCTTTGTGCTAAAGGCTATGGATCTGGTTGGGATCGATGGTTGCTGGCATTTGAACCTATTGCATTCGTACCACAAATTTTACCATCGCTCGATTGGCTTTCGTCAGCTACCCAAATCACCAAGCACGACGCTGATGCATTTTGTCAACAGGAGCAGGACATCAAGAAGAAGCAATTTCGTCTCAAGTTGCAGTTTGATAGACAGGATAACTATATGAAAAGCACATATAGGATGCTCAAACTATCACCACACCCACCGGTGACAAGTGTAGAGACTACCATTTCGACATTTGCTTCATTAAACAGATCTAGACAGGGGTGCATCTCACTTACCATCGATGATCCAGATGTGAAGTTTTCTCGTGATCGTGAAATTCGTTTTGGTAATTCCATATGTGAATTGTTGGAACAAAAGGAGAATAAAATCAAAGTTTTGCATACCGCAGGAATAGTACCAACTAGGGCACGCATTAGCCAGAAATTCTTTGCCATTTGAAAATTTTTGGTCACCTTTTTGGAACAGAGATGATGTTCACGACTTGGTTAGTGATGACAATTGGGCAACCATCAATAACATTGTTGATAGAGCGCCGGAAATCCCTCCAATCGATATCGTCTTGGATGATCCAAAAATATGGATGCAAACCATTGCAAAGCTCAAGAGTGGTAAGGCTGCTGGCTATGATGGCTGGTACGCTGATGATCTTAAATTGCTACCCATGAATGCCATAGTTCACCTTTGTAAGATCGCTTCGAGGGGTTGGCAACATGGTTTCAATTCAGACTTCATGCAAGCCAGAACTATTTTACTCGCAAAAATCGATAAAGTGCAACATATGGGCCACACGAGACCCATCACGATACTTGGACAGTTATATCGCCTTATGACAAAAATTGTAGCGGACCAGATTCTTTGCCAATGGGCATATATTATGCCACCAAGTATTTCAGGGGGGCTCCCAGGAAGGGGTTCAAGAAATCTTATGTTCATTCATCAATGTAGACTCGAACATATCATTCAAGAAAAGTCTTCCATGGCAGGTTTCGTTCTTGATCTGATCAAAGCATTCAATTGCATACCACGTCGTCCTCTCGTCAAAATGCTTTTGAACGCGGGAGTGCCAATAAACATTTTGACCTTCTGGATGACTTCGTTGAGTAGGATGTCTCGCTTACCCCAGTTGGGGTCTTCACTGGGGAAACGTGTGTTCTCAACTACAGGGGTGCCAGAGGGGGACTCCCTATCCGTATGTGGCATGATAGCACTTGCGTATCATTACCATGAATTTTTGGTAACACAATGCAACAAAGTACAAGTGAACGTTTATGCTGATAATTGGTCGTGGGTATCCAAGTCAATCACGCAAAACTTCTATACATTGCTACAAACATTGATCTTCACAAGTGCGATTCGTATGTTAATTGACTTTGCTAAATCGTGGGCATATGCAGTGGGAAAGGACTTCAAAAAATCCCTTCTGGATTTACAAACTCTTTTTCCTGATGGGTTAACTACAATCATTGTCCATGATGATGCCAAAGAACTAGGAGTACAAGTAAAGTATTCCCGAAAAGTGACTTTGGGCCCCATTGCGGAAAAGTTTGAACATGCTAGAAAACAATTGTGCAAAATCAATTGGATGCAGACAACTTTCTGTGCAAAAGCAGATTTGGTTCGTGCAGTCTGGCAAAAAAATTTTTACGGTGCAGAAGGTCAAGGTATTGGAGAAAGACACTTTGCAAAACTACGCCGGCAATTGTCAAACATTTTCGTGGGTAGCCATAAACAAGCCAGTTCGTGGATTGTATGTCATTTTCTACAAGAAAGAGTCATTGATCCGGAGCTATATGCCATTTGCGAAGTAATTTACCAAATTAGACAACTTGTCGAGGTTGATAGGCAGCTGGTGGTTGAAGTGATACACTCTGCATCTAATCACCAACACCACTTACCAAAACAGGCGTGGGGACCAGCATCAACCTTAGCGATATATGCCAAAAGAATGGATTTGACAATAATGGAAAATGGTGATATCATTGGAAATTGTTTTCGCTCAGTAAATTGCCTTCACACTTCTTCAAAAGATATCAAATGTTTCTTGTTCAACCAATGGCAGTATAAAATTATGAAGGAAATTGGACATAGAAAAGGTATTGAACCGGGATTATGTTTCCACAGAGGGATTACTTTGAAAATCCTCAAGGATTTTGACGAATGTGATTTAAGGGGCTTGTACCTTAACATTTCTGGAGGCTATCAGTCTGGAGCAGCAAAGGCACTTTGTTATTCGGAATCCGAAAAATGTCCTTACTGTGGGGATATTGACACCAAAGAGCATAGACTACTACAGTGTCCTCACTTCCACACTGTAAGATCGCAACATTGTAAAGCCGTAGAGATGCTTCAAGATTCCTTCCATAATTGGATTTGGTTACCCTTACCATGGTACCATGTAGAGGTCCCGTTCTTTAATCTCCTGATGACAACAAAAAAGTGTCCGACACCGGGAACATTTTTTCAAGATGAGTTTCCGCAGCAAAATGTCTATAGGGTTTTCACGGATGGATCTTGCATTGACTCCACTGATATGGATGCTAGAAGAGCTGGGTATTCAATTGTTCTTGATTTCTCGAAGGATGATACACAAAGATTATTCTTTCTTGAAAAATTCCTAAAAGATCAAACAATACCAGAATGCTTTCGTGTCCATACAAGAGCACATGTGACTTCAAGTCAAGATCCTGCAAGAGCAGAACTAAGCGCTGTCGTGCAACTACTTGTGTCTTTATCGAATGAAGGATTGCTTGACAAAGAATTGGTGATTTACACTGATTCGGCTTATGTGATCCAAATGGAAAAAAACCTACATGCATTCTATTTTGACCCAAAATACAAGTCACATAAAGTTCAAAACGTGGATCTTATTGACATCTTTGCAAAATACTGGAATCCGGACATTCACAGTCTGGTCAAAGTAAAAGCGCATGAAGACAAATGTTTGGCCGATGGTGTGGAGAAAAGCTGGCTTAAACTCGGTAACCATATTGCAGATGAAGCAGCCAAAGCGTTCCTAGTCAATGAAATTTCCGAAATTAAGGACCTGGCCAAGAGTATTTTTTCGCATAATCACAGGCAGAAAAAAGTTCTTCATTCCGTGTTTAAATACCTGGTGGATTTCAACAAGTTGTCCCAAAAAGATGCAAAACAAATCAAAGATGGTGCAAATATATCGTCAAACCCTGATGGTCAGAATCAGGATAGCCAAGACCATCATTTGGTTAACCGAAAAAAATCCTTCACGTCGGTGGCTGAATCATGGAAAGTTTCAGACCCGATTCATATTCCATTTATTGAGCCGACTAACGACCTACTCCTATGTTGTTCGTGGGGTATGGAGGTTGCATTCGATGTTTACCAGTGGGCCCAGACTATCAAATGGCCTTCGTGTAAAGAACCATTAAAGGGGGACTGTGGTATTACTTTCCTTGAATTGCTTGCCAATTTTCTCTTGGTGACAGGTAAGACCATCCCAGTTACCATAAAAAGACTTGGAACGCGTATCACATGGGCCCCTTTTAACTCTGAACAGTCATATATACAGCCACAACGGGCAAAATCCGCAATGGCACAGGGACTCTATCATCCAGCAACTTAACAGAATAATCAACATTGCAATATTTCCCATCCCAAAACGTATAGGAATCAAATCACTGAGCCATTTTGGCCACTGCATTTTGCAGAAACGAACTGGGTATGTGTGTAGGCCAGAGCTTCTACATGCCAAAGAAACAATTTTTCTCGTGAATGCATTTTTAAATGACTGTCGAGATAGTCAAAATTACAACCTTTCCATGAGGGTGTCTTCGTATTTTAAAACACCTCCGGTACCTATTTGCATGAGTCTTGAGAGCCCTGCTTCGGTCATTACTCCAGAGCAGGTTATCTATAGACGAAATAAATTATATGCACGAAGAAGGAAGCAGCAGTGACGTGACAACATCGCAGTCAACATCAGTTGGGTGTGTGGGATGAATGGTACAATTTTTCACATGGTTCTTCGTTTGCTCTGAAGAGTACTTCATCTCTGGAGGAATACATTCGGATGTTGGGGTGGTCTTCATCTCTTTTATCTTAGTAGTTCGAAAAGGTGTATAGTTGATATAGTTGACTTGAGCACATTTTGGTGTTCAACAGTTTCTGTTTGATTCGCCAAGTGATATCCTGATCCCACCAAAGAAGTAGGGACAGGCTGTCGCGGCAGAGACCAACAGGCGATGCGATGGTTTGGAAAAGGTGACTCCTTTACATTTTTTTGGTATCTAATTATGTTAAATTTCTGCAGGGCAATAGCAATACCACAAGCCATAAGATTCATATATGGTTAATTTGTTACGCGCGTGGTTGTTTTTTATGTTGAATTCCAGTCCCGCAACAATGGAGTGAGTGATTTAAAAACAAAGTATGTTATATTTTCCTAAATGAGTGGTTATTTTTCATGGCAAATGTAGGTAAGTATACCAGACATTGAGTGTTTGGGATAGAAATGATGCTTTGGAGAAAAAACACAGTAAGACGTTTCAACATGTTCCTGGAAAACCAGTTGCTGTTAATTTCCATCAACTTTAGTCACAGTTGCCTTTAAAAGATGGTAAGTTCCTATGTTTTCCAGGTTGTAGTTATTTTGAATTCCAGTTCTAAAATTTCAGGTGTGTTCAAATCTGCAATGTTGAGTGATTCAGAAAAAATGGATGACATGGATATTTAGCAGGAAGGAATGAATAGATAGAACTGAAGATGTATTTTGATTCACAGGTTCATTACATAGTCACACCCCAATGGTATTGGTATTATACCCCAGCCTAATGATATTTGTGGGATATGAATTATGTTTTTGCACATCGATGTGTAAAAACACAATTTATATTTCAACTAGAGGTGGTACGGAAACAATCCGCCATTGAACAGTTCATGTTGCATATATGTAGACAATACATACACACCAAGACATGTATGTATATGTATGCTGCACATTTATAAGCATATGATTCCCGCGCCACCTCGAAGATGGTGGAACATATGCAATAAGTACACCTCAACAAAAAAACAAAGTATAGATATCAGGATTATTTATGTGATGGCTACAACTTGTAGGGAATGGTGGTTTAGTCAGAGAAATCATCCAAACATGATCCAACTTTTGTCAAGTTTGTTAATTATTACCCCCCCTGAAACGAACAGCAAGTTTTCGCCTGAAAACGGATGGTTGGAAGACAAAAAGTTCAGCTTCTTTTTGGGGATGGCTGAACCTGGCAGGTGCAATTAGTTTTTAGATGTTTTTAGGGGGATAGCAGTCCTAGATTTTAGCTGCACACGACGTTTGTAACCCACCTACCTACCTACCGCAAAATTCATCCCCCCCCCCAGCAGCGTTGATGGCCTCGATGGCAGGATCGCATCGAAGAAAAGAAGGAAGACTTCAAGTCGGGGAAGCCCCAAGTTGAGCTGGCTTGACGAAAAGGGCCAAAAACTCCCGGGAAAACTAACGGTTGTCCCCTGAAAATCAATGGTTGGTTCAGATGGTATTTCCTATTGAAAAAATGGCTTGGTAATTCATCATGACCCCTGCAAGATGGGGCCCCCTAACTACTATTTTCGTGGATTTTTCCCTAGTTTCTCCCCATCAACCAACCATGGTTTTTCATAGGGTTTGCTGGGGTTATTTCCCTGCCTTATAACTAGGGTCCCGGGCCCCTTCCTGTGGATTAAGGTTTGAAGTTAAGGTTGGTGGTTTATTCTCCTAAGACTCGGTGATTTGCCCAAGATTTCCGATTGAATCGTCCAAGGCTGGCAGGCACCCACCAATCGTCGTCAAAGCCGACCAACTAACCCTTGGGTTGAGACCTGAAGCTCCTCCAAAAGGGATGTTTATTGTAATAGGGATACAATGTTCTTTATTAAAATTTATGAAATGTTATATTTCGTATATATTTAGTTACTATTTATTCATCCCTCCCAAACAACATAAATATTTGGAAATCCATTGGTCGTGGCTTTTGTATGCTTTTTTGTCAACAGTCAAAGAATTATCCTAATGTTTTTTTTCCATTTTTTTTTTGGGGGCTTCCAAAAATTAAGCAAAACAACTTTCCACTGGAGATTTTACAAAGGGAAAAGCCAACCCCAAGTTTCCAGACATTCAAGACGGGGAAGTTGTTTCCCTCACTTTTGAGAGATCAGTTCCTTGAAGTTTTCCAAACAAGTTTTCCAAGATGGGCCGAAAAAAAGTTTCCAGTTATTTTTTGTAGTTTTTTTTCTTCGCTCAGCTAATGGTTAATTGTTGGTTTGGGGCCAGGTGGTTTGGGATTCTAAGGTTACCCTTAAGTAACGATCCCTTTCATGATGGGAACCCAGGATTCCAAACCACCGGGCCCCAAACCAACAATTGACAATTACCTGAGATGATGCCCTACTTTGGCAGTTGGGAACTAGTGAGCAACGTAAAGAAAAAAACACACTTGTTTGTTTAGGTTGTATAGGGGATGAACAACTACCCAGTTATGTGGGGATTATAATAAACCATTATAACCCATAGCATCCATGTATGGTATATCTACCATACATTTACCATAAAAATCAACCATTCATGTAGGTAAATATACCAATCCCATGGATGGCAAGGGTTATAAGGATCCCACTTGAATCGAGGTGTTTCGTAACTTCCCTTAGTTACCCATTTCCGATACGTCTTCGATCGGCATATACCTCCTGAGGTGCTCGGATTGAGGAAGGTATGTTTTCAATTTCGGGTCCAGTCGTTACCTCCTCACATGGGAGGTGTTTGGAAGCCCATTTCTTTCGGCGACCCTTTGTCCCACTTATAGAGGTGAAATCACTTCCGTTCATTTCGACCATTTATAGCCGTTATAGCCATAGCTATAACTCCATGTATTTTCCGATCCGCAAAAAAGGGGCCTATCACTCTGTCAGAATCTCCATCATTTGTTGCTTGGTTTTTCCAATAATGGCTAGTCAACCTACCCGCCCCCCCCTAGCGTACCCTCCGCAGATTCATAAGGGTTTAATAGCCGGCCTTATTAAGGGAAACAATGGGTTTTCATAAGGTCGGTATCTCGCTTGTGACTCTCGTTTTGTCTCGCTTGTGCCTCTCTTTTTGTCTCGCTTGTGCCTCCAGTTTTGGTGAAGTGTGACATGCTTGATGATCATTGTTACAAGGCTTTTATTGCCAAATTCGCTGCAAAAGGCTTTTCTTTGGGGTGTTATTTTTTCTTATTGGTCTGTGTCTGTGTTTGTGTTCCTGCGCTGCGTGTTTGTTGCTCGCTTTGTCTAGTCATTGTTGCTGGCATTGTTTGGGGCCTGGTATGCCCGCACATATGTTGTGCATGGATTGGCTGGGACTGGGGTAGGTGTTGTTTTGGAGTGTGTGTGGTGTGCGTGGGTTGCCTGAGCCAGGTTATATTTTGTGTATTTGTGAAGTCTGTGGTATTTACCAGAAAGCAGTCCAGTCCGTAGCACTTTGAACACGGGTTACATTACAGGTGTGGACATGTGTAAAGTATGTACTGAAGCAGTCCAGTCCGTAGCACTTTGAACACGGGTTACATTACAGGTGTGGACATGTGTAAAGTATGTACTGAAGCAGTCCAGTCCGTAGCACTTTGAACACGGGTTACATTACAGGTGTGGACATGTGTAAAGTATGTACTGAAGCAGTCCAGTCCGTAGCACTTTGAACACGGGTTACATTACAGGTGTGGACATGTGTAAAGTATGTACTGAAGCAGTCCAGTCCGTAGCACTTTGAACACGGGTTACATTACAGGTGTGGACGTGTGTAAACCCACACCAATCAACTAGGCGCAAGTGAGACAAAAACCGAGGCGCAAGTGATACATGATAGGCGCAAGTGAGAGAGAGGCGCAAGTGAGACAAAATGAGAGGCGCAAGTGAGAGCCCCGCCTTCACTCTGTCAGAATCTCCATCATTTGTTGCTTGGTTTTTCCAATAATGGCTAGTCAACCTACCCGCCCCCCCCTAGCGTACCCTCCGCAGATTCATAAGGGTTTAATAGCCGGCCTTATTAAGGGAAACAATGGGTTTTCATAAGCCCTTAACCAAGGGGGCTTGGTTCACCAGCCATGATCCAAGGGAAGCCAAGTTGGATGCACAACGTGAGGTTCGAACCTTCCTGGAAGGGTCGTTGGGTCGTTGGTGTGACATTTTTTTGACTGAAAGAACTTCCAAGAAGGATGATGGTAGATAATGGCTGATGGTTTCGACTTGGATTTGTTTAAGGTGATTTGTTACGGATTCTACCATGTCAATTCACAATCAAACTAGCACCTTCCAGGAATTTTTGAGGCGGAAATCATGCTTGATAGTGGCCGTCATGATTATTTATGTGATGGCTACAACTTGTAGGGCATGGTGGTTTATTGAGGGAAATCATCGAAACATGATCCAACTTTTGTCAAGTTTGTCAAGGATTTCGGATGGTTGGAATACGATAGTTTCTTTTTTTTTTGGCCCAGCATATTTTCAAATGCGAACTGTTAGGTTTTAGGGATGGTAATCGATGTGGTGGTTTCAATGATTTCTTGAATGTTCACCCCAATTTTTTCTGGAAATAATTTTGTATAGCCAGTTTCACAGAGCATTGATTTCAATGACTCTCATGAAGCTTGTATATATTGGTTTATTTCCTGCCAGATATTACCTTGCTTGATATCCGAGGTATTTTTTCAGCTCCCTTTTTATCGTTATGATTCAATCTTAATCTAGGTGGTGGTTTCAAATATTTTTTATTTTCACCACTATTTGGTCAAGGTTTCCAATTTGACTAATCTTTTTCAAATGGGTTGGTTCAACCACCAACTAGTAATGATGGTTGATTCTTGTCGGGCCAAACAAGTGCCATGTGTTGTTTTCTGAGCCTTTGATTTTGAAAGATTTCTAATACCCCCTAATTGGATTCTACCAGGATTCGCCCCTTCCCTACTTGGATGTCCCGTTGGAAGATAGGATCAATGGTTAAGATCACTAGGTTAGTTCACCCCAATGAATCCACCATTTATAAGTAGGTGAAATAACCTATTTACTAACCATTGATCCTAACTTCCTGGGACATCCAAGTACGCAGTTATAAGTGGAGTTATGGGGCCCCTATAAGTAGGTTTACAACCCCATTTACCCATGTTTTTTTGGCCGTTTATAGTGGTTATATCCCTACCTATGACTAGTAGGGGCCCACCTGGTAGGAGGATGTAAGCTGGTAACTGCGCCGTAACGAAACGGACGTCCCGTTGGAGGATCAATGGGTACCGGTTATTTCATCTATAAACGGGATATATAGTCGGGTTAGAACCCACTGATTCTTTGATCCCGCTAATTACCTTTACCTCTTTTTGGTGTTTTGGGGGGGTGGGAATTAATTACTTGGAGGATCATCCCAATTACTAAGTGATTGATCATTGATAACCATGGTGATTGTAAGTCCCCTAAGGATCGGCTTAGTCTAGTTTTACATGACGATTGTAACCCCCTGAACCAACTGAACCAACTCAGTGGGATGATCCTCCAAGTACAACAGTTACAGCTGTAGGGAAATTTGTTGCCAAGAGAAATACTGGCTGGTGGTTTGAAGCATTTTCACCCCTATTTGGGGAAGATTTCCAATTTGACTAATATTTTTCAGATGGGTTGAAACCACCAACCAGAATAGAGGTTTGTCCTTACAGACCCTTACTGCATGAACATGAATCTTATAAAGGGGCCGGCTGAAAGGAAGACCATGCAAAATGCTAATTTTAGAAACCAAGGTGTGTGTTTCGGAACGATGGTAACAACTCGGCCATTCTGCTGATGTTGCTCTTAGCATGGTGCAAACCTTCCAGAACCAATCGATAGTGAGATCTGTATCTGATTTATATTTTCATAGGACTACCCGTGTCCAATCTCCAGGAGATTCAATAAGGAATTCTTGATCCAAAAAACAGATAACCCTAGAAGCAACTTATTCAATTCAATGTGGCCGGGAAGTCCCTGAAAAACATGTTTCCTTGATGTTCGTTTGTGCTTGCTCTGCCAGATCAACAAGTGGCTGAAGCAGAATGGCCAGGTTGGGAGTTTTTCCTGGTCCGGGCTGCTTATTTACCTTCCCTGAAACTAACAGGAAATTCCTTTTGGGTTGGACGATGAAATTCCTGAAACTGAAACTCCTAGGATCAACGAAAACACCCTGAAATTAACCGGAAATTCTCTTCATGGTTGGAAGATGAAATTCCTTAAAAAGGGCCCTGCCTATTTTCAGAGGCTATCTTAGTTTCAGGGAGGTTAGATGTCCAGTGTTTCCGGTGCGATCTGTTAGTTAGTTTCTGGAAGGTAATTATCCGGCATTTATCTGAGAAAAAAACAATGATCGCCAGGGGCATTGTTCTTGCGGGCTTGCTTTAGTAGAGAATTTGTTACCTTTTAACATCCTTTTAACCATTGGTAATTACACCATCTACTTTTTTCCACGTGATGTATGATATAATTTATATAATGATGTACGTATGCACAGGCATTTGAGTCTATTTTGCAGGTGTTGTTTTCCTTGTAAGTTTGTTTGTTCAAAAAGCAACGTCCTGAGTCCAACGTATATAAACTTGACCAAGGTCAATTTTTGAGAGTAAATCACCCCAGTTACCCGTGTATAAGGCGATTTACAGGGGTTATATTAAGTTATATACTTTGGGGTGGTTTCAAGCATTTTTTCATGTCTAATCTTACCTGGCGAGATGATCCAATTTGACGAGCATATTTTTCAAATGGGTTGGTTCAACCACCAACTAGTATAACCTTGGAAACCCTTGGGTTTTTTCGGCAAAAACGCCGGCTTGGATTCACTGAAAATGGCCTCTGATAGGCAGTGACGAATGTCCTACCACCAGACCCTGCAGTTCCACAGGATGAAGTTTTTCATTCAATTTCCAGTGCCTTGGGATTTTGTTGGGAAGGCTGGAATGAAGTCCCTAAACATCCAAACACCTGCTGAGAAGATATCTGGACCCAAAAAATATACCTCAAATATACCTAAAACACCTCCTCAGGAGATAGGTGGATGTCTAGGGAAGTGTAAGTGGTACACACACTTTTCGTGGCCGAAACAAGAGATAACGGAGGGAACTTGTCCAGGGTGGAGGTATTTAGACAAAGCTCCTGGCACATCCAACAAAAATGATGATGATCATTTTGATTTCGATTTGGTTTGATTTGTTGCCTGATTGATTCATTGATTGATTGATGGATTGATTGGTTTGATTTGTTGATTGATTGGTTGATTGCTTGATTGATTGATGGATTGATTGGTTTGATTTGTTGATTGATTGGTTGATTGCTTGATTGTTCGCTTGATTGATGGATTGATGGGTTGAATGATTGATTGATGGATTGATGGGTTGAATGATTGATTGATGGATTGATGGGTTGATTGATTGGTGGATTGATTGATTGTTTTGAGATGTGTTTTTCTAGTAGGAGTGGCATTTTGAAAATTTTGCCTTAGTGTCGGTTGGGATACCCCCGCCAAAATGCAACAAAGCTGGTGATGTTTTTTGTAAATTTGTGAGTAGTTGAGGGTAAAAGGTATCACCTACACAACATGTGTGGTAATTGGTAATTATGATGATGCTTGTGGGGGCATGAATGTTTAAAACTCCCTCAAATTTCATTTCAATTGGCACCCTAGTGGCTGGTTTTTGCCTGTACTGAATTGAAGGTATATGATTTTTGGAAGCACCACACAAATTGAATCATGTGAGCCCTCTTTTGCGTCAATGCCCAACGAAATGATGCAACCCTTCCAAGAGGGCCTTTCTCTTTACATAAGGATGCAAATAAGCCGGTGATTTTTTTTCAGGTTTTAATAGTGACAGACCAGGTGACCTGGAGGTTGTTCAAGGTTAACTTTTTTTTTTGGGGGGGGAGCATGAAGTGTTACCCTCTTTTTGTAGGATGTACACCCCTGAAGATTAACATGGAACATAATCACGGAGGTTTGGAAGATCATTTTGCTTTCAAAATGGATGATTCGTAGGTTCCATGTTAATCTTCCAGGGTGTATGATGGCTTGATCCCTTGTCACTCATGAAATCCCCTCGCGACTTCTTAGCCACAAAAACCCCATGATTTCAGGCCGATGGTGTCGGGATGTTTTTTTTTTTGACTCCATTTTTTTTTCACCTTTGAAGAGATTTTTTCACACTAAAGAATTAACATGTTGAACCTAAACGAACACCCTAGTTGACAAGGGAAAACATCATCATCCAAACTCCACACGTCCCATGACTTTGGTTTCAACATGTGATTTTTTTTAGAAAAAAAACCATGGGAATTCCTTTCAGGCAGAGTGGAGTGTCACGCGCCTTGGGATTCTCAAGGTTTTGTTTTTAATGGTTGTTGCATATGGGTGTTTCCAAAAATAGGGGTACCCCAAAATGGATGGTTTATACGGGAAAACCCTATTACAATGGATTTGGGGGTGTTTCACTATTTTCGGAAACAGCCATATCATGTTTCCCTCAGAAGCTGAAGATTGAAATCCAAAGAGTCCAATGTTAGTTGTTTTCCTCCAGTTTTAAACCCCCAGGAAGGTGAACATCAACATGCAATGCTGTCAGATAGGAATTTAAGGGAATTTCAGGCTAGGTGCTTTTCGAAACGCTAAGAGTTTTGCATCTTCACCCCCAAATGAGTTTGAGTAGAGTTTGGACCGGTAGTACCTCATGACATGGGATAATTTTTCCCTGAAATTCAGAATTCAGATGGTTTTCAAACAAACAAACCAATCATCTGTGACCTCAATTGCATCCCATTTTTTGTCCAGACACTCCACAATGATATGGCGTAACTTATCTATAATGGAAATGGTTCATTTTTCATGATAAAATGTAAGGTAAATAGACCTGCTTGCTAGTGGAGTTAACCTAAAAAATTTTGTCGGAGGCACGTTGGGTCCTGGCCTCGGGTGTTGGGGAGGGCGGTTTGGCACCTTGATGAGGATGCGTGCAGCATCTTGATTTAGCCATCACGTCTCTTGGGCTTGGAAATCGCTGGGAGGTTTCCAAGGATCGTTCTCGGGGTCCACCATAAGGACCTTGTTACATGGGAAAACCAACCCTAAAAAATGACAGGTAGCAAGTCCCTTGGTGATACAGGGTTTCTCCAATTTTTAGGGTTGTTTCAGGTGATTATGGCAAACCCTGGTTCTATATGGAGGGACATGGGGCCACGAAAAAAAAATGGCCGAAAATCAATCGCAAACTGATGCTAGCTGTGGTTATATAAGTTAGAACCCTACTTTATAGGGATTTTACAGGGATTTTAATTCCACTTGTATTTGGTAGGTAACTAGGACCCCTTTTTTTCACCCCAAAAAACTGGAAAAATATCAAGGTTTTAAGTTCTGAAGTTCTCAAAATACTGTTGATGGTTCAGAAATCCGGCTAACCACCTGGGACGTGGAAAACCTTGTAAATAATGGGATAAACTACCTTTCCCTCAACTGGTGGATGCCGGATTTCTGAACCATCAACGGTATGGCGTGAATTTTTACCCACAAAAAATGACTGGAAACCCTATGGGCTCCCATACTGTTTTCCAGAAATCCTGCGGAGTACTCCTGGAACTATTAAATCCCATCATATGGATAGCTTGTGTGTTTTGTATGCCAGAAATTTATACATACATATATTATCACATATATTTTTAGATATATATCAATATAAATATGATAAAAGCACCCTGCAATTTATTTGGAACACTTGGATTTTTTTGACATTGACATGTTAAACCCCGATCTGATTTTGGGGGGAGCACGTGCTCCCCCAGATGCTCCATGTGACCATTTTTCACCGTGAAAATGTAGGTAAAAAAGGCCATACATGGACCGGCGCATCTTGGTACATTTTCTTTACAGACCACACAGGGAATTCTCAAATACAAGAAGGGCCCCCCCTAGTTATAAGGTAATTATAAGTTATAACCCCAACAAACCCTATGAAAAACCATGGTTGTAAATGTGGATAACTAGGGATACATCCACGAAAATAGTAGGCTTCGGGGGCCCCATCTTGTACCCTATGGATCCAAGTAGCTGCTCTGAATGCACTTGGGGTACAATTTAGGGGTTAAAGTATCTTCTCAGGAGGTACTTGGATCCATAGGGGTAGGTATTTCCCCCCAGCAAAAATGGGAGCCACTTTGTGAGGCGCCTTTTGTATATCGATCCGTGCGAAAAAACATTTAAGGCAATCTCCCAGAAAGAGATTTGTATCCCCCACAAAAAATGGGTGGCCATGGTAAGATCCAGACACTTTTCATCTTGAATGTAACAATATGGTTAACCGCTATAGTAGAGAGGTGTATCCCAGATAATCCATGTACTGTATGGATTTACCTACATTCTCACGGTGAAAACATGGCCACATTCAGGGAGAAATGGCTTGGTAAATATACCATAGATGGACGGTACTGGGCACATCTTAGATTAGCCTTATATTCCCTTCGCTCCTTTAAGTTGATCGTGGGATTTTGCACACAACCCGCTAAAAGTTTAACTTTTAGCAGGGGACCTAAAAGTTGCCATGAATATGAATATTTCCCTACATGGATCCTATAAATACATGGGGGTTACATGTGGCCAGTATCTACATGGCCACCCCAAGCATATAGACTCCAAAGACACCGAATCTGCCGAGGTTTGTCATGAAGTCAGCCGTGATCATCGCCGACGCTTGGCTTGGCTCGTGTTTTTTTCAGGAAGGCTTCGGGTTGGAGATTTTTGAATTCCGTTTGTAGTTCCTACTTGGATGTCCCAGGAAGATAGCAAATGGTTAGTAACTGGGTTATAACCCCAATATACTCCATTTATAGGTAGGTTATAACCCATTTACAAACCATTTGCTAACTTCCTGGGACATCCAACTACAGGCGAATCTCTCCTCATCGAGAAACCGTGAGTGAACAAAATGACACAACAAGAATCAAAAACCTCTCTAAAACGAAGCAGTTTGCCCCACTGAACATCTAGGTGGTGGTTACTCAATTTTTTTTTATCTTTCCCCTTATTTGGGGAAGATTCCCATTTTGACTCATATTTTTCAAAGGGGGTGAAACCAGCAACCAGACATGGATGGTTGTCCAGAATGGTGGCCCTGCCTAGTTTGAGGGGATTTACCAAAATCAAGGTTGGTCAATGATCTAATTTGAGGATATCAACAAGTAGCCGTAGGTCAATAGCCTAGTAAATGTGCAGCATGTATTGTGGGAGCATTTCAGTGGGCAAAGCTAGTATCCTTAGGGATCCTGGCTCATCTTAGAAGGGTCATGGAACTAAAAAAATACTATGCATTTCGGAGGTTATTTTTTTCCACCCTCATCATCATCTGAGAATATGACGATTGATTCCTTGGGTATCATATTTTGCAGTATATTTGCCATCTTGGCAGGAAACATACCACTTACAGAGGAGATCTCCCCAGACTCGGCTGTGGCTCATAAGATCAACAACATTGGAAACGGTATGGAAACGGGCTGAGATTCTGAACCATTTTCATGGAGTACATATCACATTTTTGGGACCCATCTTTCATAGGATAACTCACTGTATCTATCCCATATGCGCCATTGGACTCAAAGATATTTGCCTACATGAATGGCTTAAATCTATGATGCAATGTAAATCTTCATCTGTTTGGATATCTCAACTGGCTTGTTGGAGCTTCCCAGGACAGCACGGTAGATTGTTCGGATGAAGAACTGATAGATGCAGACGCTCAACGCGTCTGTGCCTTTGGCGAAACCAGACGAATAAACCGGACACCAAACGTGAGGAGGTAATGGGACCCCAAGAAACCCAAAAAACTTTCTCCCCTAAGAATCCTTGGACCCTCCAATGGAAGGGTTTGAACCTGCATAGCAGGGGTCCGGGTCCTCGAATTAGCCACTTTTGAGGGGTCAGGATTCTTAGGGTCAGGTATTTGTAAGACTAGGGTTGGTGACTTTTTAACGGATGCCATGGTAAATCACCATTAAACTGCTATTTGGGAGAATTTGTGTTACTGTTTCCAATCAACTTAAATTCATCTAAGATTTCACATGATCAAACACTGCGCCTCAAGGTTTTTTCTCGGTTTTTCATATTACCACTATTACCCTAAGAATCATGGAAGACCTCCAAAAAAAGAGGGATGTTGATTCTGTATACCGCCGGGTTCTTTTGGATCTCCAGTCCCCACCAGTGACTTGAGATCCCATGATTCTTAGGGAAGGATCAAACCACTTCAAGTTGGTAACACAACTACAGATAGATGGCCAGATTTTTTTTTCGGAATCAAATTTTAGACTATATAGATTACCACATGGATGGCCGGATTTTAGACTATAACATGTGAAGACTTTATACTGTAATAACACATCCGAAGATTTCGCAGGTTTCATTCCCAGATAAGCAAAGGTTAAACGTAATAATGTTCTACTTGGACTTGTTGAAATTAAAACCTACATTTTTTTTCATAGAGTTTCAAAGGGGTGCAAGGGAAGCCACTCCCGAAAAGAATGCAAACCTGGTGATTGGCTGGAATCGTGCTGGCTGTTGGGAGGTTGGTACTTGGCTAAGTGCATCCAACCGAAGATGATACTTACGTCGCACCGATACAACTGACTACCCAACCTATGAACTTATTAGTCAACGTTAAAAGTTATCCTCCTGTGAACTAACATAGATATCCCGTCAAAAATTTCATTTGATGATTTTCCACTTCCCAACATAGGACATAGACTAGTTCCCTGGAGGGTACAAGGGTATCATCTTGGAATCCTCATAACTACCAGTCATTCCTACCAAACGAGCGATCACCGATCATTGGGTGTTGCAGGTCACCCGGAAACTTTGGAGTGACTGGAGTCGCGGGGGTGCACTCACTCACTCAAACCATCCCCCAAAAAAGTCACGAAATCGCAGAATTGCCAGGAAAATGAGATAACAACATGTGTTTTTTTTTTAAGACTTTTTTTCTTCCCTTGCCATCGATGTGAGTTCAAAACCGAATGTTGTCCCGATATATGGAGTGTGAATGGCAAATGTAGGTAAATGTAGAATCGCCACACGGATCCGTCATGGGTACATGAGGCATCCTCAGTTTTTACGACAAATAAAAAGAATAATCCATATCCCATAGCATCCATGTATGGTATATCTACCTACATTTCCCATAAAAATCAACCAAATGTAGGTAAACATACCATACATGGATGGTAAGGGTATGTAGATCAGTGATAATAGAAAACTCCGGGTTTGCAGCCTGGGGCCTGCGGCGGTCTCCCATAATCACTCCCTCCACCCGGCTGCTGACATCCAAACGCTTCATGGTGAAGTGTGAGTAATTTGGGGATCCCAGAATTTACCCTCCCTGAAACTAACATAGCACCTGAAAATGGTGGTTTCCAATAGGAATCTCCTTTTCCTGGGGTCTATTTTCAGGTGCTACGTTAGTTTCAGATTTCCAAAAAGGGGATTTTACTACCCGGCTGCTTCGTAATGTTTAGTAGGGACCATCAAAATGAATGGAATGGACATCGGAATACCATCAGAAACCCAATTCCCTGGAACAACAAGTTGCTGTTGATGGAACAAATCTGGCTAACCAGTTGATAGGTGGTGGTTTATTTCAGTATTTTGTCAAGGTTTCATACATCCCAGGTGGTTGGCCTTGGGATTTCTGAATCATCAACGTCGTATCAATTTCAATTTCCATCGAATGGAACCTCCCGAACTCAGCCACACACACACACACATACACTGTGTTGCAGGTAGACTTTCATGGAATTGGATCCCCTCCCAGGGCCCAAGGATACTCCCCCTAAAGAAGAACCCTCCCTGAAACCAGCATCGCCCCTTGAAAATGGATTGGTTGGAAGATAGACTGTCCTTTTGGATCCCCCTTTAAATTTCCTCTACGAAACAGGGGTGGCTTGAGGGTCGTACAAATCAGTTTTCCCCTATGGATTTTGTGCAGCACCATGGGGACGCAAACGGTCCATTTGTAGTCAAGCCATATGTTTTGTAGAAAACAGTGTTTTTCAGGGTCATTTTGGTCAACTTGTAGTGTTTTCAGAGTTTTTCAATTTCTTTGACAAAAAAACACAAAACCATTTTGTAGAAGATTTGAACTTCCAAAAAAGCATTTTGTAGAAGATGTGGACCACCGTGTTTTGTAGACAACTTTTGGGGCATTGCGCCACCATTGAACCACCAAAAACATCCAAAATTGCTAAGTACACATGACCAACACATACTGCACTAACACAACAAGTCTACTGCTTACAAAACGACCCGCTTCAGCATGTTTTCTACGAATCCACGAAAAAGGAAGAAAAAGAGAAGCTGAATGTATGTGCATTTATATTTTCATATTTTGGATATTGAACCCTATGGTTTTTATTTACACCCTAAGGATTTTATTGGTGGCGGACTTTATTCAAGACCACCCCATATGTTACATATGTTGCTCCTGGATCAGCGTCGATTGCCAAAACGGATAATCATTAGAATTAGGATGAAGAGGATGCAGCAGGCATAGAATTCTCTACAAACTGATTTTGAATTTTATTTTAGGGTTCCAACAAGGTTGGGCCTAGAACTTTGTAGAGAAAAAACACTTGAGATGGCAAAAGTCAACGTTTCAGAAAGAGACCATGCACCCCCCCCAGAATGTAGAGAAATTTTGCCAAATTTTTGATCAGTTTGTAGAAAGGGGGTTGCCAGGCAGCTTTGTACTACAAAACACCTGGCCCATCCCACCCCCATGTTTTTCAAGGGGGATCCTTTTGGAAAATGCTTAGTTTTAGGGGCGAACTGTTTGGTTTAGGGAGTCAGAATTATCATCGATGCCCCATTAACCAAGAATAATTATTTGGTTAGCACTGTTGATGCTTATTTTTAGGGGCGATCTTCTTGTTTATTCTTTTTCTAAGGTGCTATCAACATCATCGGTCTTATGGGCACGCTTAGTCTTGCCACACGTTTCTTTGCGCTGGTTGCTTGGCAACATATCGTAAGTCTTCCAAATTCCTCCAGAGAAGCCAAAAATAGGCCATTTGGAAGGGGAACAACCCTACTTAGGGGACATTTTTAACCATGGTTATAAGCCACTTACTAACTGGGATGATCCTCCAAGTAGTCTTCCAAAATTTTCCAGATACCTTGTGAGGATCGGTGTTTGGATCGGTGTTTGGATCCCTAAAGGCCTTTCGCTGTCGTTTGGGGGGTCCAAACAACACCGATCCTCACGTTGGGTATGACTGGAAGAACAAGGTATATTTGGGGTATGTCAGTGCGTGGTAGATGGGGAACTGGGATTTCCCGATGCCATGTTGACATCAGGTTTCAAACCCTAGGGATCCAATCACCTTCTTAGAATGGTAATGGAACCTAAATACCTTGCTGAGGAGGTGATTATACACCCCAATCATCATCTGACAAGGTGATTGGATCCCTAGGGAAACAATAATCAGCAACAAAAACAATCTGCTATTTTCCGGAAGAAGACATGTCCAATGTTTTACTCGTGCAGTTTTTGATGCGATCTTCAGAAGGTTCACGCGACCATCATGGTTGCCCAACATGGCAAGTTGGACACTCCAAGCATCTTGAGGATTGTTACTCTCGGAAATTTGTATAAGATTTCTTTTCCCCGCCATGTACATCTATATTATATTATACATCATTTCAATTTATTTCAGAATCTCCCCCATTTTGCCACAACTTTTTTTTTGAGCACGTGACATGGTATCCATCCATCCTCCCCGTTTTAAGGCTTCGAACAGTTGCGTGAACATTGTGGGTGAAACGACGGCTCGTGCCGGTTGTGCAGCAGACATTGCTGGCATCAACGCAGGTGGTTGCCGACGGATTGGTCCGTTGGTCGGTTGAGCATTTTTGTTGCCCAGGCACTCCATGGGCCTGCTATATTTGCTGTACATAAATGGCGTTCTTTGGTGGTAAATTAGTAGGAAAATTTAATATACCATTCATTTTTTTTGGTTGTAGATGTAAATAGATATACCATGTGGGATGGTGGTGCAGGATTTTTTGTATTGTTGAGTTTTTTTTCGAGTTTCGGAGATTTGCCTATTTCTACTGGATTTGGGTTGTTGATTTTGTTAAAATGATGAAGCATTGTTTTTGGGGGTCGCTGGGGTCTGGGCCGATTTCATCGCGACGATGGGAAGTCACCCCTTAGATGGTGGTGAATAGTAAGGGATTCCCCCCTCAAAGGTGCTTTTCAGAATTCAGGTTTTGGAATTACACCTGGAAAACATAGTGTACCTTGGGTTGTCCCCCCTCCCAGTAGCGGTGGCAAATGAAGGTTTTATAGGGATCCCCTACCAAAAATGATGTAATGAAAAGGTGACTGTTACTGGAAAGGGGGACAAGCCAAAGCGTACCATATTTTTTTGGCAACCGTGGGTGTTTTTCAGGGGTAAAGTTGATGGAACTTAACAGCAACTTGTTGTCCAGGTAGTAATTTATAAAGTCATTTATTTTGTTTAAAAAAGATAAAGATCCAAGTTGAACAATTTGGTGCTTCAGTAATTTGGTTAATTAGCCTTTTCTGAAATGATTTTTGCTGATACGAAAAAAACCAGGAAATTCATCATTGATGGCTATATAGGCCATGGCCGAGGCCGAGGCCGAGGCCATTGGATCCCAACCCGCCCAGGCGTCTATGCTTCCGTGGCTCCTGCCCTGAATTTGCAGGCAGCTTGTGAAATAGGGTCCCTTGGCGGAACCCAGCAACCAACGAAACCGAAAATCTGACCAAACGAATCACGAAATTTGGAAAAACCTCAGTGTTGAGTCATTCAGAAATTTCCTGGAAGGGAATCAGCATACTTATTAGTATGGATAGTTGATAATATATAATATACGTACCCAAAGGATCCAATCAAGTTCTGAGAATGGTAAGGGAACCTAAACACTGAGTTTTTTGGAGGTGATTGGACACCCTAATCATCATCCGTATATGACGGGATTCCTAGGGATGATTGGTTCATTTTTGGTATAGAAGTATAGGATGACCATGTCCGTTGAGTATATTGTCAGTGATGTTGTATGAGAATACACTCGTCAGGTCGTCAGAAACATTGATCATGGAACTGCTAGATTGTCACATTACCCTAGTCTTCCAATCTCCTCCAGATACCTTGTGAGTAGGTTTTTGCACCACCTAAAGGACGAACCTCAGGAGGTGTTTGTGGGGCCAAAGACCGATCCTCACAAGGTATGACTGGAAGACTAGGGTTATGTCCTCTTGGCAAGGATATATCGTCCCTTCAAGATGAGACCCTACTAGTCATAAATGAAGTTATAACTCCTCTAAATGGCCAAGGTAAAAAACTCCATTCCAATAATAGCCAAGGTAAATAGGCATTGGGTTTGTGTTTTCACACCTAAATAGTGGAGTATTTATAGGCCATTTGTGTATGGGCTACAGCTATATCTCCATTTATAACTAGTAGGGGCCAAAATCTTGCAGGGGAACGATCACATATCGCACCGTCCACCGGAAGACGAAAACTATCGACTCAAAAGTTGACGGCTGGGAGGGGGATAGATGATCCTTCGAGAAGCAAGGGTATCTTTTCGACTTTCCTGGTAAACATCCTAAATTGTCCTCCAAGGATGACTAGGTGGTGGTTTCAAATATTTTTTAGTTTCATCCCTATTTGGGGAAGATTTCCATTTTGACTAATATTTTTCAGATGGGTTGAAACCACCAACCAGAGGATTAATTGGGATAAGTTTATTGGTCCACATTCACATATCTTCTCTATTTTTCGTGGCATCCAGGGATGTCAAAGGTATGCAAAATCATGGTTGGAAAATACACCACTTCAGGTGGTATTTTCTGGAATTTCCATATTTGCATCTAAAGCAAATATCACTATGTTCTTAAAGAAGAAACAACACTCACCTATATGGGTGTTTCCAAAAATAGTGGTACCCCAAAATGGATGGTTTATAATGGAAAACCTTATCAAAATGGATGATTTGGGGGTACCATTATTTTCGGAAACATCCATATAGAGGAAAAATGACATGTTCGTGTCTTTTGCATGTTCGACTCGACTTGTCCGAAAACAACCACTATACACATCCAGACACCTGAGAAGTTCAGTTATCTTCTCAGGAGTCTAAAATGGATGTCTAAAAAGGTGGGGGTTTCCTACCAGTTATAAATGGAGTTATTTCACTCCTATAGGCAGAGTGAAATTTGCCTGCATTTACCCATTTGTTTTCGGCCTTTCGGGCCCCATTCATATCCCTACTTACACCATACTTGGTATCCCACCTACCTCGGCATTGCCGGAAACCATCCCCATCACCCGCTTTCCAGGATCATCCCAGTTAGATCCAGTAGATAGTTAGTAACCTTCCATTTTTTGGTGCCATCAAAAAAGGTCCATTTTGGAAAAGGGAAAATTCAACCCCCAGGAACTGAGTGACGACTTATATCCATTACCATCCATGTATGGTATATTTACCTAAATTTGGTTGATTTTTATGATAAATGTAGGTAGATATACTGATATACCATACATGGATGCTATGGGTATACTCACAATGGTTATTTTTTCCCACCTTTCACGGACAAGACAGTCCTTGGACAGTTTCAACATCCTCCAAGGATCGGATGCATGGGAGTTGTTTGTTTCAAAAAACACATAAAAACGGATTATGTTTTTTTCGAAACCATGCCCTAAGGATTCCGTTATAATCCGTTATGTCCTTTCAGAAACCCACGGGATTTAACCCTACGAACCAACCCGAAAACAACCCAGCCGAAAAATTGGGGATGTGACTCCTCCACCTACGATTTCTTCGACACAAATTCTTCGTAGGATGGAAACCTGGATGGCCCTTTGGGATGGGACATCCCAGGGAGTATGCCACCTACCACCTTCTACTTGGAGTGGGTGCCCATGGAAGTGATCCGTGATCGTAATCGTTGGGGTTATAACTCACCTATTTAGGGGACGACTTACAACCTACCTGTAACCCAAATGACCCTTGTTTTGCTTGAAGTTTGGGCCCTTGTTTTGGAGGGTTCAACCCCCCAAAATTGATGACGTTCACAGGTTCCAGGTACTTATATTGGGGTGAAAAACATCTTTTTTTTTGACTTCTATGAGATGTTTTCTGGGTGTGGTTCTCTGTACAAGTCTTTCCGTGGTCATGGCTACGTCTCGCAGTGGTATGATAAACTTCAACGCGGTGCCGTAAATGATTTGTCAGCTCTGGGCGGTCTCATAGTGGCTATACGTGATACACTATGTATCAGGGCTGGAGGTTTACTCCATGGTGGGCATCCTTGTTACGGGTTTGTCTTCATGTCGTCCGGCACACATTGGAGACATTATGGGGCACCCAAACCAGCCCATGGTCCACACTTCAAATCTTCTGGTAGCGCGCTTCAGCCTTATCCTGCTGCTGTGCATAGCCATCAAGGTACATTTCACAGTTGAACAGCCTTCATCCAGCAAGCTGGTCTATATTCCATATATTCAGCATCTCCTGGAAACCTTGGGGAATGGAGCTCATTTCAAACGTTTTTGGATGGGACTATACGGTCATGCTTGTCCAAAGCCGTCGTGGTTGCTGGGGACACCGTCGTGGATTGATGATCTATCTTCGAAAAGGTTGCTAAGTACTATTCATGGACAATCCCGACGTAGGGAAACCCAACCCCACTTGACCCAACCTTCACCGACCAACCTTCACCGACGATCCCTTCATCATCCCCTGGGGATCCGCCGAAACGCCGTCTGCGTGGAGTTGAATTTCTAAGGATGGAAACCTGGGATCCGGACAGCTGGCCGAAGCGCAAGGAGGGGACTTTCCGGGGAAAACTTCGGGAGATTCGATTCTCCGAAACATCGAACAAACACGTCGTTTTTTGTGGCCTTTGTAGGGAAAACACATGGGGAAAAAACCGGGGGGATTTTTTTTTCGAAATCTTTCCGGGTTGAAGGGAGAATTGTTTTGACTACTTTGGGGTGTGCCGAATCGATGCTGAATGGATCTGAAGGAAAAAATACGGAATCTGAAGGCTTGAATACTGTTGATATGTTGATGGTTCAGAAATCCTGCACCACCTGGGACCTGGGATGAAAAAAATCTTAGAAATAGTGGGATAAACTACCTATCAACTGGTGCAGGATTTCTTCCATCAACAGTACCTCTTCCTTCGAAAATGCCACTCCGCCCCAAAAAATATCACTGCATGTGCACTGTTGTTTTGAAATCGGTAAATCGGCATTTGTACTATATTCTTGAGGTATGGGCCATCGTGGCAAAAGAATTGGTGATTCCTTGGACAATCTGTCACTATCATTCGTCGGGTTTAAGTGCATTAAGTGGATTTACAGCCCCAACTGGAGGAACAAACCGTCACCATGCTTTGGGAAAAAACTTACGCGTAAGCTCCCCATAATGCTATACGAGTGCACAAGCCCCCTGAAAAATGATAGGAGAAGGAAGATGAGCTCGGCTTCCTTTTTTTGGGGTAACTTTTGAGGGGCGGAACTTCGTCATTTTGTAACATTCTATGACGTCATCATTTCTCCTCCATGATGGCGTCCCAACTAGACTCGACACCGAAAAACATCGTTGGACCTCTTTTTGTGAGGTGTCACTTTTTGGAGAGGGAAGTTTTCCAAACACGTACAAGGTGGGCCCCTTCCAGTTATAAATGGAGAAATAGTCCCTATGAATGGCCTTATAAATGGCTAACTGGTGTTAAAAACCCTAGTTATAGGAGTTATAACCCGAGTTACAACTGGTAGGGGGCCCACCTTGTAAAGGGAAAAACATGTTTGAGATTTTGTTGGCCAAAAATTGGACCCGTGGAAGAGGAGATGCGTGTTTTTGGGAAGGTCTAAACTACAGAAAAGCCAAATTCTGAGTGCAAATGGTTAGTACTCAGAGGACCAGGGTACTAAGTACAGTAAGTAGACGGTAAATATTATAAGAACTCACAACCTTCATTTTTAGAGGTGATTGGGCTTAAAACCTGCATTTTTGATGGTTTTGGGGTCCAGAGCTAGGCTTACATTTCCCAAAAGTGTTTTCATCAGTCCACTTTCAGGATGGTGAAATCATGGTAAAATCACCCCCAATGATGTTGTTCTGACCCTCTAAGTATAGACATACTAGTACAAATACCTCTTAGGTGTTTGAGGTGTACTTTATAGGGGTCGGAGGTTGCCTATATTATATTGAGGTGTACTTTCTAGGCGTCGAAGGCTACCGATATATAATATAGGAAACCTTCAACCCCTATAAAGTACACCAACACCTAATATAGAACATTCAAAACGGTGTGTTTTTCCGCAGATCTTTTGGGCCTGCTAAGTGGGACTGAAAGGTGGTTGGTGGTGGAACCAACAAGCACATGACAAAAACTCCCTGAAACTAAGAGCCAGTTTGCCCCCCATGAAAATCATCTCTGGGCACAGCTCCCAAAAAAAGGAGGTTTTTTCAACTTCAACCTTTCCTAACAGGAAGGATCGATCCATGGGGACGTTTGTGGTATATTGACCGATCCATGAATCAAACCCCATCAAACAAATCAACTTTAATGACTGTAGGTAAATATACCACAAACGTCCCATGGGAATCCCTATGGGATTTTTGGAACTTTCAGACAGGCAACGGAAGGCCGCTGTTAGTTTTTCCCGGGTCCCGATATGGTCAATATTTCATGCTGCCACCGTCACCTCCTGCCAGGACTTGCGACAAAGTGGCACCAAGCAGGCAGAGTTCAGAGTCAGATGGGATTTTTTCAGTGGGGGACGTTGGATTGGTAAATAGTAGTTACTGACGTCTACAAGTTGAAATTCAACATGCAGGCCATGTTGTTTTAGGTTCAATTAATATGTACCTATAGTACATTCATATATATGATTGTTTTTTTAGTTTCATGAGTAGCTAATTATACTGAAGGTCCCATGAATCCTTTGGCATATTGGGCAGCTTCCCATTTGCAAAAAAAACAAGATGCAACGAAATGAGATGTTGCTTTCTGTCGCTGACGAACACTTGGATGTCCCAGGAAGTTAGGATCAAAGGTTAGGATCAGTGGGTTATAACCCTAAGATATCCCATTTATAAGTAAGTGAAAGAACCCCATAGGATCAATGGGACTGGTATACGTATACATGAAAACCATCAAAAAACTCAACCATTCATGTAGGTATAGAATAATTTAATATACAATCGTCCGTTTGGATCCTATGGGGATCACCATTTTTCTCCCATCACCATTTTGATCCTCACTTCAACCCGTCCCGTCCGACATCCTCCGAACCGAAAAAACCCTTCACCGAACCTTGCCAGCCACGAAAACGACAACGTCCGACGGTGAACAATGGATTTACCGTCATTGCGGATCCATAAGGCGGGTCACCCGTTTCGGTTGGTTGGTTTCTATCGGGACTCACGGACTGCGTCGACGTCCATGTTGGGGCCGGGATTTTTTTTGGGGGGGAAGCCTGTGGGGTTTGAAAGGTGAGAAATTCACGGTTTTGAAAGGTCTGAGAAGGGGAAGGCTTGATAAAGTCGAGTGTATCTATTATATACCCTAGGGATACGATGGCGACCACTGAAACTGAGAATGGTTGAAAATGGCACCAAAAAAGAGGACCTATATGCTGCCTTTCAGAGGTGATTTTTGACACCCCTTCATCCTTCTCTGTAAAAAATGACGTTTTTGATGCTCTGGGATAGTGTAAAATTTTTCCATAAGCGAAATTGATCGAAATTGTTTCAAGTGGCAGAGGCAAAGGCCATTCATTTTTGTCAAAAGTGCCAACTGAGAAGGGTTTTATCTACCTTGCGTTAACTTCTCAGGAGGGTCTCGTGGTTCTCTTCTGCCCTTTTCGGGGTTTGATTTCAGGAGGGCAGGGGTTTTCTTTTCCGACAATACCATACAGTGGTTATGCCAAGGAGACACGTTGATTTCAATATTTTTTTTGAACTTTGGAAGACACTTCAAAAAAACCTGGATCTTCATAAGATATGTAAAAAACTCTGCCTTTTGGTTCATTTTTTTGGGTGAAGATTCGGCACAATTTTTACACACTTGGATGATCCAGGTATTACACGTAGAAGCCAGGAAGTCCAAGTTTTTCGACCAAACTTTGTTGCGATCGGTAGGATCGGGGGAATCTTATCTCGATGGATCATCCTTTTTAAAAAACCAGCGCTCCACTTGGTTTGCTCGTTGGTGGTGGACTTCCCCCAGGAGATATCTTTCATGTAATTCGTAATCTACTGGGTTTTGTTTTCACCCCGAACCTTGGGGAAATGGTCCAATTTGACTCATATTTTTCAAAGGGGTTGGTTCAACCACCAACTCGTCTACATCTTGGGCAAATCTTTGGAATTGTCCAACTTATACGTTTTTAGCCCCCTAAAAAAAAGTTTGGAGTTTTTGTGTTTTTATTACCAAAATAAAACTCACTAAAAGTGCAGGGAGTTTCACCCAGCAATTTTTGCCGCAAAGGACTCTGGAAATTCCAGATTTTGGGTGAAGCAATTGCAATGATGTTTTTTTTTTCTCAATTTTCAGGTGAAGGTTTGCCAAAAGATGGGTGTTTTCCAAAAATAGGGGTACCCCAAAATGTATGGTTTATAATGGAAAACCCTTTTAAAATGGATGATTTGGGGGTACCCCTATTTTCGGAAACATCCAGATGACTCCAGATTGTTGAATTGGTGAAGGTGTCCGCAAAACCCTGTGAGTCATTGGGGGAGCGATATCAGGTCTTAAAAGGGATGATGTTTAGATAATCCCACGAACATTTCGGAGCGTTTTAGAGCCCCAGAATCCTGATTGAATCACAGGGTAGCAAAAAACATGGAGACATCAAGCATTTAAAAGAGAGCAACCTTCTCAGCAGGTGTTTGGAAGGCTACTGGGATGTCCTGCTGGTACTTAGTAACTAGATTATATAATCCCCAATATAAGTAGGTTGTAAGTCGTCCCCTAAATAGGTGCAATAACTAACCCAACGATTCCCATCACGATCGTGAAGTGAACCGATCACTTCCATGGACATCATCCAAGCGAGGGTGTTGAATTGTTGCAGATTGGCAGGTCAAAGAGAAGTTTCAGTTCGGACTCCGGACGCTTCAGATTCGAAGTTTGGCAATAGGTTTGGTTATTTTGTTGCTTGCAGGACGGGTGGTTTTCAATGGAAAGACTACACCTTCCGAAAACTAACATGACACGTGAAAAAAAATCCATTATGAATGAAGATGTATTTCCTAATGAATTCGAACATGGGTGATTTTCCAGCCAGTCATGTTAGTTTTCGGGGGAGTAAAGTTCAAGCAAAATGCAATGTCCTATTAATATGGCAAAACTGTTGAGGTATTATAACCTTAGGAACATCTTCACCTCGCATTTGAAAGACATGTTTAAACACTTTTTAGCAAGCGACATTTTTGGAAGCTATACCTAAAGGAGTTACGTGGGCAAACAGCCTGTTTGGTGCTTTTTTTTTTGTATGCAGTAGAGGATACTACCCGTTATAATGGGCAGTACTTTCATATCCCGTAGGATCCATGTATGGTATGTTTTACATCCATTTGGTTGATTTTTATGGTAAATGTAGGTAAATATACCATGCATGGATGGTATGGGTTTCCATTCTATTCAGGATCTTCTTTTCACACCAAAGAATATTACTGTAGCACTTTCAGGAGGAAATTGAAAACCATCCAAAAGTGAGGTGTTTCTGCTTATGTCAGAAGCACACAAAAGTTTCGCTAGATTTGTCTCTCAAGATTTTCAACAGCTGATAACGCCTGAACATTTTGGGCTATGTGAAAGGTTTGGCGACTAGTGGGTGTTTTGGTGATGGTTTTTGAACTTTTGGTTGCTTTTTCAAAGATGATTGGGAATTGTGTACTGTACATTCCAGTACACTGGCTGGTTACCAGGGATCCTTGTACCCTAGGGATCCAATCACCTTCTGAGAATGATAATGGAACCTAAATACCCTTCTGAGGAGGTGATTATACATCCCAATCATCATCTGACAAGGTGATTGGATCCCTAGGGGTAATGGCTTCTTCTAAACCCCTATCATGGGTAGTACAACTACCGTATTCTTTTGTTCATGGTGACATTCCCAACCGATTCCTTCGATGATGCCACCACCGTTTGGTGGGTACGTACCACGCCGGATGTTTGACATATATAGCCCCTGAAAAATGGAAGATTGGAAGATTACTTTCCCTTTAGGGATGAATGGCTTATTTTCAGGGGCTATATATGCTAAACTTCCAGGGGAGTATGTTTTTTTGTTTGTGCCTATAACTGAGGATTTGCGGCAGATCATCAATAAACAACTATAGTCTTAAGAAGAGGCCGAAATAGCAAACTTAAGCACCAACTCATCATGATCCCTATAGTTTTTTTTCAGTCATACCTAACGTCAGGATCGGTGTCAATGTACCTACAAAGAGACACCTCCTGATGAAAGCCTTTAGGAGTATTTATGGCAGGTTGCGTTTCAGGTATACCGTATTGATATGCCCAGGTTGGTTCACCACAAGTGTCACGGGAAAGGTTGGCCTTTTACTACCATAGATACCATAGGAAGTTGGTAAATGCTAATACATGGGTCATTTCACCTACTTATAAATGGGTATATTAGGGTTATAACCCACATTTCGAACCATTTACTATCTTCCTAAGACATCCATAGATTGGGTCTTTGGGGAGGGTGGCTCATGATTTGACTGTTTTTTTTTAAAGCTTTTGTTTGTTTAAGGGTGATCTTTTTAAGCTTCCTGCCATGGATTTTTTTCCTGCCACTGGCACAAGCAACTTTGACATGATTAAAGATATATCTCGAATATCATTTGTCTTGAGAGATCAGAGATACATGCCCTTTCTTTCGATCCCGGTTTGAGGGGAAAAGGACGGCACATGCAGTGCTAAGAATGACCTCGTTTTTTCATGACTAACTGTTGGTTCGCAGATCGCAAGAGAGAGACTTTAAATCAAATCAGCAATAAAAAAAGACCCTGGTATTTGTTTGATCATATGGGGAATTTGTTCTACCTGAAGGTATATATGGGGTCTTTAACTATAGCCATTTTTCTAGATTTTTCATATTCAGCTAGCAGCATGGAATGGAGCACAATCTGTTTGAACATATGGGTGTTTCCAAAAATAGGGGTACCCCCAAATCATCAATTCTAATAGGGTTTTCATTGGTTTTCCCTTATAAACCATCCATTTTGTGGTAAACACCCATATGGTTCAAAGTTTGAGACGGAGAAACCCTACCCAATCCAGTAGTTGTGTTTTGTTTCCCCTAAAAAAAACCCTTCAATAACCCTGGTTGATATCGGGTTTCACGACCTGGATTTTTCGGTGGGACAAAACCTGACGCCCAAGGAAATCAGGGAACCATGGTTCCTCATATATAACCCCCTTAAGGCCTTGCCTTACTTCCTTGGAGGCTGCTGTTTAGGGGGGGGGTTGGCCGGGACCCTTGGATTTCCCATAGAGGTTAAGTCATGGCCGTTTTGGCAACTCTCAGGTGCTTCCTACCACCAAATGTGACCTACCCCCCCCTTTTTTGGGAGTTGGGTCTCATATACTTTGACCGTTTTTTTCGATTTGAGGGCCTTTTTTTTTTAAACATCCCTACTGGGTAGGTTTCCAAACATCTTTGTGAGGTATATGACTGGACCCCAAAAACAGATCTAAAACACCACCGGGCCGGAGGTATGACTGGAAGACTAGGGCATCTAAACCATGGAGCGTTTTCACAGCTTGAACCGCTTTCGAACCTACCCGCGAACCAGCTGCTACGATGTGGTAAACTTTTCTGGAGCTGACATGGCCAAAACTGCCGTGATACTGACAGAAAAAAATGCATCCCTGAGACATGCTGCCCCAGACTCTGTACGAACATTGAACAGGTTTTGGTGTCGTACCATGTTTCATGCATGTCAGAATCCATAGGATCCACGTAGATCCAGTAGGTAGGGTTGGCAAATCGTTGGCAAATCATTTAAGCTTACCCCAAAAATGGCTTCGAAGTATAGAATCAAGTCAAAGTTGGAAGCTCAAAAAATCAAACAACAATTGGAGTATATCGTCTACACCCCCAGCAAAAAATACCACAACTGATGGGCCTTGAAAAAGGCCTCAAGATGTTCGTTGTGGATATTTTTGTAGGGCGTATATCTACACTCCCTAACAACTAACCTAGCATTTTAAAAACAGGCCTCCCCAAAAGGAAAGGATCGTCTTCCAACCATTCATTTTCAGGTGCAAACTGTTAGTTTCAGGGTATATGTATATGTTTAGCATTCAGTGAGTTGCCGTTCCGGTTGGTAAGATCCAGCTATCGTTGAATTTTATAAATTTTATACAACTGGTTGTTTCGGGTATGTAGGGGATTATACTACCAGTTATAGTAGGGATTATGATCAACCATTATTATAAGGATCCCTATTAAACAGCCAGTACAACGGAAAGTAAGGGGTTCGTTTCGTGGCTCAAATATGCCTATATATGTCAAAATGCCCAAATCTTCTGTATAAACAGCTCTTGAGGTTTCAAGAAATGCCTTTGAGTTCGTCGCCATTCAAAAGACATCATTTTGTGGATTACTTACTTATTAAGTGACTAATGAATCATTCATTATAAAGCAATCATGTCTCTTCAAACCAATCCCTTCTCCCCCCCCAAAAAATACAGGCTCGGGGCCCTTCAGATGACATCGAAAATCAGGGAGGTCATGTGGGGAGATCAAGTCTCGCAGGGGGTAGCAATGAGCCACAAGTTGATTTGGGTGAATTTTTTGGGGCCTTATTTGTGCCCGTGATTTCTCGAATGCGGTTGACGTTGAAAAAATGACATCGTCGATGACACAGTAGATACAGAATGCTGAGGTTGAAAATTTCTCAAGTCACTAGTGGTTTGAAGATCCAAAACCCTGCGTGATACAGAGTCAAAGCCATCCTTTTTGACAAACATCTTCTTGGTGAAGTTGAAATTGTCGGGAAATTTTGTAGGTTAACCTCCGGTAATCTAGCATATAGAATGGAAACTGGACTCTTTGAAGATCTTTGAAGATATATTTCCTATTCAAAATCGTAATATTTCATTGCTATCTTAGTTTACCAGTGCTATCTTAGTTTACCAGAGGGTAGGTTGAACTTAAACTTATACAACTTATACACATCCATTCACCTGGATCATTTAGACCTATTTTTGCGTCGTTTGCGGTTGTTTAACCGGAAAAAAACAGATTGGCGACGCGGTGTCCTGGTTGGGAGTGGTGGGGGGTTTGCCAGTTTGCCGACTTCAGTCATGGGAGGGGTTGGATATTCATCCAGCAGTAATGATTCAAGAACTCAATAAACCTAAGTGCTCCATTGCCCAGAGGATCCATGGGACTGGTATATAAAAACCTACCTGAATGGTTCATTTTGATGGGTTTCATGTAGGTAAATATACCAGTCACATGGATGGTATGGGTTGTACTTTTTTTGTTCATAGACCCTAGGCCCTAGGGATCCAGTCATATTCTCAGATAATGATTTGGGGTGTTTAATCCCCTTCTCATTATAGTTCAAATGCTTCCACTACCATTCTCAGGAGGTGAGCCAGGATCCCTAGGGAGAATGGAGGAAGTTCATACATTTCCATTCACGCCGATGGTTTTTTTTTTGTGAATTTCAGTATCCGTTCGGTCAACTCAGGGGAAATCATGTTAGACATATGAAATGGGCAGGGTGTGCTAATGCTCTTTTTGGGTTTCCAGCCATTTTTTTTCCCTGGTAAAGCCGTGTGTTTGCCAAAAAAAATCAAACCTATATCAATTCACCCAGTATCCTGGATTAGGGTTTTCCATGTGCAGTTTGAATCAAGTCTGATTGAAGCAACCTGTAAAGACATACCCATGATGCTCAATGTCTGGTGTATTCACCTACATTTGGCAATTTTGTATGGTAAATGTAATAAATATACCATACATAGAGCATTTGTGATATATACCTGGTGATTCAAGCTGTGACCCTTGACCTCATCGTTGGAGGTCTCTAACCTTTGAGTGAAAAGGTCAGGTCTTCACTCACTCATCGGGCCCCTTTTAAAGGTCACGGCTTGAATCACCCGGTGTTTTTCATTGTGTCTATTTTTTGCCCTAAGTGCTCCCCCAGACACTTCTGAGAGTCTATGAAAAGGGCAGGGGTTTAAGGGTCCTTTTATACCTCCTTTTCAAAGGTATGATTGGAGCCCTAGGGACCCGCCGAACTTGCTCCGTTCCTCCGTCCTCGCTACTTGGTCCAACTCGGGAAGTCGAAAAAAAAAATGATTGAATTGCAAGACATGCCAAGAATGCGTCCCGGAATTGCGGTGCGAAACCTTCACAAAAGTATAACCTTACTTCAGTTATGACTCAAGGCTCAAGGTAAAACTTCATGAATCTTAAGTTCATACATACGAACCATTACGAACCCAGGTTTCCTTTATTTTTAGGGGTTATGAATTGACCCATATTTTTTTTGGCCTTCAACTAAAACCGAATTGATTTTTGTCCATCGGTTTTTAGGGTCTTAAATTGATATAAATACTTCAAGCCCAACCAATTCGGTACTTGGCGTCATAACTATATTCGGTGGTGGTTTCAAACATTTTATATTTTCAACCCGAAACCCTGGGGGGAATGATCCATTTTGACGAGCATATTTTTGCAAATGGGTTGGTTGGTTCAACCACCAACTAGTATAACTTCACTGTCTTTTTTGAAATTTTAGGATCCACCCGGGGATCTGATTGCTCACCGATTTTCTGATAATGGTTTCATGACTTTTCATAGAATCTAAACGACGACCTATCATCTGAGAATACAAACAAGATGCCTTGAAGATCTAAAAAAGTCACAGCCAATATGTTTTTTGCTAGGCATCAGGACCTCTGCGGCCTTTTGGAGCAGCATGGATTCTTTTTGTCCATCTCCATATGGAGGTTTGGTGGGACTGGAAGACATTTCAGCTGTTTCTCTCGCTGCTCAGTTTTCATTCCGGTTAGTTTGGCTCTCCAAACTCCAAAGCTCCATTGACTTTGGATTTTTTTCCAGGTAAAAGGGGTGTCGTTTGGCGTGTTTTCCAAAACGCCATCTTTTTTCGGATGTCCCGAAAAAAAGGTAGGCCAGCTACAGCTACGCTCCCCAAACACTAACAGACTGGTAGCACCTGTCAGGAGCCCGTGCCCCAAAAAGGAAACTCATCTTCCAACCATGGAGTCTCAGGGGGCGAGCTGTTGGTTTCAGGGAAGGAAATGATCAAAGTGTATTTTTTCTTTTCTTTGGGGGGGGTGGTTGGGAGGGACACAACCATTTTTGACTCAGGGGCTTTTGCTAGCAAACTTCGAAACATGTGTTATCTGATTCTGGGTGTTCAAAAGCGGGTGATTATCAGGTTCAAGATGTCATTTTTCAGCGGGGTTTGACTGATGATTGATGATTTTTTTGAAATTATATATATTACCCTAGGCTTCCAACATCCTCCCAAATACCTTGCCTTCTCAGGAGGTGTGAAAGTGGGTCCAAACACCGATCCTCACACGGTATTTGGAAAACTACTGGGATGTCCATGGTACTTTGTAACTAGATTATAACCCCAATATAAGTAGGTTGTAAGTTCATAACCCAACTTACAAACTAGTTACTAACTTCCATCGACATCCAAGTAGGGTTACTTATTGTATGCCAAGGCGATTTTCCGGTCCACCAGTAAAGAATGGAGTATGAAAACCTTTCTGAACTTGCTAGCAGTAGCTGCTTCCCTTCGCAAATACATATGCAAGAATACACACTGGTAACTATTACCCTCCCAAAGTTTAACAGTTAGCCCCGGAAAAGTTACCTTCCCAATAGGAAAGGCTTGTCTTCCAATTATCCATTTTTCAGGGTCGAACTGTTAAACTTCGGGTGTGTAGCCAATTCCTTATCTCGATTGTTACTTAGTGAGCCGCTGGATGGTTCAGCCTATTTTAGGCATACCTTCAATTTATATTTCATTTGAAACAAGAATAATGTTCGAAAATTTCCTGACTACTATCTAAATCTATTTAATATGGGGTGTGTTCATAACCACTGTTACACCCCTAACCCCCACATGAAGGTTTGAAAGATGTTTGTCCTTTTCAAATGTTTTTTTTGCAGGTTCCATGTTAGTTTTCCGGGGTGCGATGGTTTATCCAACATTAACATCATGGCCAGTCAACCTACCCCCATGTAAGTTACCCCATGACAAACAAAGCCTCAATAAAGGGATATTAACCATAGTTGTTCCCTTAATAAGGCCTTATTAAGGCTTTATTTCTCATGGGGTACCTTACATAGGGGTAGGTTGACTGGCCATGAAAAAACATATCTTTTCACCCTGTCAAACAACGAACCAGAGTGTAACTGATCACTATTTCACGTTCAGATTCTCAGGTGGAAAGTTATGCTACCTAGATACTCAAATGTATGGTATATTTACCTACATGTTCCTTATAGAAATTAATCAAATGTAAATATAACGATACCATACATTGAGTTGTCTGGGATAGTGTTTTTTGTTGCACCACCGAACCAAATTATAGATAGCAAAATTTTTGTTGTGGTGGTTTAGGTTCTCTTTCATTCATGAATATTTTTCAACTAAGAGTTTCCACCCCAAAGGAAATAAGTTTTAAAAAACTTTCACCCAAAATATTTCCCTTTTAGATCTTTTAGCATAAAGTCTTCGGCCTGCAAAACGCTATTCCGCAAATTCCATTTCGGCTCTGAAGCACACCGAAGCTCTACAAAAAAACGCGGCGCAACCGGGCAACTGATCGGCTTTAGATCTTCTTCGAACATGGCAAAGTATGCACAGAACACCACCTGTGGAAACACTTGCCCTTGGGGCAGTGCAGATGTGCCTTTGATGGAAAAAATTGGTGATTAAGATGTATAGGTGAAGATAAAGTTACAGGGTGTGGGATTTAAATCATTCTTTTTTAAAGTCAGACACAAATAGAGTAAATGAATGGGTTTTCGTTCTACTGACTCATAAATGATGGACAAGTATTGACGCTATCTGGGTATTTACACAGATTTAAAACAATATCATATATCTACCTGAATTCAAATGACCCTTGTTTTGGTTGGAGTTTTGGTGAGGTTGTCGACCTTCGGTCATGTTAATTTTTTGGGGTGTACATCACCATCCTTAGCAGGCAGAGAGTCACTTGGCTGTTTTTGTTATGGAACATCGACGTGAATCATATGGGAATTTGTTTAATGGTGTGAACCATGTAAACCACTTGGGATGTCGCAGGAAGTTCGTAAAAGGTTAGTACATAGGTTTTTAACACCAATAACACACATATATGATATGTATAAGTAGGATCCAACCCATTTACTAACTTCCTGGGACATCCTAGCATCACCTGTTTAAAAGAATTACAGTAAGAGTATTTGGGGACCTTTTGCGCAAGCAGTGTCCAGTTGATTTTTAAGGAACTACGTAAACAGACCTGTATGAACCTTCACCAACTGTTGCAGGGTTTAGGCAGGGCCCTACATAGAGAGTTAATACAAGGTAAACAAAACCTTTGGCTCAGTCTCCATTTTAGGTACCTCCAAAAATGTTTGGTGATTTGTCATCGTCACCACCACCATAGGAAGTCGCGGACAGTCAGCCGTAGTTCCCACGGCGCACTGGCAACCTGAACAATTATCAAGAACCCCTGGTTGGGTTAGGTTTTTTTGTTAGGTGATGAAATCCTACCCATTTTTTGGTTGGTGACGATTTCATAAGCCAATTTTAAGGATCCCCGAACCTCAACCAACCAGGATGACTCAATGGAATGCCAGGACACTCAGCCCACGGATGCCTTCACCTTAGCAGCACAGAAAGCTGCAGCCAAACGCCGAGATTCTCAGGATGCGGTTGGTGGTGCGTGACCTGGTGACCTGGTGGGTGACCACCTAGGTAGCTTTAGGTAACTTGGTGCCCCCTATGTAAATGGCCTAACAAAAACACTCACCCCTAAATGGGGGTGAAATGTTCAGCCATTTGTAAAATAGCGACTGAATAATTAAGGGGTGATATTTCACTTCACTTAATGGACCCACTGTTTTTTTTTTCGAGTCCACTTTTCAGGTTGGTGTTGGTTATTTGTGGCCATGTGGATCAAAAAGTGTCAAAAACACTCTGGTGAAAGGTTGTTTTATATTATAGGGGATTAGAGGAACATATAATATGTATATATATATATATATTTATAAGCCATTGTAAGGATAGCTATATTAATCAACTAGTATTTCACGGAATGCCAGCCAAAGGTTTTGTTGCCACTGCTCTTTTGAACAGTTCCCAGTTCCAGCTTCTTCCAAGTGACCTGTTCATAGCCCAAATGGAGGTCACTTAACCCCTGAAAAGGTCACTTAAAACACCCAAAAAAGGTCACTAGGAAGAACCTGGTCGACGATTATTTTTGGTGGGCCATGACCTTTGAGTTCCCAGCCCTTAGTGCAAGGATCATTATATCACCAACTGTAAGGGAAGTCCCTCAAAATGTCCATACCTTTGCTTGCTTGATCATGATCCACCCCAAAGGTGGGTCATCTAATGACCATAATGACCCCTGTAGTGTCTAGGGATGTACTGGCTATATCATCACTAGGTAGGTGGTTTGAAACTTTGATTCTCTCCTTTACCACAAAGGAAGATGATGCAATTCAATTTGACGACCCATGATTTTTTAAACATGGGACGAACACACAAACCATGATGCTTTTGCACAAGATATTTCAACTTTGAAATATGGGCCATTTTTAGGTGTCCACATGAAAAAATCCGGAGGTGTGTGTATCCCTAGACATCCAAATACAGAATGTGTTTTAGGTATAGGGGTCCAAATACCTTCTCGGGTGTTTAGATGTCTACGGCATTTTTCAGGGTAGCAGAAAACTCGCACCAACCACTTGGAGGATCATCCCAGGTATGGTAAGTGGTGATGGGATCACCCCTATTTATAAGCCAATTTTCATGGCCATTTGGAAGGGGGATAACCCTACTTAGGGGACTTATTAACCATGGTTATTAACAATTTACTAAGAATTTTCCAACATACCCCTGGAACATACCCCAGACCCCCAACCAACGGTTTATGAAGGAATTCCTTTCATTTGGGGGTTTATAGATTTTTTGGGGTATGCTCCAAGGGTATGTTGGGGTTTTCTTAGACAATTTACTAAGTGGGATGATCCTCCAACCAGCTTCCGGAATACTTCGCAGGACACCTGCCATGCCTCCTCCGTGAAAATTGCTCACGGCCCTGACACCGGACGTGTCGCACCGGAGGAGCCGGAGAAAGCAGCGTTGCTTGGGCACAAATGGAGGAATCGGACATAGATTAGTGTTTATTTATTCCCCCCCCCAAAAAAAGTACCCATAGAATCCATGTATGGTATATTTACCTACATTTACCATAAAAATCAACCAAATGTAGGTAAATATACCATACATGGATGGTATGGGGTAGCCATGTGTTTTTGTGCAAATGTTGTCGCAAAATTTCGATAAAGTTTCTCCTTATAATCCCGAACTGCAATATGGAACAAGTGAGGGTTTTCGATCCATTGACGTTTCTATCAATGGGTGAGAAATACTAGAAACTATATGGAATTGTTCAAGGTTTTGTTCATGCTCAAGTTAGGTGTGATGAAGAATTCACAATGGTGGCCCATGTAAGGGATTCACGTGTTGTTGAATGTCTATTAACAAAAAGACACAGAAATGCAAAACATCCAGTACGCGTGGTAACTCCCCAAAGTCGTCCCTAGCCTTTGCCATTGAAAAAGATATAACTTTACTGTACGTAGTTCATTAATTAGTACATACTTGGAACCGAATTGATGACCTGGCTGTTTTGTTTGGGAGTTTTTTCACCGTACCCAAAATGGAAGATTCATTTCACTCGATTTTTTTTCAGGACATCCTATCTAAATGAGTTTGTCACAAGATGGACCTCTATACTTACAAATTGAGTTGTAACTAACCCCTATGATAATTGAGGTATAACATCTTATTTCACCCTACTTCTAACTGTTTTTTGGTCCCTCTTTGGAGGTGGTATTCCAAAAAAAACAACCCTCACCTTACACCGTCAACCCTGGGTGTGGACCCCTCAACCAAGGCCCTCTGGAACACCAGACACCGGTCGCAGCGCGGCGAAAAGCACGGGACCTGGACGTGGTGCTGTCGTCCCTCCAACGGGAAGGAGTACGGCTTCCGCCAAGGTGAAGGAGGCCGAGACTTGGTAAAGATAGATGCGTGAAACTGGTGTCCAAGAAATCTCTAACGGTCGGACCCACGGGTTACGGACCCCGAAAAAAACCTGAGTATCTATATAATATCTCGATTGCAACTTACTGAAAGGGGTCCGTTGGGATTCGGTCCTATTCAATTTTTGATGGATGATGACGTTTCCTTAATTGAGCCTGGAAAAAAAAACTGGTTGGTTGGGTTATATAGGGGATGAAGTAACTACCCAGTTATATAGAGATTATAATAAGCCATTATAAGGATCCCTATTGACCAACCAGTATAATAATGGAACGTTTCCTTACACCCTGGTAGATTAACGGCTGGTTCACCTACAAATTACCCATGAATAGAAAGGAAAACGATCTGAACCAATCCTCCACGATTATGTTCCAGCCGTTAATCTTCAGGGGTGTAATTAATTGAAACACCTTTAGGGCTGACAAAAAACAGCCATGTGACTGGAATATTTACCTATTTGACATATATGAAATTTTGATGTGAATGTTACAGTATATAGATATTCCAGTTCTGGTTGGCCCGGAATGTCAATGAGTCACCCATAAATCCTAGGCTTCCATTTCCACCAGGAGGTGAGGAGGTATGACTGGTCGACCCCAGGCCGACATACCGATCAAACTCCTAGGGAGTCCTAAAGGGATTTGGTCCAACTTCAAGTGTGGGCTAGCCGACAATATCGGAGGATAACTACCTACCCTTTTTGGATCCATGTGATTGGTATATTTACTTACCATAAAAAATCAACCAAATGCATCCAAAATGCGGGTAAATATACCATACATTACATGGGATCCTATGGATGATATATATATATATAGATATGTATTCTTTCAAGATACACACACACACACACCTGTACACATATATATATATACATATATCTTGTTTCTTTGTATAACATTTTTTTCGGGTGGACTTGGGTGGTTTCTGAACGAAACTTGAGCAATGAAAGAAAGGGCCCCGGCCTCGGGTGGTTGTTTAGGGTATTTTATAGGGGATGAACTCCTACCCAGTTGTATGGGGATTATTTCATAAACCATGATATAAGGATCCCTATAAAGCAACCAGGATTCAGTTGAGAGTAAGGCTGTTTTTTGTAACATCCGTGGCCTCACGGATGTGTTTTGTCATGTTGTCGCTCCCCAAGGAGGTGGAAAAGAAGATGATGAACTTGATCGAACAATGCCTGGACAAGAAAGTCACGGTTTCCTTGGATATTTGTTAAAGGTTGAACGGTTGAAGCGGTCGAGGTTCTACTGATTTTCCAGGATGTGTTGGGAGCCAACAATTAAAACATGGGCATTTGTGTGGAAAATCATGGAAGCAACTGTTAGAAGATGTGAATTTTCTACATGATTGCACCATCATGATCATTTTCGGAAGAAAATCCAAGAAGATGTACATGTACTGTGCAAACATATGTATAATATATGACTTTTCCAGGTCGTCCACACTTTCTTCACATGAACCAAATTTGTGGGAAGAAACTTCAATCCAATCATCCAATCTGTCAGATTTCCCCACCACTTCTTGGCCGGGAGAAAAACCCAAGGCTTTGCGTGAGGAGCTGACTGCCTCCAAGACCCTCGCTCCACCACAACCGGCAGCCTCCGCATGCTCCGCCTCCGACGTTTCAAGTGCCTTGAGCACGTCGCGCACGGAGGTGTCTACTGTGACGCTTGGAGTTTGTTTGGTGTGCACCAAGGGTTACGGGGTGGAGAGGGTGGAGGGTGGGGTGCAACTTAAGGAAGTCTTTCCGACCATTCAAAAACTGGTGGGTTCCTAAAATTGGATGATGATTTACAGCTTACTATTAGAATACTGGTTCCGCAAAACCAACTGGACTAAAAAAGGTGAAGTTGGACTTCCAGGGGCCTGGAACCCAAATGGGGCCCCTTGGCCCTTGCTTGAATGTTGGGCCTTGGAGGTTGGAGGGTTCAACCTCCACCTCCAAAATAGAGGGTCCACTTTCACAGGTTCCAGGTATATATATATATACATCTTTATATACATGTAGTTAGTTATAATCAAAACCTCATTTTTTTGTTTTTTTTGAAGCTCAAAGGGTTTTTCCAAAGGTCCCATGAAGTGATCACCAAATTTCCATCATGAAGTGATTTTTGTTGATCCTGAATATCTGAAGGGAACAACGTTATCTCTTACATCTATCAACATGGGTGAATACTGGTTGATTATAGAGTAAGAGATATGTTTAAAGATTCCCGGAAGTGCTTATGTTGTAATTTTTGCTAAGTTTTATGAATCAACCAACCATTGTTTAACGAAGTGTAGCTTTTCTTTTGGCAAGCTTGTTGGGTTGTACCTCATTTGAAGGTTGACATGAATATGTTGAAAAACTGTGATGCATAGTTTGGTGGTTTCCTACTGTTGATGGTTCAGAAACCCTGCACCACCTGGGATGTTTTTGAAACCTTTTTTAATAGTGGGATATTCTCCATATCAACTAGCCGGATTTCAGCCATCAACAATAGTTTGTTATACTTGTCCAACCAAATACATGATGTGAGTGTACCTCCCAACGGCTTGCTATGATTTGTGTGATCTGACTCAAGATCCGAAGTTTTTTCAGAATTTGATGAACTATGAAACCTTGACGAACGCAATTTCACATGATGAATTTGCCTATTTACCTACATGACTGCTTATTTTTTGATGGTAAATGCAGGTAAATTTATACCATAGATTGTGTGTCTGAGAATGGAGGGAGTTGTTTGTTTGTAAAACATCTTTTATTTAGAACGTAATTTGGGCCATGTTGGCTATCATGTTTTTCATTTGGGTTGAATCCGCCACGTGGAGTCTATACTGTGAATGGAGTATATTTATGAAACAATGGATCCCCAAACATTTCAGGTACCTAAAATGGAGGTACCGGAAAACCTAAATAAACCGGTATGGATCCGGCAAAAATGTAAGGGAAAACCCACTGCCCAGCCCCAAAAATAGCCGAAGATAAGGTTCAGTATTCCTCCATTTTTAGGTACCCTCCCCAAGTTTAACGGTTTGCCCCTCAAAAGTCACCTTCCCAATCCCATAGGATCCATGTATGGTATTTTTGCCTACATTTACCATAAAAATCAACCATTCATGTAGGTAAATATACCAGTCCCATGGATCCTATGGGAATAGGAAAAGGCTTGTCTCGTCTTCCAATTATCCACCATTTTTCAGGGTCGTTTGCTGTTAAACTTCGGGGGGTCCTCCTGAAGAGTTGAACTGAAACGGATCTTGTGGCAAAGATAGCCTAAGAATCCGTTTGTATGTCCTACTTGGATGTCCATGGAAGTGATCGTAACTAGTTAGTAAGTTGGGTTATTTCACCTATTTAGGGGACGAAATCAACCTACTTGTATTGGGTTAGGACATCCAGTTACTAAGTACCATGGACATCCCAGTAGGAAAGGCAATTTCCCCTATAATCCTATGACCTGGGGATGGGAATTGGAAACCTCAATCCTATAGGGAGGTGAAAATGATTCTTAGGGATAGGTAGTTGAGCCATCCTATGGGATGTTGGGAGTTACTTTTTGGTTGTTTCAGATCTTGGGGCTTTTTCTAGGTGGTGGTTTCAAATATTTTTTTTCACCCCTAGTTGGGGAAGACTCCCATTTTGACTAATATTTTCACCAACTAGTTTTTGTATAATTTTGACTTTTACCAAACTTACCACCAATTCCAACTCCATGTATTTTCTCAAGTGTCTGTTTTAATAAGCGAAACACGACGACTGGACGTTTGGGTCCTGTTGGAAGACATAGATGGCGATTGCCACTCCCAAAAGTTAGCCTTTTCGTTTCCGGGGCTATGATAAACCAAGACTAAATGGAGTTGTGCCATTTAGTTTCCAGGTGGTATGATTTTTGTTCCCCCCAAAACCTGGTAAAAATTGAGGGAAGCAGTCGTTCGTGGTGATGATTATCATGGGAATTTGGTTGTTTAAACGGTCGAGATAGATTTATCTATCCGTTATCCTCTAAAGTTTACCCTTCAAATCATCTCATTGCATTGATTGCTTGCAACTTGTAAATCCATAGCAACAATCAGGTGCTTTCTCAAGAAAAAACACATGATGTAAGTATTACTATGCGTTAATAAGTTACTGTTGTTGCTCACCTGCTTGGATGTCCCAGGAAGTTGGTATAAGGTTAGGATCAGTGGGTTATAACCCTAATATATCTCATTTATAAGTAGGTTAAGTTATAACCCGTTGATCCTAACCATTGATCCTAACTTCCAACGGGACATCTAAGTGGTTTCATCTTTCGAACAAAAAGATCGAAGCTGAGGACACAGGATCAGGAGGCTGTGAACCAGAACGTGACCTTGGCCAACAAACGTGCGCAGATTCACAAGCTTTCAGATGCGTCTCTGGGGAAATTTGATGCGGATGCGTCCCGCGTGGCCTTCTTGGATCCTTGGGGTTGCAAAACGCTGGATTTGGATCTGATTTGACACAAAAAACACATCTTTTGGACAGCACATTGTTTTGGGTGTGGAATTGCTTGGATTTGTTTGTAAAGGTGTTTTTTTGTGGTTTCTTTTACTTGAAACCATGAGACATCACCATTTTCCAATTTGGGGGATTACCCTCCCTGAAACTAACATATCCACTGAAAATTGACCCCTGGAAAAGGAGATTCCTACTGGAAACCATCATTTTTAGGCGCTATGTTAGTTTTAGGGAGGGTATGTTTTCCTTTTTCCAGCCAATCACAGCAAATCCAAGCATAATAGGTGTTCTTAGGTGTTTGATTTGTTTTTTTGGCTTGCTTTTTGTTCAGTCATAAATGCATGCTTTAAATTTGAACTATGGAATAATTCGGAAGACACAATTGTGGTGGATAAAAACCCCAAAACTTCGAAACCAACTAACAACCAGGAAGTACTTTGGACCCCCCAAAAAACCTATACCAAAAAAAAAGCCGCCAAATTCACCAACCAGGCATTTTGGAAGACAATGGATACATAAATCAAAAACATTCAAAAACCTTCCAGCCCGCCTGAGGAGATGCAAAAAAGTGCTGCTGAAGCGCGCAATAAGAACCGCTCCGGCCTGTGCTTTGACTACCAGCCCTCGGCGCGTGAGGTCACGAAAACAGCACCGAAAAAAGCCGCTGCCGCCAAGGGAGGCGCAGCCAAGAAGGAAGCCAAGGCGGTGGAAAAAGCAGTTTCAAGCGAGAAGCCAGGTCTCATGGAACTTGAATTTGGGGAAGGGAGGGAGGGGTGTCTCAATTGAATTGTCATTCAAATTTGGGAGATGTATTATTGATACAACAAAAAAACATGCGTGATTTTTTATGGTTGATTTTTGTTCAAGCCACCAAAAAACCAACGTTGCGAGGTTTGCGGTTTGGTTGGAAGATCATGTTTGTGTTTTGTTTAAATGGCATCTGACGGTCAGATGTTTTGCCTCGCACCCCACAAAATTAACGGCTGGAACCATAAAATGAAGGTTTGGTTCAGATGAGTTTCCTTTTCAATGGGCTGATTTTTAGGTTCATTGAAAAGGCATGTAAAACGTGGGTTGACATTGGTTTGGCTTAGCAAGGATACTCCCCTGAAAAAGAACGGCTGGAACCTAAAAACCATCCAATTGAAAGGGAAAAAGCATTTGAACCAAACCTTCGTTTTTTGAAATCCATGTCAATTTTCCGGGGTGGAGTAAAAAAATATCCGAACGAAACGGATCTTGTTTTAATGCAGGTCTGGAAATGATCCATGGCAGAAATCATGTCGAAAAATGTTCGATGCAGGTGATGCAGGTGCTACGAGTATTTTGGATGATGTTTAACCCTAAGAATCCAGACCCATCTTGATTGAGTAGGATTGATGGTCTAAATCCCATCCCCAGAATAGGATTGTAGGGGAAATCCCTTTCTTAGGACATACCTGGATGCTTAGGGTAAGACACTTTGGACTTGAAAAGCATTTGAAAGGCACCAGCAATTGAAAATGACACTGGGAACACACTTTCCCTGGTTCATGTCCAGTTTTTACAGCAGAGAAAATCACGCACCATCTACCCTAGACTCTCTAGACCCACATCCAGTCAAATGTGTTGAGGTTCAATATAAGACCCCTGATACTTGCTCACATACGGTTGATAAAAGAAATCCTGCACCCTCAGAGACGTATAAAACGCTGTGAATAGTGGTGGATTCTCCAGATCAACTGGTTTTCTCGCCGGATTTCTGAACCATCAACAGTACCCAGTACCTCCACAAAATGGGTTCTTAAATAAGCCTCCAGTTTTTTCTCAACAAAAAAACACCAGGTTTTACCTTTGAGAGTCTCCATGTTTGTTCCAACGGCAAAGTTTTGTTCAACGGCACAATTCTTCACCAACGAATGGTTCCATTCGGTTCGGTAATTTTCCAAGAAATAAAATGCCTCATAAAAATCCTTCCAAATCATCCCCATACCATCCATCATCCATTCCATGTATGGTATATTTACCTACATTTCCCCTTGTTCATGTGGCCCATGTTTCACCGTGAACATGGTTGGTTCCATTGGGAATTCCCAAACCGTGAGGTTATGAGGCTTTGGAGCGTTATCCAGCACTGCTGAAGCTCCGGTTTTTGGAAAACGCGGGGCTTTCATCGCAAAAAAAACACGATGGTTTAATCATGGGAATTTAAGGGATATCTTCAGGTCCCTGAAACTAACAGTTTGCCCCTAGAAATGGATGGTTGGAATACTAGGTGGTGGTTTTAATCTTTTCAAATATTCACCCCTATTTGGGGATGATTTCCATCTTGACTCATATTTTTTCAACTGGGTTGAAACCACCAACCAGAAATGGATGGTTGGAATACTATTTTCCTATTGGGGAGGCTTATTTGCAGGTGCGAGCTGGTAGTTTCAGGGATATCTAACCCCCTCTTAAAAGCCAGGTTTTTTTTACCCAGGAAATGGCCGGCCTTTTTTGATGGTTTTTATTACTATTTACCACCACGGTCATTTTTTAATCCCTTAACAAGGCCGGCAATTTCTTGGGTGGGTAGTAAATAGCATAGATACCAAAGGGTTTGGGATGGATAGAGCATTTGCACCATTGCAAAGTCATAAGTTGATATCAGTGAATAATTGGAACAACAACAAGAACAAGAACAAGAACAAGAACAAGAACAACAACAACAACAACAACAACAACAAGAAGAAATAAAGTTTAGACTTTTATTTCATGGCCCCAAATGACGGAGTAAGGTAGTTTATTTCCCAGTTTCCATGTCATGTTCCGGCAGCTTTTTTTGCCAAGGAAGGAGATCAATGACCTATCACAGGTTCGAAGAGAAGCTCCTGAAGGACTCACCAGTGTCTGGGCTGCGGATGTGTTCAGTTGAGCCATGAAAAATCATGGGAATCTCAAGGGGAAATGCCACGTTTCCCCCCAAGAAATAGCCGGCCCTGGCCCCTAGTAGCCGTCCTAAGGGACAACGGCGGGCTTCATAGTCCCAGAAAAATAAGGCCGGCTGGTTCTTGGGGGTGGGCATTGGGGGGGTCCGCTGAGATTGCCATGAAAAGAGGTTCTGCGGTTGTTTAAGGGTATTTTTAGGGGATTAAATATTACCCAGTTATGTGGGGATTATTTCATAAACCATGACATAAGACTCCCGTCATTAAGCAACCAGGATTCAATACAAACCCAAATGCTCCATGTATGGATTATTTACCTATATTAGGTGAAAAAACGGCCACATTCAAAGGGAAATGTAGGTACATATTCCCTACATGGAGCATCTGGGAAGGTAAGGTTGTTTTTTTTTTCGCGCCAGAATCGGATGGGGCATTGGACTGATTGGGGTTTAACCTTCAAGTAAAAGACCTTCTTGGATGTCCCAGGAAGTTGGTAAAAGGTTAGTAAGTGGGTTATAACCCTAATATATCCCATTTGTAAGTAGGTTATAACCCGTTTACTAACCATTTACTAACTTCCTGGGACATCTAAGTTGGACCATAGTTTTGGTTGATCATGATTCCAAGAAACCACCAAAAGGACCCACTGAACGCACCCCTAAACCCGAGTATCTACTGTAGTAGCTCTAGTAACTTACTTAGGGGTCCGTTGGTAAGGTGCCATATAAGTTTTGGATGGAATGATGTCCCCTTTTTTTCGATGGGGTAAAATGAAATGGATAAATACCTAGAACCCAAGGACCCATATTTTGGAAGATTTGACCCATGAAATGGAAGGTCAACACCCCCCCCAAAAAGAGGTCAGTTGGGTTCTATGTAGATATATAGCTACTTTGTCAGGAAGTTCGAATCAACATATGCTTTTGGATGTCACAAATTAGCATTATTTCACCTGAAAAAACAATTTCTCCAGCAGGACCCCAACCTGATTGAAGCATCACATCACTTATCCCTAAGAATCCAGACCTATCCCGCAAATTCGTAGGATAAATGGCCTAAATCCATCTAAATCCCATTTTTAGGTCATAGAATTGTAGGGGGAAATCCCGGATTCTTAGGACATACAAACGGATCCCTAAGGGGTCACAGAGCCGCTTCTAACCACAACATCACCGGACCAATCCCCATCCAACCAGAACAGGAACCCTGACTTCCACCTCGGACCAATTCACCAAAAAAAACACCTTTGACCCGGGCTTGACCTACAAGGTGGGCCCCATATGATTGGATATAAATGGACACTTATAACCCTTAAAAATGGCCGAACATATATTATGAGTAACTGCTGCGATTTCACCTGTTTTTCGTGGAGTGAGATAAATAAATAGGTTCCCTACAAAAATCACGTTTTTTTTTTTGGGGGGGGGCTGCCACCTTTTTTCCCATAAAATTTAAGGCAATGGCAAGCAGAAGCAAGCGATGAAACTCTCAGATGTATTTTGGGTTCAAGTCGTTGTGTGTTCGGCTTCGGCTTCGGGGAAGTGGTTGGAGAGTCGGGATGGGTGTCATTTTTTGTTGTGGTTGTGTGGATTCGTCCAAACTGATCCATATTCGATCCATTTCGATCTTTTGGTTGTTTTGCCTTCTTTTTGATTTGGCATTTTTTCAGAATCTCCAACCCATGAGTTCGAGTTCGCCCTGGAAAAATTAGCAAACCCCAAAAAGGAAAGGGGTTAGGAATCACCCTGAGGTATCCCTGGGCCACTGAGGCATCCCTGGGCAAGTTCGATGCCGATGAATCGCGTTTGGCCTTTTTGGTAACTTGGGTCCACAAACACCATGAATTTGCAATGAAAAAAGGGACCTTTTTCGGTTGTTTCGGGGTATCTTTCGGAGATGAAATTCTACCCAGTTATATGGGGAACATTTCATAAACCATGAACCAGAATTCAATGGAAAGTAAGGGACCCCGTTTTTTTTTTCGTGGCTCACATGGCTTCAGCTTTTAGCAGAAGCTGCCCTTTAAACACAAAAATAACTTCAACAACTCAACAGTGGCTTTGCACCCTAAAACTAAGAAAGTCTTCCAACCATTCATTTTCAAGTTGGAGCTGTTAGTCTTGTGCTGTGACAGCCGATTCTACCCTAAAACAATAAATTTTGAAGGAGATGGTGCTTTAATTGTGATTTACCAGGGTAAAAAGTAAAAAATCACCAACTTAACAGATCCAAGGGTATGATTTCATGCAAATTTGTCATCACTTTTACAAACAATTCCACCACTTTATGCGGGCGGTGAAGGGTGCGCAAAAAAATTGATGATTTGCTCAATGGCTCGATAAAAGCAGAAGTTAAGCTGGAAAATGGTGGCTGGAACGGAACATAAACCTGTTTGAAGGCAACTGTGTGTGGCTGGGTTTTTAGAGGGGTTTCTACATACCTGGATCTTCTAGATATGTAAAATTTCTGCCTTTTGGTAGGTTTTTTGTTGGATTTGTTGGAATTTTACACTCATTTTCCTGGAAAGCCTAGTCTCAACCAAAGCATCATGTTTCACAGACATGCATCCGAGTTTCATATTCCCCATAGGATCCATGGGAAAGGTATATGTACCTAGATTTGGTTGTTTTTAACGCTAAAATATAGTGAATGTAGGTAAATATTTACCATACATGGATCCTATGGGTTCTACAGGAATTCAAAGTTCAAGCCGATGATACAAACAAACCCCGTTTCTGTTGAAAAGTTCGCCCCCGAAAAATGATGGGACTGGGAGGTCACGAACCTTTCCTTTTGGGGGCCCGATACCTCCTTTTCAGCGGCGAAGTGCTTCAGGTGGGTTGGCCCCTGATGCCAGGATGCCAGTCACCATGAGGATTTGTTGCATGTTTTTCGTGACCCAAAGATCCCAAGTACTACACCTGTTCTGAAGGCCACTAGCAAAAGCCGGGTTTTTTTTGGGGACAACCCAAACCCCTAAGCATCCAGGTATGTCCTGAGAAAGGGATTAACCCTACAATCCTATTGTGGGGATGGGATTGGGACCATCAAACCTACTCTAGGGAAGGGTATGGATCCTCAGGGAACTATTGATCTAGGTGGTGAAACCTCAAATACATGTTCTAGTTTCAGCCCGAATCACCGGAGGAAATGCAAAAAAGCGCCGCAGACGCGCGGAACAAGAACCGTTCGGCTCTCACCTTTGGTATCTTGGTATGGAGATTCCGAGATTCGGTGCAGTGCAGGTGGTTTTTGTGGTATCTTCACCCTCGTTTTTCAGTAGGGTGAGTCATGGGGCCCCGAAATAAATGGCCTTGTAAATACATGGGTAAATGGGGTGAAATTTCACCCTACTTATAGGGGTTATACCCCTATTAATACCTAGCTAGTAGGGGCCCATCTTGTACACTCCCTGAAACTAACAGTTCGCATCAGAAAATGGATGGTTGGAAGACAGTCCCTTCCTTTTGGGGCAATTTCGGAATATTTTCAGGGTCTATGTTAGTTTCTGGGAGGGTACATCCTGGAGACATTTTGACCCTGAACATCACCTGGCTTGAAAAAGGAACATCAGCAGAACCAAACCTTCATATTTTCGGAACCATGTCAATTTTCAGGGGTGTAGTTTTATTCACCACAAAAAAAATCAACTTCATTTGTTGGTTGACCATTTTTAACGGGTTTTCCATTCCTAACTTCCATGTTAAAGATGAAAAGTTAGGCCATCATGAGTACAACTCGATTTCTCTCGATTTCTGTTGTTAAGAAAAATATGGCTGGGACCCTGGGAGGTCTGTGGCTTCCCCCGTTCTACTGGGAGTTCTTGAAGTAGAAACAAACAACTCACAACTCGACAAAAGAGACCCAAGTTCTTTGGGGGAAACTTGATCTAGCTGGTGGCAACTCAAATATTTTTTATGTTCATCCCGAACCCTGGGGAGATGATCCAATTTGACGATCGCATATTTTTCATGATGGGTTGGTGAAAAACCACCAACTAGTGATTCATTCTATTCGAACGTGACCTGACCTCGGGGGGTGAAGTTCTGTGACCGACCTCCATTTGATTGGGTGATCAGGTCTCAGGTCCATTGGAAGAAGCTGGTTGAAATCAATTCCAAGACATCCAAAATCCTCCAGTCATGCCTGAGGAGGTGTGAAAGGAAGCCCTAAATTACTTGTTTGGCCGTCTTACCGAAATCAATCATCAGGATCAAAAAAGATAGGGTTTATTTAGATCAACTAAGTAGGGGCCCAACCAACTACCACTATATAAATGGTCGACAATAAATGGGCAACTTCGATGGTACCTGTGGTTTTTTGGGGTTGCAACTCCACTTGTATCTGCTAGGGGCCCACCTTGAGGAGTTCGTATCCGATAAATCACACACCCAACGGACAGCAGTGACGAGTTCACCATGGCAATGTTTGCTATATTATATAGATATATACATAAGGGATCAATTCCTACCCCAGTTACATAGGGATTCTAAGAAGCTATGATAAGAATCTCCTGATGAACCAATCAGGATTTCATGATTTTCATGGTTCATGTCAGGGTTTTCTTGCCAACTACTCTATTGAACATGGAATTTTGAGTCTTATTATTAGTTTATAAAGATGTTTAAAGTGTTTTGAAAAGGCGATCGCCACTTATATACAAGTCTTGGGAGCCCATCCTCCAAGTATCATGGGCAGTCAACCTACCCCCATGGTGCAGGTACCCACATGAGAAATAAAGCCTCAATTTTCGGCCTTAGTAAGGGAAGGTCCCTATGGTTTTTCTAACCCCTTATTTTTCGGATTTGTTTCTCATGGGGGTACCTTACATGGTCAAGTACACCCTGGAAGATTAACATGGACCATAATCATGGAGGTTTGGTTCAGATCATTTTCCTTTCTTTTCATGGGTGATTTGTAGGTTCCAGCCGTTAATCTTCCAGGGTGTAAGGAAACGTTCCATTATTATACTGGTTGGTCAATAGGGATCCTTATAATGGCTTATTATAAGGGAACAACTATGTTTAATAACCCCTTATTAAGGCTTAGAATGAGCCGGTCATGTCAGGGCTTATGGGAAATGCCAACCCTAGGCGATGACACTGGCAGCAATAAAAACGCGCCTGTGGCGTCATCGAAGGATGTGACGTTGGCAGAGTGACTGGGGCTTCCTGAAAGGCGATCATTTGTTGCTACCAATGGCTATATAAACCCACCATTTGGGATGGTAAATCACAACTAAACCCACCACTTTGGATGGTAAATCACCACTAAACCCACCATTTCAGGGAAATATGTTCTATTTTTCCAATCAACTCTCACTATTCCAAGATCTAAGTTACAGGACACATAACTGGATCCAATTACCCCCTGATACTCCTAAACATGATATGGATGCTTCACTATTTTCCGGCGGTTTTACCAGTATATACTACGAAACTCTTCTGGAAAAATATGGGGAAAATAAGAAATTCCCCCATATGATCATAGCTTGTGCAGAATTTGTCGCAATCAACTGTAGAAGTGGATCCTGTTTCCTTTTCCCGCTGTCTTACTTAGAGGACCGGATGTCATAAACCCAACAACTGGCGGACACTCCATGTCAATGGAATGCGTAGATTCTGAGAACAGGTGGTTGGTGGCATAGAAACACCCAAACTAGGTGGTGGTTTTAAAGATTTTTGTGTTCAACCCTACCTGTGGGAAATGATCCAACTTGACTCGTATTTTTTCAAATGGGTTGAAACCACCAACTAGTTGAAGATTCCATTTTGATAGTATTTTTCAACGGGGTTGAAACCACCTAATAGGTCCACATATGCCCCCGGAGTCCACAGACTACTATTCAGATGGTCATTTCGGAAAGATAATTGATGATTTTCGCAGGCGTTTATGCTCAACAATTCCAAGGGGCTTTTCTTTTGATGGTCTTGGACTTCAACGGCATATATATCGACAGTAATAGAAAAACCATTTTGGATTCCTGACCACACCAGAGTTCAGTATGTTTCACCAACCCTTTCCACCTGTGTCCCACTATGAGCTTTCACAGTGACTCGGGGGTATGCCTAAAAGACCACCCTGAGGAAGCGTGAGAAGGCCAAGAAATTGTCCGATGCTTCCTTGAAGAACCTTGGTTGACCTGCAATCTCCAAAAACTTGGTTTAATAGATATCAACAATTATCAATGTATGTTAATACAAACAGTAATGTGGCAACAAATCTAGGATTACAAAATTTACAATTTATGAATTTGGTTCGAAGTTCAGGGACGTTTGCTGTTCATGGTTCAGAAATCCGGCGGTTGCACCAGTTGAGGGAAAGGTAGTTTATTCCCATGATTTGCATCGGATAATCCCCTCCTGTGGAAAAGTGGCATGAAATCTGACCATACACCTTGTGAGGGTGAAGGAAATGTCTACAAACAAAGCCCTGAGTAGTGGGCGTCCTACTGTTGATGGAAGAAATCGGGCAAACCAGTTGAGGTTGGTAGTTTCTCCCATTATTTACGACGGGTTTCATACTTCCCAAGTGGTTAGCCGGATGTCTGAACCATCAACCTTCAACATTATGTATGAGTTTGTTGAAGGGTGCTTGAAAGTCTAAGTAGTGATACGAAGTGTTTGCTTCACGGTGCCGAAGAGAAGACAACTTTTGATTCTCAATATCAGCTTTTGTTTTTTTAGTGGTTGTTTTTTTTAACGTTAGTTATATCATATGAATCATGGTAAATCACCAGTTGTGAAATCCCAACCCTAATTACACCCTGGAAAATTAACATGGAACCTAAGAAGGGAGGTTTGGAAGATGATTTTCCTTTTCAGTTGGGTGAGTTTTAGGTTCCAGCCGTTCTTTTCGGGGGTGTACATATAATGATTTATAAATATTTATAATCAATACCCTCCCTGAAACTAGCAGTTTGCCCCTGAAAATGGATGGTTCGGAGATGAAATTTCCTTTTGGGGGCAATTTTGGCTTAGGAATTCCGGGGCGAACTGTGGCTTGCTGTTAGTTTCAGGGAGGGTACAGTAATCCCAAGTAGTTGGGGTTTAAGTAGACCCCTTTTTGAAGTTGTTTATTTCCCATTGGATCCATGTATGGCATATTCACCTACATTTACCATAAAAGACAACCCAAATGTAGGTAAATATATCATACATGGATCCTATGGGTTTTAACCTTAGTCTTCCAAAATCCTCCAGATACCCAACCTGAGGATGGGTGGTGACTTTGGATTTAATAGGCTCAAGCTCATGAGGTCTTTGATTGGGGATGCTTTCATACCGACCCTCGCGTTCGGTATGACTGGATGCATTTAGGGTACTGGGATGTCCTGCTGGTACTATAGTAACTGGATTATTTCTAACCCCAATATAAGTAGTAGTTGATTTCGTCCCCTAAATAGGTGAGTTATAACCCCAACGATTCCGATCACGATCGTGAAGTTACGATCACTTCCATAGGTCCACCCTAGGGTCCATGAAATCCAAAGAGGTAAACGATCCGAACTTGGGAGATTTTCCAGCCCTGCTTCCCCCAACCGATCCGAAAAAAATTGCCAAACGCCCTTTTTGCTGTAGGAAGTATGATGCTGATGCCTCGCAAATTGCCTACCTGGACATGCAGAATACCGCTGCAGAAACTTGGGCATTTTGATGCATTTTTGCAACTTTAAAACCTGTTAGAGTCAAAAAAGAGTATAGTCGCACAGATAGTCGTTTTCTGTTGATGGTTGGAAGAAATCCCAAGGCCAACCACCTTTTGGGATGTTATGATATGAAACCCCCTGTAAATAATGGGAGAAGCTACCTTTCCCTCAACTGGTTAGTAGGATTTCTGAACCATCAACAGTAGTTAACATGGGCCCTCTTAGTTGCTACTGGTAGTTGCAAGCGAGATGGAGTCAACCCCACCCGAAAAAAATCACCCCTCAAGTGGGTATACCTGGGCAATATATATATATTTATATTGTATATATATATATATCATATATATATATTTAAATATATATCATTAAATTCACTTACAAAACCATTCTGGGGCCCATTATTGTATAACTGATGTTATAGCTTTGGCTGACAGAAAAACTAAAACCAACCTTTCTGAAGTCTGAACTCCCCCCAACAAGAATAAGCAAACCAAAACCCAAATTATCTAAATACACCTTTAAAGGGGTGGTCATTTCCAGGGAGTTTAAACCACCCTTTCATTTTATTAAATAAACCACTGGATTTCCAGGGAGAACTTGACCACCCCTTTAAACTCCATGGTTTCATTCACCCTTCCATATCAGCGGGTCCAATGATTCTAAGGGCTGGATGATTCTTTGATTTGGAGCATGTCGAAGAAAAGAGTTGTTGTTTTGGAGTCTATTCTTGTTGGATAAAAATTGGTGGCAAACCACCCTGGAGAAATTAAACACACAAAACACCCTGTTTTTGTTCAGCTTTTTGGGGGATGTTTTTTCCACATTTAAACCATAGCAAGATTTGCCGAAAAAAAGCGTCCTGAGTGGTCGGCGACGTCAAACAGTATACAGTCATTCATTCATACAGTCATTCATTCAGCTCTTTCGTCGGAAACGTCGCGTAGCTGCATGACGTGGTGTTTTCCAACGGGACCCCCTATATGATCGCCAAGGAAATGCGAAACAAGAATCGCGTGGGGCAGGGTATTTTCTGAGTCAGGTTCAACCCATGAGATCAATCAGACCGAAAAAAACATCGGAACAAGTCTGAAGCCTTTGACAAATCGGTGATGAACTTTGGAAAAAACATGAGATGTTGTTAATTGTTTTAAGCCAACTACACTTCCCTATAAACACCAATGAAAACATTACCGAAATTGATCGTCTTCCAACCATCCTTTTCTCTTCGGTGCGAAGTGTTTTTTTTTCAGGGAGGGCAAACAGTTAAAACATGGAGCCTTGGAAGGAGTATCAATTATGGGTGCCTTTACGGAAATCCTGTGAATCAACAGTATATATGGTGGTTTCCGAAAATGGTGGTACCCAACAACCATGGGTTTTCCTACTAAAAATGATCATTTTGGGGTGTTTTGGGGGTACCACCATTTAAGGAACCACCCATATGAATAGTTGTGCTTTTTCGTAACTCAATCGTTTGATTGAATCTGATATCTGATCTTATTAACCCTTGCCCTAGTCTTCCAGAATCCTCCAGTCATACCTTCTGAGAAGGTATTTGGACCCCGGCAAAGACCTTCTCAGAAGCTGTTTAGGTGTCCAAACACCTACTCACAAAGTGTTTGGAAGACTAGGGTTGCTTTTTGATCCTGATTATTGATCTCGACCAGCTTCTTCCACGTGACACTTCAAATAAACCAATTTGGAGGTCACCTAAAATTTACCCCTGAAAAGGTCAGACCTAAGACCCCCAAGTTTGGGTCACTCAAAAAAAACCTGGATTTTTTGATTCTTCTATGATCATTATTATGCATTGTTTGAGTGATGGACTCTTAAACATAACCTACTTGGAGGATGGGCTCCCAGGTATCGTAAGTGGTTAGGATCACCCCCTAATTATAAGCCATAAAACGCCCTTTGGAAGGGGTCCCACAGTGTCCCACAACCCTACTTAGGTGACTTATTGACCATGGTTATTAACCACTTACAAGTCCTGGGAGCCCATCCTCCAAGTAGTCTTCCAAAATCCTCCAGATGTGAGGATCGTTGTTTGGACCCCCTAAAGGCCTTTCAATTCAGGAGGTGTCTAAGTGGCTGAAAAGAAGGTATATAGTCAAGTGGGATATGATGGAAGACTAGGAATATCTCCTACCTTCGGACCCCAAAACCATAAAAAATGAAGGTCTTAGTCTTAGGCCCTCAAAATATGGGCAAAATAACCCCCATAAAGGAAGGAAACGTGGGTTCTCATGGTACTCAGGATATCCCTTTGGTAAGGAATTCCTAAGACAGCAAACCAAAATTTTTTAATCAGCCAGTCAACCATTGGTTTTACGACGTTACATGCAATGTTTGGTGTGCCAATGCAGGTGACACCGACATGCTTCAATGTTTTAGAAACCTTTGATATTAGGAAAGGAGGCCTTGAGGTGATATACACTCCCTGAAACTAACAGCAACATCGCCCCTGAAAATAGGCCAAAATTGCCCCAAGAGGAAACAATCGTATTCCAACCTTCCATTTTCACGGCCGAACTGTTAGTTTCAGGGAGGGTGATTTAATTACATCTCAAATTGATTCGACAAAATACCCTCCCAAAATTTGACGAATAGATTTCCCCAACAATGATGTCTTTTTTTTAAAATGCATCTCCGGCTTCAAGTATTAGCGTCAGTTTGAGTATCTGTAGTTAAATTTCAGGGGGATAGGCCTTTTTTGTTTTTGAGAATGTCTATATTATACAAGCATATCACCGAGCAGTTCATCACCATGTTCTTCAGACCCTTCGGCATTTCTACCAGAGCGCTTCATCCATTTTTTTACCCATGGATGATCAGCAGATCTGCGTCCAAAAACGTGAGCTTTGAAGGAAGTAACGGCGAGTCGGCACTGATTTTCAAAGAGTAATGGTGCTTGGAAACTGGTCATCTTTTTTTTCGACAGCTAGGGGTATTGCACCATTTTTGGGCAAGTTTTTTTCTTCAAATCACCCCCAGACTTTCACAAACAAAACTCCACGGATCCATCATCACGGGATTTTTTTTCCCCCTTAGGTTGGTGGTTCCAGGAGTTTGGTTGAGAGTTTCCAGTGCTTGGTGAGCTTGGTATTTTTGAAGGTCTGCAAATCCAAGACTTCCAAAAAATATTTACGTAACACACCGTAACGATATGGAAAAAAACGTTACCACCCATACCATTCCATGGGACTGGTCAATATTTACCTACAAAGAGATGGTGATGAGACTAGATAATGATCCCATACCATACATGTATGGCATATTCACCTACATGAATGATTTCTATGGTGAACTAGCAGGTAAAGATTCCAGTCCCATGGATGGTATGGGTCAGGCAATCCCCTATGAAAGGAATCCCGAACAAAAATGGCCTGTCGGTAAAACCTTTAGGGCAGGCTGTGCTCCAGTTTGGTGTGTTGAAACAACCTTACAAGACTTTGATTGTTGATAGAGATTGACATGCTTAGATGTCCCAAGAAGTTAGTAAATGCTTAGTAAATGGGTTATAACCTACTTGTAAATAGGATATATTAGGGTTATAACCCACTTACTAACCTTTTACTAACTTCCTGGGACATCCAAGTGGGTGATAATTTTAGGACCGAGGTTCTTTTTCGGATCATTCCAAAAAAACCCTGCTTTGCAAGGATGAAACTTCACGAAACATCGATGGTAAGGGCCTAAGGGATTTTCCCTCAAAATCGTGCATTGTTTGGGTCGTTGATATTAATGACCTCTGTTTTTCCCAAGAATTTTCCATACTTCTATAAGATTGACCAATTATGCCTATACTTTCAGCCCTGGAAGGTGTCGGAACTGTCGTATCTTCCACCCCATTTTTGTGTAGCGTTCGGGATGTTCCAAAAGCCTCACGACTACAAAAGGCCTTTGTGAGCAGAAAATCGAACGCAAGCCCATCGATCAGCGCAAAGGAGCTAGGGTGAATGCTTGTAGTTTTTGATCTTTAACCATCGGATATTGAAAATACTTGGATAGGGTGCAACGCAAAGTACTGTAGTGTATCCCTCCCCAAAAAACAAGGGGGGAAAGATTTCGGACATCTACATAATAACCAAGCTCTCCTAACCATCGCTTTCAATTTCGCAACTCGAAGGTAACTTGTTAGGCAAATGACTGCGGTTCTTTTGGACCCCAAAAACCATGGAAAAATGCAGGTTTTAAAGCCTACAAAACTGGGTTTATAACCCCTAAAAATGAAGGTTGCGAGTTCTGATGGTTGGGTCTATTTTCTTGATGCAGTTTCTTTGGGATTTGGAATAATCGAAAGCTCTCCCAATAACATGCAAAAAAGAAATATGCTAATATATGATAAGTACCCGAATCTTCCATACATGAAAAAAATGCAAGAATCATTACCAAAATCATCCAACATGAATACTTAATTTCTTCACAAACTGTAGTTCGAAGCACACAATGAAAAACACATATTTCCCACATCTACCAGACGCATTCCATTGTTTACACACATATTCTCACCATGCCTCAACCCGTGCGCTTGGATTTTTCTTTCTTGGGTCACCTTTCTTTAAGACCATGGGCTGAGCTATTCCTACAAATGGAATAGGGCCCTTGTCAAGACCCGAGGCCAATCCCAACCTTACATCCCACCCCAACCTACGAAAATCCTGGAAGTTTCGTGAGTTTCTGCAACAAAAAAGCGCTGAAAAAGCGCAAGAGAAAGCAACAGAACGACTCGACTTGCAAGGCATAGCCTTTTCTCAGAAAAAAAGAAGGGGTAGAGCTGCAAAGATTTGGGGTCTGGGATTGATATGAAACAAGATGTCACAAGCTTTTACAGACCCATACCATGCATGTATAGTTTCCATATAGTTATCTACGTTTGGTTGATTTTTATGATGGCAAATGGTAGTATAGGTAAATTAATATAGATATATACACAATATATCATATTTTAATATATCGACGATGTTATGGGAAGCTTTTTCGGTCAATGGCCTCAATCAAATTTTGGGCAAGTCTCCCCAAAAGTATCTGGAAACAAATTCAGGTCAGCGAATCATTGATACTAAGACTTACTTGGCCAATGGCTAAACTTTTCCAACTTTTTGGGATTACATATTTAGTAGGGAAAATAAGCCGTTCAAACTTTTATTTCAGGGTTCCATTCGCTAAGTAAGAAGAACCCAAATGCTGATTTTGCTTTTGTTTTGGACACTTTTTTGCAGAAAAAAAACATATATCATCTCCAAAAACACACGTTCATGTCATCTTTTTTGAAAAGTTGGGAAGTCCAGAAAAATGATAGGACCCCACGAATCACTAGACTCTCCATATAGAGGGGTTTGACTCTGTATAGAAGGGCTCTGGGATCTCCAAACTACCGGTTTTGAGACCCCATGATTCTTAGGGTAGGTATTGTTTTCCTGGTTGTTTAATAGGGATCCTGATGCAGTAGTGGTTGCTCATTCCCACATAATTGGGTAGTTTTTATCCCCTATATACCCTAAACAACCGGGGACCTTTTTTCATTTACCCAATTGGGTCGTTTAACTATAAAGCTTGATGTTCCATGAACCCATTTGCACACCTAGTAGTAGTCTCCTTCTACCTGTTGTAAAGCCCTTTTGTTGATCGCGGGGGCTCAAAAAATGTAACGCCACTAAAAGTTACGTTCGCTTTTTGTGGATCGTTCGTCCTTGGTTTCATGAGTTTTCGGAAAAGAACTCCACTGGTTCAACAACGACAACGACAACAACAACAACAACGACAACAACAACAACAGCAACAACAACAACAACAACAACAACAACAACAACAACAACAACAACCAACAACACCTACAGGTTCTCTTTGATATCTTCATGATTTCCCCAAATGAACAGACACTCTTTAAAGTTTGTTTTTTCCGACACAGGCGTCACGGACGTGGTCGACGCTGGCTCTGTGGAATGGCATGAATCGTTCGGAAGGAAAAAGTCATCTGCAATGAAAGTCGTGGCACCTGAGGCTGTCGTTGGTTTCCAACATGAGCAATGAAATAAAACCTAGTTGTTTAGCGTATATGTAGGCAGGGGATGAAATCCTACCCAGTTCTATATGGGAACTATAGATATAATGGAAAGTAGGAGGGCTTTTTTCGTGGGTCACATGTTATTTTAAACAAAAACCATGGGTGGTGTGATTATTCAAGAACATGGAGATCAAAACCCAATGATGATTTGCTACATCAGATAATTCTGTTATTTTTAGTCTAAGCCCACATGTTGGGATCAAAAACGAATGTATGTTTTACATAGTAAACATAGACAAACCCAGGGTAGCAGTTTGGGTGAAACCTCTTGTTGATGGAAAAAGATGTCTTTCACCAGCTGCGATCTATGTACAGTAACCGGATTGGCGGCAAGAATTCTGAACCATCAACAATGATCAGTCTGTCAAAAGTTGTGCGATTGGTGTGAAAACTCAGGGGATCGAATCACAAGTTTAGTGAGAATTGTAATGTGTTCTAAATATGTTAATGATGTGTGAACACCGCACTCATACTCTGACACTATGATTGCATCGCTAAGGAAAGCCAATAAGACTTGATCGTTCTTTTGTGAGCCAAAACTGGTGATGACTAGATCTATCAGAACAACCACCCCAAAAATGTTTGAGGATTAACAATATCTCCAAGAAGCTAGAGAACTAGTGTTTGATTACTACTATTCAAATATGTAACTCGTATTATTAAATGATAGTTTTGGTTTCACAGATATGTAATTTGTCTAGATTTTTTATTACTCATTCTTCTCACACAAATTCCCATATCCTTATCAGTCATTACTAACTGTGGCAATCGGGGGCAATTGTTTCCCATTATAGACAGGGTTGTTTACATCCCAAGTCTTAAGTCATGCAGGATTTTTTATAACCATCTACGGTACGCAGATGCTCCATGTATGGATTATTTACCTACATGAACGGTGAAAGATGGCCACATTCAAGGGGAAATGTAGGTAAATATTACCCTGCATGGAGCATTTGGGGTAAGGTTCGGGGGAAGTTACGTTTTGTTTATTCTTCAAAAGTTGCCAAAGTGGTTCCTTCTATATATATGCAGCCTTCATGCTGCAAACCTAACTTGAAAAAAGTGGTTGTGTGACCTTTTGAACGGCCGATGACTGATTCCAACCCAAAATTTTTCGGGGGGGAAACCCTCCGCAAACACCCACTTTTGGGGGGATCAAACAATGCAAATTGATGGGAAATTTCAGGGATTACCCTTATAATAGTGGACGAATTTTGGGTTGGTAATTAGTTCATGACCCCTGTCACCTCCGGAAACCCATCGGTCATTTAGGTTCCACCATTCTCAGTTTCGGTGATTGGGAGGATGTTGGCTTTCAAAAAATTGCAAACCATATCCATGTGATCCAAAAAAATGGTGTATCTGGAAGCACGTGAAAACACCATAGACAATAGACAACAAATCCACCATTCAGAGCAGGTACGGTACTAAGATGTCCATGGAAGTTAGTAACTAGTTAGTAAGTTGGGTTATTTCACCTATTTAGGGGACGAAATCAACCTACTTATATTGGGGTTTGAAAAAGTCTAGTTACTAAGTACCAGCAGGACATCCATTTCGTAGGTTTTCAAAGCTAAAAAGTCACCAAACATTTCAGGTACCTAAGTGGAGTTACTCACCGATAATGAGGGAAAACTATTAAGGTTCAATACCTCCAATTTAAGTACCTGAATCCTTTTTGGTGAAATTTGCTTCAACGTTGCATGTGCTTCCAGAGCATTGGCTCAGCATGATTCCGAAAACAGAAAACATCGAGATGCATCAACAACAAGGTGGTGTTTATGTTTCAAGACCTTTCAAGACTTCGACATCAAGTAATTACTTTTGCATGGGGTGGGCTAGAATAAACCCATGATCCCGCAGGTGTGCAGGAGCAGAAGAGACTTCAAAAAAAAGCTACCAAACAAAAAATCTACCAACCACAACTCTTATAAACCACAAGAAATAAACTACCATATAATAATTTCTGCATCCAAAAATGGGGAACCAACTCACCCCAATGCAAAAAAAACACAAAAATTCCTAAATTAAAAAAAAACAAATCTCCACGACTCAACAGTACACCCTTCCCGTTAACCGGGAACTCTCCACGGAGCCCCGCTGGTTGGTGCCAATGATGGGCCGACCCTTGAAGCTGCCAGGTGACTCCCCCTTGCAGTTGTTTCATGTTTTTTTTCTGGAGAGATATACTCTTTCTCCCATAATCATGGAAGTGGAAATTCGTTGTTCAATGTGTTTTTTGGGTTGTCATGGTGAAAGACTCATTCAGCCAAGCTATGTTTCGGGGGGATGGCACATGACATACTGTTGATGCTTCAGAAATCTAACCGGGTGAAAGCTAGTGAATCTTTTGGATATGATAACCTAAGAATTTTCCAACATACCCCTGGAACATACCCCAGACCCTCAACCAACAAGTTATGATTCGGAATTCCTTTCATTTGGGGGTGCAAGGGGATGCTCCAGGGGTATGCTCCATGGATATGTTGGGATTAGAGGTAAGGATTTCATACAAAAAAAATCTCAACGAAGGCAGGAGTTATGTCTTTCTCATCCTCAAGGGCAATGATGAGGAAGGTGGTGGTTTACCCCCCAAATGTTTGGGGAAACATGCATCATCAACATGTTTTTTTTGGAGGGAATATTGGTGGCAACTAACAAACAAGCTCAATGAGCATAGGTCAAAAGGGGTGGTTTCTTCTTTATACCCTCCCTAAAACTAACGTAGCCCCTAAATATGCCTTCCCGAAAAGAAAGGATGGTTTCCCAAACACCATTTTTAAGTTTTCGGAAGTGTACCTCTTAAGAAATTCAATCATCACTACTTGGAGGATAATCCCAGTTAGTAAGTGCTTGACAGCCATGGTGATCGTAAGTCCCTAAGTAGGGTTAGTCTAGTTATAGATGGTGGAAGTAACCCCCTTTACCAACCACTTGCTAAGTGGCTGATCCTCCAAGATCGAAGGTGCAGAAAGAAACATGAGCAACATTTCAATAGAAAACCAGGAACTTTTTACGACCGAATCATGTGGACATGCTTTGGAGCTTCATGAATCTAAGATGTCTGGCAAATAGGTTGTGGTTTCAATCATTTTTATGTTCACCCCTACTTGGGGAAGATTCCCATTTTGACAAATATTTTTCAACTGGGTTGAAACCACCAACTAGATTGAGTAGAGAGCTCTCCAAGATTATAGGGTGAATTCTGGTGAAGTGTGTTGGGTTGACTAGGGTCACTTTATGATATACAATATTCGTAGACTACACATGTCTGAGCTACTGAAGGTGTATGTGGATAAACAAACAACTGCTAGACGCACATTGACATGAATCTAAAGGAACATTTTATAATTGCGCAATGATTTTTGGAACTTACACTGCGAAGTCTTGGATTTACATATTTCTTTATGCTGTTTTTTTATCACTAAATCTACCCATGACATGAGCATCATCATTGACAGGTCACCATTTGATAGGAATATGTTTGGTTCACTCTTTCCAGCTTTCGCAGAATTTCAAACAACAATCGTATAGTTCTAGCCTCAAGATTGACATTAAGAATTCAGGCTCTATATTTTTCACAGTATCTATAATTACAATATTGTATATGGTCTTTTAACTTGGATAGAATTGGATACAGCACCTTAAATTCACAAATTTTCTGGGATGGCCATGTTGGATTTTCAGGTGTGTAGTATCCAGAAGAGTCATGATTTTGCAAAGAAGTGCATATAGTGAAAGTGTCCTTGATATCGGACAACTGTGAAGCTTTACTTAGGCACTGTAGAACCAGTTTCTTTAGATTGATGTTTTTTTCCCATATACCATCCATGTCATGTGAGGTATATTTACCTACATTTGCCATCATTTTATGATAAATTCGTCGGTAAATATACAATCGTCCCATGAATTCTCCCTAGCTTTTGGATAATTCTCTCCTTTCTGATTGAACTCCCGCAAGGTCAAACGACACAACAAAAACCGCCATTTTTGCGTCGCTAAGTTGTAAAAGGATCAAGCCATGGAAACATGGGAAACGTCGAAACAAAAATACCGTTGCCACCCATGACATGAAGCAGTTTTTACGCGGATTTTCTCGGAGAATATCTGAACTCAGTTTCGGTGAAACAGGATGTCGCAGCACCGAAAAAGAGATGAACAAACAAGATTCTGATACTCAAAACCAGGTGTAAATCAAATGGTTAAACCAAACAAATCCTTACAGTTTGACCTCTGGGGGTTCCATCACAAAAAAACATCATCCCTTCAACTATGATCCCCAAGAACGTTTTTGTTTTTTGGGACCCAACTAAACACATGGAACCAATTTACCTAATGAAGAATGGCCCCACAAGGTAAACAAGGGGAATTTGTCAACATATTCCCATGCCCAAGTTGACTTCTAACCTCACATCTCCGCAATTTGTAAGTGAAGATTGTCCCCTTCAAACCGGCCCCGCCATGGACGTCACATCATCGACCCGAGCTGCAACAGCCCTCGCCTCTCTGGAGGCGACGTGTTTTTTCACATCTGGAGGGGCTGGGGGGGATAGGGAGAAATTTTTGTGGGTCGTTTTTGTTTTTTTAGGTGGTTTGAATGAATGAAAAGGAGAAAAACAACTATAGGTATGTCATATGTGATGTATATGATGTTTTTTTTGATGTTTGATTATGACATGTTATGTTATTGATGATGTGTATATATATATATATATGATGATGATGACTCAAAAAATCTCCTCCCACACTACCCCCTCAACCGGGAAAAGAAAAAGAACATCCCCATCCCCAAGTGCCTGACCTCCTTCACGGCATCGGGAGGCTGTGCCGAAGATTCTGAGTATTCATGAAGTCCAACGTGCGCCCATCTCTTCACCAGGTCAAGCAGATGTCCCAGGAGGTTAGTAAATGGTCAGTCAACAGGTTATAACCTACTTTACAAATGGGGTATAAATGGTATACAGTTTGCACCTGATAATGGATGGTTGGAAGACGATCGTTTCCTTTTGGAATGGCGGAAACTGACAGGTGCTATGTCAGTCAGTTTCAAGGTTCCATTGGTGTTTGGGTTTTTGGCTTTTGGATGTTGAAGAGATTTGTTGAACATATTGTTATAGGTATAAGTATTGCATGATATGTTTTAAGTTGGCGCATTATAATCATAGAAAATGAGTATTGGATTTGAATAAGGGCTAGTCTATGCAAATTGTAGAGTGAGCGCATTACTACGGTAGACATCATGAAATAACATCAGATGAACACGCAGAAGGATCAGGGGATTGATTGAAGACATGTGGCTTCTCATTATCTTCCAGTTCCCTATATATTTGGAATCACACTCCCAGTTCCCAATAAAACAGGTAACGATCGACCCCTGCTTCCAAACATATATAGGGAGCCTCAAGATGAGGGATCCTCTTTTCTATGACTTCAGATTCTCTAAGCTATGTTCAAATCCACTTCGAAATCAGGAAAAAAATCACTCCAAAATCCAGCACCAGTTACCAAGAAGATCCAGGGATCGCGTCTTAGAACCCGGCAAAAACAAGTTAGCTCATGGGCCCATAGGATCAATGGTCCTGATGTATCTTGACATCCTTTATTCTTGAGCAACTTAGGCGAAACACCTTTCGACATTTAGAAAAAAAAACATAGGATCCATGGCAATGGTATATTTACCTATATGAATGGTTGATTTTTATGGTTTCATGTAGGTAAATATACAATGGATCCTATGGGAAACCCAAGAAATCCTAAGGAATCCATCCTGTCACGCATGGAACTACACAAGTTTGGCATCGAATCTCATACGACATGGGGTTCCCCGGATTGTATCTTTCAACTATGAAAGTGACCCACAAAAAATTGGCTCAAACCAAACCACATTACCCATAGGATCTATGAAAGCTGGTGAACACATAGCTATACTGTACATGAATGGTTGATGTTTATGGATGTTTATGATACCTTAATAGGTAAAGAAAACAACCCTAGGAATCCGATTGCTCACCGAAACTGAGAATGGTTTCATGGAACCCTGCGACGCAAAAATCATCGACAAAGTGGGCCCCTACTAGTTACGAGTGGAGTTATATAACCCCTATAAGTATAGGGTTAACCATGGGTTAACCCAATTTACCCCAAAAAAATTGGCCATTTACAAGGGTTATAACTCCACTTATAACTGGTATGAGGCCCACCTTGTAAATATACCAAAGTGATCAAACCTCAACCTGGGAATCCAAACAAAACCAAAAAAAGCGCCCACAACTCTCTGTGCAGCTGGAACGACGCCACGCTTTAGCACAACACCTCCAACACCAGGTGAGTTGCTATCCTTGCGAGAAGTGAGTTACCGGTGATAAGGTATGAAAAACGATAGTCTTGGGTTAGTGGGATAAGTATATAGATATATTTGTAGATATACATAGTCTCAGTTTGTTCTTAAACATCTTGTATGTTTATTTAGAAACATATTTGATATATTTTGGTCAACACGAAGGGGGAGATATAGGTGTTATCATGTCACGACCATGGGACTATTAGATGAGAAAAACTAACTTGGGTTCCTTTTGGATATGATGAAGTCACCCATGAAATTTGAACATCTCAGAACCCTAAGCAAGCACATGTCAGGCGGCAGTTTACTACTCGACCTTTAGCCACCGAGTAGGAAAACCCCAAAAGGCGGCTATGTGTCAGGGAAATCTCCGGCAGTTTCAGGGAAATCCAGGTTGGTAAAATATTACCTTCCAGGGAACTAACATATCCCCCCAAAATTGCATTTTGAAGATGATTTTCCTTTTCCCAAGGTGAGATATGTTAGTTCCCTGGAGGGTATTCCATTTGCCCAGATAAGTCCCTTTGGTTCATGTTTTCTTTTTTTCATGTTTCTTGTCCCTAAGAATCCAGACCCATCCCGAAAATTCGTAGGATTGATGGTCGAGACATCCCACCCCCAGAATAGGATTGTAGGGGAAATCCCTTTCTTAGGACATACCTGGATCCTTAAGGTGTTGTTTTGTGGTTTTCCACTGTTTTTACGGTTTCACGGTGGTGAAGATTAACCTTTTTTTTGCGGGGCTTTGGCGTTGGACCGTTCTGAACGTGGTTCTACCGGGAATGCTTTTCAGGGATGGAAGGAAATGCTGTTTTTCATGGAAATCAGCGCGTGCGAAATAAAAGACTGTCGATTTTTTGTTGACTTAGCCTTATACGGCACCTATTTTTTTTGAATTCTATGTATGTAAATCTTCTTTACATGCAGAATAGGCGACCGAAGCAACTTCAACTTATGGTCGTTATATTTAGTTTTCGTAGTTTCGAATCCAATTGTCGCCCAATTATGTTCACAAATTCGTCTGAACACCAGCCTCAAATAGGCTCCCCTGAAATGAGTCGTGTGAACAGCGCCAGACGTTTAGGCGCAAATATGAAGGAACGGAGGGGTGGTGTTTCATAAGACACACAAAAAGCCAGGTGGTGTATTAAATATTGCTTATTTTCATTTTTACTTGGGGGAATGATCCAATTTGACTATTTTTTTCTGATTGGTTGAAACTACGAACTAGAAAGGATGCAGGTGATCTTCAAAAAGAACTATTGATGTTGAGATATATGTGATCAACAACTCAATGTTTTGTTCAATGAATATGCTAATATGTATTGTTGATTTTAACTTTTGAAATTGGTATATATAAATTTAAGATGTTGCATCAAAACTATGTGACTAAATGTATATGTTTTTTTTGGTGCATGGCAAGTTCCAGGTCCGACAAGAGCAAGTCAACCACCAAACGCCGCCTTTCTTTCAGCTGCATAGCAGCAAAAGTGCGGCAGTTCACCTTGGAGTATGATGTGCCCTTGTTCCAGAAACAGTCGCGGCAGGACCATTCTGGCTCATTCCCCAGGAACAGCATGATGATGGCAGTGCTTGGTGGTCTTGGTGGTCTTTGTGCTGTTGCCTCGCAAGGCAGAAATGAGCGCATGCATTTTTCACTGAGACGTTATGGCCCTGGCGTATTGGTGGTTTCCAAAGAGGCAGCTGAGATGAATGGAGTCTTGAAGCTTCTGAGCTGAATTTGATTTATTTCAATCCAAGAAATTTTAAACAGGACCTTTTGAACAGACCCCGACGACCAGAATTAGGCCCATAAGCCTCAAAAGATGGAATTTTTGGTTTGAAAGATTGAAACTGAAACCGTTCCTGAAAGATGAAACGGGTTCAGCTGTTACACCACAGAAATCTAACCAAAACTGACAAAAATGGCCCAAATTTTTAGCCGGAGTCTACCTTTTCCATCCGGCCCATCATTTTGAGGTCCTCCACCCGTTAGTTTTCGGGGATTCCAGGTTGAAAACTTTTTTGAATATGTTTTACTTGTGCCAACTGGTGTTGCGGGCCCCCTTCCAAACCGCCTTTTGATGGCTTACCAAAAGGGGGTTCCTTCCTAACTAGGGATGATCCTGCAAGTTGAAGCCGGGTTCCTAGGTCACGTTGAGGTGGGAATTTGGTGGTTTGGGGCCCGGTGGTTTCGATTCCTAGGATCCACTTGTGAAAGGGATTGTTACCTAGGGCACCCCTAGAATTCCAAACCACCGGGACCCAAACCACCAATTTGCCACTAGTTGATAGAATGTATATATACTATATACCTTCAATGAATATGAAATGAACTGATGGTTCAAAATTAATACCAGTTGAGCTTGTTGACCTTGGTAGTTAATTTCATTCGCAGAGGTTGTACATCATACAATGAGGTGTGGAATTTTTGAACCATCGCACTTGATCCAAACGCAAGATCTGCGAGAGGTTTTGTTCAAATTCACGATTCTCTAAGAATCCTGGTATGTCCTAGGAAAGGGATTGACCTAGAATCCTATTGTAGGGATGGGATTGGAACTCTCAATCCAATTCTAGGGAAGCGTTTGGATTCTCAGGGATTGGCTATTGGTGGTTAAGGCCTGCCATTGGGCGCCACATCCGGGGTTTCATGACAGGGCTTTCAAAATACCAACCAAGCTTCCATGGTACCCAAGGTAAGATGGGCAGACAGAGAAAACACAATAAATAATTAAGATCTATAACTTCAATATCTAGCCCCCAAAGTCATGAAGGTTTTGGTTCAGATAATTCTGTATTTGTTTCCAACAAAAACAGGTGAACATCTCAAGTTTAAGATGTGAATTTTCCCAACCAAACTGCTGGGTTTTCTCCAAAACTTTCCATTTTTCGACCTGGGTAGGTGACGATGTGGTCGCCCTTGAGGATCCTCCAATGGAGGACGTGGGAACGGACGTCACCAAAGTTGGGTCTCCACGGGTCACGCGACCGGAGAAGGTGTCGCTTCTGGGGGGAGGAAAACACGGCAGAGACCCCAAATTCTACCCTTTCTTCCATAACCATGGTTCAGTGGAAAATGGGTCCCTCCAATATTAGTTTCCTTTCATGTAGGGTGATTTTCCACTTCCATGATTATGCGAGAAAGGGTATATATGGGCAGATCTGCAGGAAACCTTGCAAAACATGAGAGAAATCCAAACCTTCTGAAACAACTCGAAGGTGAGGGTGGGTCATCATAAATTGTGGTTGAGTTGTGGTTGAGGGGAGAAGATTTGTTCCTTTTCTAATCTATAGTATTTGTCCTATATGGAAGGGATTATATCGCTAGAATCCTAGAATTCTATCCTAATTGGGTTGGATTCTTAGGGTACTTGCGTGTCCATGGAAGTTAGTACCTAGTTAGCAAGTTGGGTTACGACCTATTTAGGGGACTCACACCCTACTTATATTGAGGTTATCCAATTACTAAGTACAATGGACATCTAAGAATCCCTATAGACATCTAAACACCAATTCCTGATAATATGTCACGATCAAACATTGTCCACCTCATGAGGTATTCGCTTGGATGTCTAGGGATAGATATTTGTGGGAATTTCACATATCTCAAATGGCGAAATAGTTAGGGAAGCGTCAATCCCAGATGCAGCATGTATGGTATATTTACCTAGATTTACCATAAATTATGCCATCGCATGTTCCAGCACGAGTACATAGCAGTCCCGTATCCGAGTGACTTGAATCCGATGCCGGCCTATGATGAGTACATCGATGAGATTGCAAGGTTCCCTGTCCTTTTCGAGCGACAGATGGAGCAGATCAGCAGGGACTATGACCTCACCATTGCCCGCCTCCTCAACTCAATGCTTGGGATGTTTAACATGGTTGGCCTGGCTTTGGATGGGGACCGCTGGATGCTCAAGATGGCAGATGCAGCGGCTGGTGAAATGAATGTAGGTGAATATATACCATACATGGAGCATTTGGGAATCTGGGAATATTTACCGAAATAGGTGTGATTTTTCAAGGAATCTAGTAGAAGATGGGCGTTTGTTTACAAAACAACAGAGACCAGCATGCTGGCAAGTATTCAATTCCATTACATCAATTTCCATTAGTTTCAATTCAGTTAAGTTCAATTCCTACTGTAAATTCAATTCAATTTCAATTCAGTTCAATTAAATCAAATTCAACTAAATTCAATGAAGAGATAAGAAATTAAATCAAAATTAAACCCAACTTTCTTTTTTAGAGCTTTACATAGGTACCCTGATTATTGGCTGATGAGGGGAATCTTCCTATGCACCCGAAATTTTTTGACATCAGTGACCAGTTCACCCTGCTTGTTTGTTGTAGGGGATGAAATTCCATTTATATATTAACCTGATTATTTCCAAAACCATGACATACGGTTGATGGTTCAAATATCCCAAACAACCACCTGAAATGTATAAAAAATCTGTGAACAATGGGATGAACTGCCAACCTCAAGTGGTGATCGCCGGATTTCTGAACCATCAACAGTCGGATCCCGGAACCTGAAGCAATTTTTCCCTCTTTCATGCGATAAAAAAATCTCAACTGGCGAAATATTTTTTTCTTTTTGCCAAGAAGCTATACTTGGATGTCCCCATGGAAGTGATCTGTTCACGATCGTTAGTAAGTTGGGTTATTTAAACCCATTTAGGGGACGAAATCAACCTACTTATATTGGGGTTATAATCTAGTTACTAAGACATCCCAGCATAGCAGGTAGAATGTAGAACAATCCTCGGGCATCATGGGATGGGCAAATCAAGATTTGTTCCAACATACACCCCCCAAAAAAACAAACATGACAATGCCGCAGAAAAGAACACCACCACCATTCTCGAAAATGTATCTCCTATATGTGAAAAAAACGCGTATAACTTTTTCCAGCTAAGCTAAGCTAAGCTAAATGATTACTCTCCCTGAAATTAACATAGCCCCTGAGAATGGATGGTTGGAAGATGACATTTCCTTTTGGGGTGGCCTGTTTTCAGGGGCTTTTGCTGTTAGGTTTAAGGAGGGTACTTTGCCAGGGTTGGGTGGTTTCTTATGCTGGGATTCAGTCAGTCATTGGGGAGCGTCTTCACCTCCGCCGCTGCGGAGGTGGATTTCTTGTCAGAGTTTGATCCCTTCGCTGATACAGATCAACGGACCACCCCTTCAGCCGAAGGGTTCGCCGAACTGTCACTTGGGTTGTTTGCGTTTTTTTTTTGTTGGTGCAAGGCCATGTGTCACCATGTGGGTGTTTCCAAAAAAAGGGGGAAAACCACCCAAAATGGATGGTTTAGTTTATAATGGAAAACCCTATTAAAATGGATAATTTGTGGGTACCATGTGTTGGATGGTTGGATGTTGGTACATGGTTAATATTGGTACAGTGCAACTATATGTGCCACTATTGGTACGGTCCATATTCTTGTTTGATTCAAGGGGTACCCCTGCGAATTCCATGGTCAATGCTTACTGACTGAGGTGCTGTACCAAGGATGGCCACAAATTCCATTGAGGGGCGGTTTCAAGTTTTTTTTGGTGAATCTTTTACCCACCAAGTAGTCGGAGCACGGTCCACAATCCGCCGTGGTACGAAGTGCATTTTTTTTGCTTTTTCCCTAAGAATCATGGGGTCTCAAAACTATTAGCTTGGAGATCCCAAGAACCCTGCTATACAGATCCAAGCCCCTCCATAGGGTGTCCAAGGATTCTTAGGGTTGTTTTTTTTTGTGGTGGGGGGTTATTGAATATTCCTTAGATGTTTGGAGAGGTATTGAAGAAATTTGAGGAGTTCTTTGGACCACAAAACAATCCTAGTGGATGTGCTTTCCGGGCTGCTTCAAGTTCGGTGATAGGAGATAGTGATTTTGAGTAGAGGGAGTACTAGGTACGAAACACGAAACCAACATCGTTTCAATCAACTAGGTACTTTGGGAACATGTCATCATCCCACAGACTCCATGTATGGTGTAATTACCCGACATTTACCATCAAAAGTAATCAAATGTAGACAGATACACCATACATTAAATGTTTGGGGCATAGCATTTCTCTGTCGTATTTTTTTTTATGGTCCAGGATACTTTAGCACGAGTAACAAAGGTAACATGATTCATTTTCTCCCGGCTCCTCACCTTCAGGTTCACCATTGAGCTGGGAAAATACGCGGTCAAAGCAGTGATCAGTAATCACACCACCCTGTTTGATGGATTTGATCTCCGCAAAATGTACCAACATCCCTTGATTTTCAAGGGACTTTTTTTTTAAACCATCATGTTTTTCCAACCATCATGTTTTCCAACCATCATGTTTTTTTTCGGGGCGTTTGCTGTTAGTTTTCAGGGAGTAAGGGATGTCCTGCTGCCCAGATATGAGATGTTCATGAGCGCATCGTCAGGGATCCCGGGATTCACCAACGTTCGTCTTTCGAATGGAATGTCACCAGGTCCCTAGGCATCACTCGTCATATTCTCAGATAATGATTGGAGTGTTTACTTGGATGTCCATGGAAGTTAGTAACTAGTTAGAAAGTTGGGTTATTTCACCTATTTAGGGGACGAAATCAACCTACTTATATTGGGGCTAGGACATCTAGTTACTAAGTACTATGGACATCTCAGTAATCCCCTTCGAAACGCATAGGTCCTTTAGCTTCCACGATTCCATTCTCAGTTTCGGTGAGCCAGGATCCCTAAGGGTTTCGTGTGGGTTTTGAATATTCAAATGGAATGGAGAGACGACCCCACTGGGAGATTTTTGTTGGGGAGGATAATTCACTGGTTTAACCAAGGGACCTGGCAGCAGAACTCTGCGCTGCCTTTGAGTCGTCCGCAGCACCGGGGGGAAGGTTCGGATGGGTGGGAGGTGGGGTTTGGATGGGGGAAAAACGGTGGGAAAAATGTTTTTTTGGAGGTGGACATGATATGGGGTTATTTCACCCAACTTATATCGGGCCCCATAACTCCACTTATCACTGGGCCCGGGGGGGCCCCACCTTGTATGAATGATATTCATTTAAGCAGATGTATGACTTTGGGGTTGATTTTTTTGGGGTTGATAAATTCAATACAAAAATGCTTGGTGAATTTAGTTGTTTTTTTCCCAGGGTTTTTGGTGAAACTTTATGGCTATGATCATTGCTCCGAGCCTAGTGACGGGTAGGGCTATATAGCTCCATGGGTGAAATCACCCCAGTTACCTCGTAGAAAGCGGCCATTTAACAGGGTTATATCTATAATTTCTAACTACTTGGAGGATCATCCCAGTTTGTAAGTAGATAGGATCACCCCCCATTTAATTTGCCATTTTCATGGCCATTTGGAAGGGGGTCCCACAATCCGATCCTTAGGGGACAAGCAACGATCTAACCATGGTTATGAAAACCAAGTATCCGTGGACCCGTCCTGGGATGATCCACCATTTTTAGAAATGTCCTTTAGCTGGTAGGTCAAACGTGAGGCAAGGCCCAAACGCGACCCATTTCTCAATCCCTAAGGATCCAGATATGTCCTAAGACAGGGATTTCCCCTATAATCCTATTCTGGGGATGGTATTGAGATGGTATTGAGACCATCAATCCTACTCTAGGGAGGGGTCCGGATTCTTAGGGAATGGTTAATAAAGTGACCTCCAGCAAGCAGGGCTTAGAATCACCTGGCTCCCACGGTTTAAGCTATTAAAAATTAGGCTTCCAAACACCGAACCCACGTGAGGAAATATTTGGGCCTCCAAAAATAACCCTACCCAAAAGATCGTTCACCTCAGCAGGTATGACTGGAAGATTACTGGGATGTCCTGCTGGTACTTAGTAACTAGATGTCCTTTCACCCCAATGTAAGTAGGTTGATTTCGTCCCCTAAATAGGTGAGTTATAACCCAACGATTCCAAACGATCGTGAACCGATCACTTCCATGGGTCCACCCCAGTAAGGTACATATTTTCGCTGCTTTTTTCTTGGCCCTATCAGCTTCTTGGGGCAAAAGTGTCACAAAAAAAATCTTAGGACATCCATCCGTAGGGTGTTCAAAATGTCCCCCCATCCGTAGAAGATCCCTGTCCGAATCTGACATGAACCTCGACATTTTTTTCAGGATCGAGACACCACGGGACGAGGCATCGGTGGATCGGGCGGATGGTAATACTTGGAGGATCATCCCCAAATTTAGTAAGTGGTTATGAACTTCATAACCATGAAATGATCGTTTTTGTCCCCGATTCCTGGGGTTGTGGGACCCCCTTCCAAATGGCCATGAAAATGGCTTATAACATTTATAAATGGGTGGTTACTATCTACCTACTAATTGGGATGATCCTGCAATAGTAACCCCCTAAGTGACATGGTTTTGCAGGGATCCTGGCTCACATTCCGGGAATGGTTACCTGTCACCTGAGAATGGAGGAAAAACCGTGTGAAAAGGATATCGGTCGTTATACCCTCCATCAATGAATGGAAAATCAATGGAAAATCTGAGGTGTGTAGCCAAAGCCACTGAAAATCAATGGAAAATCAATGGGTCCCGTCCTATTGTCAGAGACAAACTGTTGGTTTCAGATGAGTGCACGGTGGGCCCCTTACGATCGTTATAAATAGGGTTATATAACCCCCCTGTAAATGGCCTTATAAATGGGTGAATGGGATAAGATTTATCAGTTATAACCCTGCTTAGAGTTTTTAGGGAGTGTATCGCTTTATCTTGGCTGATTCTGATTGTGATGAGCTCATAATGAGCTGTTCGGATGACCCATTTTCCCGATCCTAAATGGCGAGCAAAGGGTTCCAACACGGCGAGGTGAGAGGTGATGCCCAAGAAGCAGTTTTTGGGGCGTTCGTCTTTGAGACCAAGTTAATGCGTTCTATTTTTGGTTGGCTTCTGGAAGATGAATGATTACTGGTTGATGGTCGGAAATGCGGCGATCACCAGTTGAGGTTGATAGGTTATCCCATTATATACTTACGACGGGGTTTCATACATCCCAGGTGGTGCTAGCCGGATTTACGAACCATCAACAGTATGGCCCCTTAAAAAATGATGGTTGGGAGACGATCCTTTCCTTTGAGGCCCGACCTATTTTCAGGGGCTTAAGTTATTTAAGTTTTAAGGAGGGTCAATGGCCTGTAAGGTTACTACTTCCCACTTAGTAACTGGGATGATCATCTAAGACTTAAGATCATCGAAGTAGGAACTTAGCCGTTCTTTCCTGGCTCTTTTTCTCGTTTCAATATCCAGGGGCTTCCCAGCGGGGAAGTAGGGAGGATTTCTCCATCGTCCATGCTCTTGATTTTGTGAAGCATCACCAATTGGACGCACCATACATGTATGGGAACAGTTTCCAAGCATCGAACAAAACAGCACATCCAAGAACAAAATTGGAGGTGTCAACCAACCACCCCCCCCCCCCGCAAAAAAAATATGTTTACTAAGACCATGTGAGCTACAGGATATACCTTTCGTGAAACTGACAGCAAATGCCCTGTCCCCAGTCCTTCCCATTTGTCTATAGGTCATCCTCTACAAGCAGCAAAGAGTTCGGTCATTTTGATTGATTTAGCAATTGATCCGAAATGTTTGGGCGAAAATCTCAGTGTTGCAAGGGGATCCTACTGTTGGTGTAGGGTTACAAGATGGGCCCCTACGTACTAAAAGGGCCATAACTCTAAGGGGGGGTTCTAATGCCAATTCCACTCCAGTAAACTGACATGGCAATGGAAAATCCCATTTTCAATAGGGAATACATCTTCAAAAGGTCCATTTTACATTGCCATGTTAGTTTACCAATGTTTACCAGAGGGTACCCATTGATTTTTAGCCATTTATAGGGGACATGTCCCTCCATTTCTCACTCCCATAGGATCCATGTATGGCATATTTCTAACAAGGTGGATCCCTACTAGTTGTAAGTAAAGTTATAACCCCTATAAATGGCAGAAAATAAATTGGTAAATGGTGTTATAACTCCACTTATAAGGGGCCCCGTAACTCCACTTAGAACTGGTAGGGGCCCATTTTGTACATACATTTGACTCAAATTTACGGTAAATTTAGGTAAATATTCCAGTCCCATGGATCCTTATAGACGGTTTTGGATATGAATGACATCATCATACGACCAAATTGTTGGCCCATGGAGGCGGTCGCACGACGGAGCCAGCGTCTCATAGCAGAACTTCCAGAGCGGAGTCAGGCGGTGAATTTTTTTTGGTGGCGGAAAATTCAATGGCAAAAAAGGGGTCATTACTTGTAGGATCCGTGTATGGAAATCAACATGAATCTTACCATCATCAAAGCCAAACCCCGAGTCTTCTCAGTGCTCTTTCATACGCCCAGTTTCCAGCTCTTCCAATTCCACTTCAATCAAATGCGGTGGTTCCTGGCAGCAAAAAAAAACATGAAATGCAAGTTGTTAGTTTTTTGGAATACAATATACTGTATTATCAACGTAAACAATGCAATATTAAGGGAAATTCCATTGAAATTTCCATACATTTGCATTGTTTCATTCCTCCAAAATGGGCATGATCCCTGGAGGTACACCCCTGCAAATTAAGAATTTGAACCTTTTCACTTCAATTGAAATCCGGAAAAATTTCTTAACCAAAGCTCCATGACTTTGGGATTCCAGCCGTTAATTTTCCAGGGTGTGTATGTCCTTTTGTTTGGTTTCTGATATCAACATCACCTTGGATTTCCTGTTGACTGGTGATATTTGTTCTTACTTTTGCTACTTTCTCCTATGGGATTCAGCATTTGAATAACTCTACACAACTGGCATTTTAGCCATCATCAAACAGTTGCAAGAGTCGAAGTAAAATTGTCCGGTCGCACAGCACAAAACCAATATACGATTTTCTGAAACATTTCCTTATTTCAGGTGGCCCAGATCTCAAGATACAAGCAGAGCCCATTTCAACTGGATAGCTCAAAGACCTAGGTAAATTAAGACATGACCTAGTGAGAAACCACCCGCCTCAAGAAGTTTATTGCTGCTTCCAATAACACGAAGCTCCTTTGGAAAAACCCGGGGTTGGGCATTGGGTAGGTTCCTTCAGATGTACCTGATGCTCAAGTACCAGAGGCACGAATGAAGTCATCCCAGTCTTTGGAGCCATCGTGGAGAGTCATATCTTCTAAGGATCCCTTATTGTAGAGTCCATCAAAAATTAAATGGGACCTTTCCAACGGACCCTAAAGTAAGTTACTAGAGCTATTAGATACTCAGATTAGGGGGTCCGTTCAGTGGGTCCTGTTTGTGATTTCTTGGATAGAGGCCTTTCAGCTCAGGAGAGGTCCATTTACTGTTGATGGTTCAGAATTTCCGGCAATCACCACCTGGGACCTTTTGGATGTAAAAAAAAAACGGCGTAAATAATGGGATTTCAACTACCAACCTCCCTCAACTGGTGCATTAGCCGGATTTCTGAACCATCTAAAAAGTGGTCCACATATCTTCTCAGGAGGATGTTGGCAAACAAAAACACCGTGACTTTTTTTCGTTTGGGAAGTTTTGACATTGGCCTCAAATAACCTTCCCCCCGCAAAAAGATAAAGCCCTATGCCTAGGCTTGCAAACACCAAAATTGAGGAGGTCGTTGGACCCTAAAGCCCTACCCAACAGATCTTGAATCTTGTCAAACATGGCACTTGGAAGACAAGGGTATGCTCAGGGCTTATGAAAAGTAATTGGTTTTCCCTTTAATTTTTGGAAACGATAAGAAAACAATTGAGACGATTGAGGATTTTCCCCTCCTTGGACACCCAAAGCCTTCAAGAACCCCATAGCTAATCTTCCAACAACATCTTCATGCGGGGATCTCAGGTTTTTCAGGATTTTTTTTTTGCACCTCCAGTGGCGAACAGCTTCTGAAAGCTAAGGATGGTTTGTTTGTGGTGTTCCTGTTGTTCTCCTTTTCTCCTTCCTCTCATTTGTAAAACCAAGAATTGTTTCCTCTCCTTCGTAAATCCTGACCCTTCACTCTTTCTCCAAAGCACCTACAAAAAATTGCCCGGCTTTGTTCATGGCAAAACTTCCTTTCTTTCAGCTAGCCTCTCCCAATGCCACGGGAAACCCCCAAGAACTAGCCGGCCTTTTTAAGGATCGAGTCATGAAAACCACCACCTTCCCCTAATAATCCCTTAATAGGGCCGGCTATTTCTTCTTGGAGGATGATCCCATTTAGTAAGTTTAGTAACCCCCCATGTCTAAGCCAACCAAAAAAAGCCATTTCAAACAATCAACTCTATGTAACTTAGAGGATTGATATGTTACTTGGAGGATCATCCCATTTAGGCCATTTGGAAGGGGTCCCAAAACCCCTTAAGAAATAGGAGACTTACGATTTTTCCATGGTTATATAGAAAACTCACGGATATCCCGTGGATCCGTCCTGGGATCTCATCCTCCAAGTTGGGGTTGTATAGATTCCCATGATTGGCCCATCCGATGCTGTTGAAGGTCCAGCAAGTAACGGAACGTCCTCCACGTTTAGTGGCGGAGCTTTCCACAACATCGCAGGCGACAAACAGCCAGTGACCGGATTCGGTGGATTTTTGGGGTATATGTTGCCAGAAGTACTAATTTCGGGGATGAAATGAAATACTTCCTGCAATTTATATATTAGTAGAGACTATTTTAAGAAGCCAATATAAGGATCACTACAAATCATGTCAGGGTTCAAGGATGCTGCTGCGAGTTGGTGATTTCGATGTTTTTTTTGGACAGTCGAACATGTGGCAGTTGGGTATATCATATCTGTATAGATCTATATATATAGGAAGTCCATTTGGAACAAATGTTGCACATTAACATTAGCAATAGCTCACATACGCCCAATTAGGGACTGGAATATTTACCTACGCATATACCATACATTTAGGTGAACATGTAGGTACCACTGAAAAATAGCATGGATATCAAACGTCGATGGTTTGGAAAATGTATCTCCTTTCGAATATGGCCATTTTTTGGTATCTATATGAGCCACGAAAAATACCCTGGTTGGTTGGGTTGTATAGGGGACTATACTACCCATATTATAGGGATTATAACACGACCATTCTAAGGATCCCTATTCACCAACCAGGATTCAATGGAAAGTAGGAGAGTTTTTTTCGTGGCTCATATGTTTATTTTTTTGAGGTGTAAATATTCCAGTTAGTAACTAGTTAGTAAGTTGGGTTATAACCTATTTAGGGGACGAAATCAACCTACTTGTATTGGGGTTAGGACATGCAGTTGCTAAGTACCATGGACATCCTAGTACATGTCGCATTTGGCTTCCCCAGAATCCTTTGAGGTGGATCATCGATAGACAAGTTCTTTCAGAATTCCAGGGGATTGTTTTTTTTGTTGCCCCAGGTGCTCCATGGGATTGGAAGATTTACCTACATTTACCCTAAAATCTAAGTGACATGTAGGATCATGTAAGTAAAATATACCATACATGGAGCGTTTGGGTACTAAAAAAATCAAAGCACGAGTTCCATGATTTTGTCAACCTGCTTGAACCATAGAAATGGAAAGTTTTGGTCGATTGGAAAGGGATATGTATTGATTGTTGAAGGGATTGCTCAAATCAAGTGGGAACACAACATGTGTGAGTCAGGAAGTGTTCTTGGGTTACGGCTTGGGTTGGCCCCCCCTCCCAGTAATAGTGATCATCAGGATTTTTACAGTTTTAGTTGAGGATTCCACCCTCCACCTTCATGTACCACTATTTCTGGGAAGGGGGACAGCCCTGCCGAAAATGCCAAAGTTGCCTGGAACATCCTGACAATTTCAAACATCCAGGATGTTTTTTTGGATCACAGGTATACCGTAGTATACCTCCTACATGTACGTATGATAATCTTGTTACTGACTATCGTGTTTTGGTACCCCTAGACTTTCAAACACCAAACGTAAGGAGATGATTGGACCCCCCAAACCCCAACCAACCTTCTCAGCATGTATTTGGAAGACTAGGAATATATGATAGAAAATAATATGACATGATATGATATAAGACAACCCACCGGATCCATGGGAATGGTATATTTACCATGGGAATGGTAGATCAACCAAATGTAGGTAAACACAGCATTCATATGGATTATACGGCTTTTATGGTATAAGATATAACATGTCTAGAACCTAGACCTAACCTTTATTCTTGAAGGTCAACCTCTCAATTTCCACAGCCTTTTCCAAATAAGGATGATATAGGTGCCAGGTAAATATATATATATATATAGGTGGTTTCAAATATTTTATATGTTCACCCCTACCTGACAAGATGATCCCATTTGACGGGCATATTTTTCAACTGGGTTGGTTCAACCACCAGCTAGTAAGGGGCTTATGCACACGAGTGCTAGTTCAAGCTTGGGATGTCCACGGTACTTACTACCTTGGTAGTAAATACATTATGATCCCTCTAAGGAGGTTGGTTTCGTCCCATAAGTATATAGGTTTGTAAGTATTATAAACCAACTTACTAACAATCGTTACTAACTCCATTGACACCCTAGTAACCATTTATGTCCATTTATGTTCAGGGGTGGTTGTTGGTAAATACACCGAAGAAACAACCATTCCCATAGGACCCATGTATATCATATATACCTACATTGATCTCTAAACAATCAACTACATGTGTGGGTAAATAAAATATATACAGTCCCATTGATCCTGTTAGGCTTATTAAAACGCATATCTATCCCAAACACACTGCCAGTGAAATACCAAGCACCGCAAGGCACCCGAAGAATCCAGCCGCGCTTCGCGACTGGTGGCGGAACTGAGTGCACCACGTTCGCGAGAGGCGAACGTTGGGGGCGAAGCATGGGATTTTGTAGTCAAAGTGGGGGTAGGTAAATATACCTCACATGGATGATACAAGGTGGGCCCTAAAACCAGCAATAAGTGGAGTTATAAATAATCTCTACAAGTAGGATGAAATAACCCCATGTACACCCCTGAAGATTAACATGGAACATAATCATGAAGGTTTGGAAGATCATTTTCCTTTCCAAATGGGGGATGTGTAGGTTCCATGTTAATCTTCCAAGGTGTATACCTTTTTTTTGTGGCATAGAGGCGGGTGAAATTTCACCCTATTTCTAACGATCGATTCTGGGCCTACCTGGTGCAACTTGGATGATCCTCCAAGTAGGTCGAGTGATGATAGAATCCCAAGTTACAAAAGCTACCAAGCCCGACCCCCAATGAGCCACGCAAATAACCCAGGGTCCCTTACTTTCCATTGAATCCTGGTTGTTTAATTCCGGGATTCTTATTTCATGGCTTATTATAATCTCCATCGAACTGGATAGCATTTCATCCCCCCAAAAAAACCTAAACAACCGGAGTTTTTGTTCATTCCTATAGGGTCCTATGGGACTGGTATATTTGCCCGCATTTACATGCATGTACCAATAAAATCAAGCAGTCATGTGGGTAAATAATTTCAGGCCCAGTTATATTGGATGCCTATGGGATTGCTCACTTGACCACTTGGTGACTTGGTGACTGGGAAAGGTGGCTGGTACGACCTTGAGACCCTTACCAGATGGCTGTGAATTGGACGCACCGAACTTTGACCTCTCCGAGGCTCGTTTGACATGATGGTGGTGCTGGGAGAAGCGGTTGGAAACTCCCAAAAAAAAACACATATGGAGTCATATGGAGTTGGAAACAACCAAAAACATGGAGATGGTGTAAACATGTATAGTTTTTTGTTTCAAAGGAAACACATATATACTTCAAAAAAAGTCATGATCCTGGTGGTCACTGGCATGTTTTTTTTTGCAGAAGGGTTTCGCTTCTCACGAGTGATATGAACATAATTTATATAGCAATGTGAAATGACCTTGGAATTCTCATTTGTTATCAAACCACATCATCTCAAGTTAAATGAACATCCCAATGTTCTCAAAAATCCAACTAAATCTCACTGAATCAACCAGAAACGTCAACCAATGGCCGACCCTGCCAACGTCTTCAACCCGATGGGTGGCCGTTGTTGCAGGCCCGCGGCCGTCGCTGGGAAGAAGGACAGCATCGTCGTGGAAGGAGTTGGGGCATCTCAGGGTGGAGTTGGCATCAAAGCTCCGGAGTTTTTTTCTGGTTTTGGGGCCAGACATGGGATGGAATGAAATGGAATGGAAGGACATGAAGATGAATGGATGAATGACATGAATGGAAGGACGAATGAATGAATGAATGAATGAATGAATGAATGAATGAAGGAATGAATGAATGAATGAATGAATGAAGCAATGAATGAAGCAATGAATGAAACAACGAACCCTAAGGTTACTCTAAGCGATTACTATTTAACACTATTTACATGTTTTTTTTTTTTTATATTTTTTACAGGTTGTTTTTATCTTTTTTCTCATTTATATACACATAGTTTTCTTGAATCATCCAACCAAACCTCCAAACCTTTAATTGTTTATCTAAGTTCCGGAGAATTTGCAACATTTTACCAAAAAGAAATCTTGGTTATGATTTTCGGAGTCCCTAAGAAAAAACCTCATGAAAACCATCACCTCCATTAGGTTTAGACGCTTCTGTTCGCGACTCTGCCCTGGAGCCGGGGGCGGTGGGTTGGGGTGACAGGTGACAGGTGACGAAGGGGTGGAGCTCTGTGAACGAAGCGGAGGAACTGTGTGATTTACAATCCCCATTAATCCAGACCCCTTCCGAAAATTCGATCCGGATTGGTGGTCCCTTCATCCCATCTGCAGGTCATAGGATTGTAGCTTCGACCACATTGAACAACAACAGTGGCGGGCTCGTGATGATGAAGATATTTTCAATCAACCTTACAGAAGTGAACGCCGAGAGCGGCTGGCTCCTGAAGTTCTTGTCAGAGTCAATCGCTGGACCCGCAGAAATAAAGCTTTGAAGGATTATCTCGAAGGCAAGGAGGTGGAATGCTGAGCTCATTTGCATGATTTAGTTTTTTCTTCAACCACAGGTTGAATCGGAATAAATGGCAAGCTACTTCAAGGCTTGCCAAGTGAAATTGTTTTACTTCAACCCCAGGTTGAATCGGAATTTAAGGGCCAAGTTGAAGGCTTGCCAATGGCTGCTTTCTTTTTATCTTCAACCTTAGGTTGAATCGGAATAACCTGCAGGCCAAGTTCAATGCTTGCCAATTGGCGCTGTGACTATTGGCATGGAAAAGAAATTGTGGTAAAACACGCACTACTTTCCAGATAATAAGTCCCTTTCTTTGCACATACAAGAGGATCCTTAGGGAATGGTAAGATGTTTAACTGTTTAACCAAAAATGTTCAGAACAATTGGATTTAGTATGTAGAAAGGCAATATTTTTGATTCTGATTTCAACATGAAATCTGGGTTTCATGTATCACTGATTTGGGAACAATTATAATTTTTTTAGCACATGTTCAAAGCCTCAAAAGGGCAAATGAAGGAAAGGTAATTTTAGATGCATTAGCTATAGCAAGAACCATTCAGTGCCATCTTTTTTTGTTTTTTCTGCTCATCAATCGCTTCACCCCTCACAGGAACTAACATGAAGCATCCATCAATCACCCCATTGCCATTTGATACACATTCCCTGCTTAGACCCCATAGGATCCATAGGACTAGTATAATGCACCTATCTTAGATGCATGGTTGGTTGATTTTTTCATGGTAAATGAGTAGATGAATAGCTACCATACATGGATTTTTTGGGGTACTACTGTACCGGTTTGCTGTTTTTTTACACTATACCATTACTACATCACATAATTCCAACAGAAATCGACACGTGCATTTAAATTTACTGAAGCAGCCGGTGGAAAAAACAAGGGCTCAGCATCAAACATTTTTTTCAGATTCCTTATCCCATCTTGGCATCTTGGCATTTTCTGAGGGTGGGGATCCCAAAAAAATTGCCATGAATTTTGGAACACTCCTGGTGGGTTGAACCTATGTAATCTAGGTGGTGGCAACGCAAGTATTTTGAACGAATTTCATTCGGATCCCTGGGGAAATGATCCAATTTGACGGTCGCATATTTTTTGAAATGGGCAGTTCAACCACCAACTAGTAATGGTTTGTTTATGCTTCATTACCCTTTACCTTGATCTTCCAATTCCCTCTATCTTGGGAACTAGGTTCAAAAACATTCGTTGAGTTCAACCCAATCAACAATCATTTTCAAATTCAAGAGTCATGAACCATCTGAAACGATTCGCACATTTCAATATAAACATCGTAGATATGGAAGAAACATTTTTTTTTATTTCACTTGCTTAGCGAAATTGATTGAGTGTTCAGATTTTTTTATGTTTCGGCCCAAACGCTTGAATCAAGAAATCCTTCCACAAATGCAAGGGAACTGTTTTTTTTGTTAATCTTGTATCTACACTTTGCCCATTCTTCCCGCGAAAAAATCCAGCGCATCCAGCATGGTCAACGAATCTCATCAGTCATTTTCCCCGGTGTCTCCAGGACCTTCGGCGAAGCATCCCGCAGCTTCTTGGTGTCAGATGAGCAATGAAAAAAACCCCTGGTTAGTTGGGTTATTGAGGGGGTTATACTCCCCAATTATATAGGGATTAGAATAAACCATTAAAAGGATATTAAAAGGAATTTAAAAGGATCCCTATTAACCAACCAGTATACTGGAAAGTAGTAAGGTTTTTTTTTCGTGGCTCAGATGTTTTGATGCTACCGTTTTTTTAAAAGAAAAAAGGTCGGCGGGTGAAGAACTATAAAAACAAAAGGTCGGCCCCCCGAAACAGACATACTGTTGATGGAAGAAATCCTGCACCAGTTGATAGGTAGCCTATCCCATTATTTACAGGTTTTATACATCCCAAGTGGTGCATGATTTCTTCCATCAACCGTATGAGGGGGTTCGTACTACCCTTCCAGAAATCCCCATTACCCAACCTGCTCCTCACCAGGCATGAGGGGGTTCCAAGTCCACACACTTGATGGGGTACGGGTATGACGGTAAGGATGGCGGACTGGAAGTTTGTAAGAATTTCAGGTTCTTCCCGGTAGGACCCGGTAGGATTGATGCTCTCAATTTTATCCACAGGTCATCGGATTAGATAATTGGGGGGGATCCTTTTCTTAGATTTTCCTTAGGACACACCTGGAGTCTTAACGGAAGGAATAGTGAGATGTATCCCAGATGCGCCATGGGACTGGAATCTTTACCTATATATTTAAGGCATATTTAAGGCTTAAATTTATATGGTAAAATGTATGTAAATGTAGGCTTACTAATGTAGGTAGATATTCCTGTCCCATTCGGCGCATGTGGGGAGCAGTCATCAGTTTTGTTTTCGTGTGGCTCGACGATGTGCAAGCCTCCGTGATGTTGAAGAAACGAAAACCGTCAGGTTTTTTTGAAGATAGGAGCAGATGAGCGGAAGTTGGCGAACTAGACAGTTGTAACTTTGTATAACTGAAAGAAACATGATGATTCACAGCCAGCTTCGTATAAATGATATGTTGATGTTAGATTTATTGATTGATGTATTCCAAGAAATCTCCAACAGGACCTACTGAACGGACCCCTAAACCTTAGTATCTAATAACTCTAGCAGCTTACTTAGGGGTCCGTTGGTATGGTCCCATTCAATTTTTGATGGATGTATGTTTATTGTTGTCAACCTGGGATCCACCACCAAGTTTGTGAGTATGTTTTTAACTTTCGGAAATCATCTTTACGACAACATCCAAGACTATGATTTTTCAGATAAATCACTCTCAATGCAACCATTGAAGAAAGAAAACGTTACCACATCCTCCCAGTTTGATATTGAGAGATCATTTTTGTTTACCAGCGTTTTTGTTGATTATGATATGAATCATAGCTCTCAGCTGGGGTTATACACTGATCACAAGTTCTTGTCAGGGTGGTGCACTGCCACCCTACTCAGCGTGAAGGGACTCGGAGTTCCGGAAACCCCGTCCCGTCCCTCATATCATGGCGTGCGTCAACCTACCCCCTAACATACACCCCCCCCCAAAAAAAAATAAGGGACGGTTTAATAGCCGGGCAAAAATTAAGGGAAACAACCAATGGGTTTTTTCATAAGCCCTTAATAATTAAGGGACCCCGGCTATTTCTGGGGAGGGGGTCAGGTTGGTTGACCAACGCCATGATGTTCCATCGATTCCGAAGCCAGCCTAAGGACCTGGGACATCCAGGAGGTTCGAGATGTTGGAGTCCGAGCCCCCAAGTGGGAATCCGAAATGGGGTGATAAAGCAAGGGCCACAAGATTTCAGATAATAGACTGAACTTACTTGTAAAATGGAGGGGTCATTTTGAAATTTGGCAAAGTTGGCAATTGCATTTGGATTTGGCAATGTGTTTTCAATGTGTTTGCGGTTTGTTGCCTTTGTTCTTCACTTTTTGAACAGCTACCAAGAATTCCCGGAAACAGACAGTGACAGTATACCGGAGGGTGCTAATCGCCATGCAATGTTAGAATTAAACATTTGGCCTTTGACTTCCTTGTTCCTCTCCATGAAACAAATACCTTTCAGCTGAACACATGTCATGTTCATTGATTTTTAAGATGAAAGGATAATCTCCCAACCATTTATTGATGCAAACTGTTGTTTGTTTCAAGTGGTAACTAACAAAAGGCTGACCTCTTGGCAAAAGCAAAGTGACTGGAATCGCTTTCTCATTGCTGTGATTTGGGCTGATGGCTGGTGCTTCATGTTTGATCGCAGGCTGAAAGGACGCCCTAGTCTTCAGGGGGAACGCCAGTTATAGACCAAGTAAGTTGTATATGTTTAACATGTAACCCATAGGTATCTTAACAAAATAACATCTTTGTACATTTCAAAAAAAAATCGAAGCCCAAACTGAGCAAAGACACAAACAAAATTATCCCATGTTGGCTATAGTGGCAGGTGTTTGTTTTTTAGTTTTTTTTTGTTCAGGATCAACTGATAAACCGGAGGGGAATTTCCGATTTTCTCGTCCAGTGACAAACCGGTGTTTCCCACACCAACCTTTCGACAAAACAAAAAACCACAGGTTTGAAGACTTCCAAGAGTTGGGAGGTCACGGAAGAAGAAATGAGCAATGAAAAAAACGGGTAGTTTAGTTAGGCTATACTCTAAGCGGATCATCCCGCCCTGGTAAGTGGTTGGGAGGACCCTCATGGAAAAGACAACAAAAAGGCTTGTTGGAAGGGGAACATTGCCCTACTTAGGGGACTTACGATCACTATGGTTATTAACCACTTACTCTCTGGGATGATCCTCCAAGTATAAGGGAGTAAAGGTTATACAACCCAATTATGTGGGGATCATAGTACACCAGGATTCAATGGAAAGTCTCCGGTTCCCGACTTTTTCAACCTCGTGGCTGAAAAACATCCTTCCGACTTTTTCCCAAAGGCATCTTCACAACTTCGGAGTCGAAGCGTGGAAGATGTGAGGCACGGAATGCTTGACCCGTCAGGGAGTTTAGGTGCCACAGCTAAGCTACAAGAAGGGTGCGAGAAGCCCTAGTTATAAGGTAGGGAAATAACCCCAGGTGAAAAACCCTAAGAAAGGGTCCCATGGTTGGTTGATGGGTATTATAACTAGGGATAAATCTACCTATTATAGTAGGTTTAGGGGGCCCCATCTTGTGGAGGATTATCCCAATTTCGTAAGTAGTTGGCCCGAACCATCATGACTTACATGAAGGTTTATAGGATGTTCACTACTACGTTTTCGGAGGCTGAAACACCATTGCCGTTGAGGTCTGGGTCCCATCAGACAATGATGTATTTTGAGCCATAAATTGGATTTTACTTAGGATGTCCTGCTGCTTACTGTAGGTTTCATGAGCCCTACGTAAGGATGGACCCATGGAAGTGATCGGACGTCACGATCGTTAGGAATCGTTGGATTATAACTCACCTATTTGTGGGACGAAATACAACCTACTTATATTGGGGTGAAATAATCTAGTTACTAAGTACCAGCAGGACATCCCAGTAAAGAGATGCTTCCAAAATGGAAAGCTTTTTGTCAACTTCCCACAAGTTGAGCCCCAAAACCCATTATGAATGGAGTGAGTTAGCTCCGAAAATTGGCCGAAAATTAAAAATAGGTTACTGAGGTGATAACTCCTATAAAAGGAAGTCAACATAAACATACATAAACCCTATTGAACTTCGGGGTCCACCATAAGAACCAACCTTGTTACATGGGAAAATTCGGGCCGGGCCCCTAAAGATTGACAGGTAGTTAGCGTTAGTCCCTTGGTGATGTAGGGTTTCTCCTACTTTTTTCTAGGGCCCTAAGAATCCTGACCCCTGTTATGGAAACACCAGACCCTCCTAATGACACCCCTGGACCCTTAAAACAGGTGGCAACTTGACACCCCATGACATCCCATGGAGAGTTTGGGGGTTGCTTCAGGTGATTATATGGCAAAACCCTTGAACTTCCCATGGCATCCCATGGGAGTTCCGTGTCCAAAACAGGTCTCAAGAAGCCGCCTTGGCACGTGTTTTTCCCATGCCGGAGGTACTGTACAGTGGACGGGAGGTGTGAAACAACAACAAAAAATACGTAGACAACGGTGGCGTTAGAAATGCCCACCAGGTGGTTTTTTGTCAAATATTTGTTGATTTTCAACCCCGAAAATTAGGGAAATGATCCAATTTGAATAATATTTTTTCAAATGGGTTGAAACCACAAACTGGAAATGTTCGGATGGCTTATTTTAATTTGAATTGTTGGTTGTTTCAGACGACTTGTTTTTTTGAAAAACAACTTGACCATGCAGATTGTTGTCTTATATAGATTTGATGTTTTTTTTACTTCGTCATCCCAGACAATCAATGTATGGTATATATATATATATTTACTTATTTTACTTATATTTACCTCGAAAAAGGCAAATACGCAAATGTAGGTACTGTAAATCTACCTCACATGGAAGGTATGGGAATAGACACTTAGTTGATTACTTGTAAAGTGGGAAATCTACCTGAAAAAAGGGTGCAGCCTTCTTGATTTTGAGTCGACATATGTGCTGGGGTCTGAGTTCTCACATTGTTTCCATATATTTCCATAGAATGGGGAAAGGTCATCAACTCAATAGTAGAGTTGCCCAATAGGGTTTGTACACCCTAACATACCCCATATAGTGACAGATCGTGGAAATATGAACCCATGATGACGAGAAAATGTCAAGATTAACCAGGCTTCAATGCAGTTTTTGGTGATACCCATACCATCCATGTGAGTTATATTTTACCTACATTTACATATCACTTAAATGTATGGTAAATGCAGGTAAATATACAATACATGGATTGTTTGGGATATGGAAGGATGAAATTATACAACTGTGAGTCAAACAAAGCAGCCTTTCAAAAATCACTTTGTCACCAAGCAAACTCCCCGAAATTTGAAGATGATGGCTTTTAAAATGTTATCTCCTTTCAAATGTGGCTCTTTGGGGTATCTAGCCCTTAGATTTCAGGGGGTTACATTTCATGATTTCATGGCGTTCGATTCGACACGTGTCTGGCAGGAGACTGAGCTAAAGATGTCAGGCAAAGTGTACTTGGATGTCCCCAGGAAGTTGGTAAAAAGTTAGGAAGTCGGTTATAACCCTAATATATCCCATTTATAAGTAGGTGAAATAACACATTTACTAACTATTTACTAAATTCCTGGGACATCCTAGTATAACTCTAGCTGCAAGTTGGATCTTTAGTTTATAAACAAAACATATCCCTGCTGAGGTTCGGCTGGAAACCCCCAAAAATATACCTCACCTTTTCAAGAGCTATTTGGATGTCAAAGGTTTACATTCTGTTGGAAGAATTCCAGAATTCCTGCCCCTGGGATGTATAAAACCTTGTGAATAATGGCAAACACTACTCGTACCTATCAGCTGGTGCAGGATTTCTGAACCATCAACAGTAGTACATTAATACATTGAAGTTTTACTAATAAATTTAACACAGCAGGCCATAAATTCGATATCAACGGACCCTCAAAAGAGACACACTTCATAGGGTAAGTATCCCATATCCGGCTGATCATCAGTCAATGCCATCGGAACCCACGTTTCCTTCATGTTTAGAGGTTATGACCCATATTTTGACGGTCTAAAACCTCAACTAGGTGGTGGTTTCAAATATGTTTTATTTTCACCCCTACCTGGGGAAGATTCCCATTTTGACAAAATATTTTTCAAATGGGTTGAAACCACCAACTAGTTAATTTTTTCATGGGTTTTAGGGGTCCAAAGGTGGTTGCTATTTGACTTGCCATGAAATCCCGTCCTTGAAACATCCAAACATCGCATCAGGTTGAGGCACCTTCAGCCTTGCAGGTGCATCCGTGGATGTAGGAAACGGGGCCAGGCAACAAACAAAAAAGACCTCAAGTTGTTTAGGGGATGAACAATTACCCAATTATATGGGGATTATATCCCATAGGATCCATGTCTGGAATATTCACCTACATTTCCCATAAATTTAAGCCAAATGTAGGTAAATATACCAGCCCCATGGATCCTATGGGTATGGGGATTATAAGGGGATTCGACCAAAAACCTCGAATCTATTCGAATCTATTCGATATTTTTCGTAGCTTCAGGAATCCCAACGGTCGGAGTTTCAAACCTTCAATTTGTGACGGTGAATCGCATCCTAGGTAAATGGGGGTATCCTATGGTAGCATTTTTTTCCGAAACGAACTGCCACACAGATGGTACCTAGGGATCTACACTCCGGTAATCTAACATAGCTGGCTGGAAAATCCACCATTTGAAGATGTATTTAATTTCCTATTCAAGATCGGGATTTTCCATTGCTATGTTTGTTAACCGGAGGGTAAAAATTGGTGAAACACGGTGAAACCAGGGTTTGACAATTTTTATTCAGGGCCAAATCTACAACCCTGAAACCTCTTCATTCGAATCATTTCCAAGGTGGGCGATTCCCTCTACGATCGTTATTTTATCTAAGGGTGAAATTGAAAATAACACCATTTATACATGGGTAACAGTTGTCACCCCACGCAAGACCCATTTAATGGTCATTTATCTTGGATTTGTTTAAGGTGATTTTTTACGGATTCAACCATGGTAAATCACCATTTGTTTTTTTTCCAACCACCGAACAAGCAAATCTAAGTTGTAGGGGTTATATATAATTATATATATATGTATAACCCCATTTATAAACCTCCATTTCTACCTACGACCCGATAAACCTCGGGGTCGTCGGGGTTCCACCAGGGACCAGGCATCGCCAGAGGTCCAAGGGATTCCTGTTTTAAGACCGAGGCCTGGAAGCCTCAGGATGCTTTCATCGCACAGGAGGCAGCTGGCCCGATTGGGAAGGGATTTCCATGGGGAAACTCGTTCGGCAAAACCTACCCCTAACCAACCTCAGAAATAAATAGGGATACCGGATACCAATTTGTTAATAAGCCCTAAGATTCCGGGAATGTATGTCCGGATGGATTTCGGGATTTCAACTATAAACCTATTGGATGGGATGGGATTGGAAACCTCAATCCTACTCAATCTGGAGGTGTTTGGATTCTTAGGGAAGGGAAACCAATGGTTAATACTTCATAAGGGATACAATTTGTTAGTTACTATAATGAATTTTCCCAATGAATAGCCGGCCAAAAATTAAGGGAAACCAACTGGGTTTTCATAAGCCCGTAAGAATTAATGCCGGCTATTTCTGGGAGGGGGTACGTTAGGTGGGGATAGGTTGACCAACCATAATAGATGGAACGGTTGAAAGTTGAAGCCACTCAAAAAAAATAGTATAGCAACAAAACATGGTTGATTATGATGTTGATGTTTTTTCAAATCAATATTCATGTATTTATTCCAATTGATTATTTGTTTGAAAAACATGTTTCATAAATCGGTGATGGTTTCAAATATTTTATCTTCATCCCTACTTGGAGAAATATTCGCAAGGTGACTAATATGTTCTAAATCAATTGAAGCCACCAACCAGATGATTAAGAAACATGTGCTAGAGGGTGGCCCCTTAACAGTTATACGTGGAGTTCTTTCACCCCTAGAAGTAGGGTTATTTCACCCGCCTTACCTATTTATTTTCGGCCATTTATAGGGGCCCCAAGACCTGCAGGCTTTGATGGCTTTGATGGCTTTTTGGTGATATCAGAGTTTATATTAAAAACTAAACAAACGAATCCTTGTGGTTGCCATTATGCGGCCACTAATGTACGGGAAGATCGCTTGGATGTAAGGCTTTATTGGATTGGTAAACACCAAAATTTGGGGTGAACCTTATATAATCCCTTTGTGTTTATATAGTGTGTTTTCTCTGAAATGTATATAGCCCATAGACCTGTGAAACCTTGAGGGACCTTAAAAACCTCAGTTTTGCGGGAGGTTTGTTATGAAATGTGGGTGCAACGTGGGCCCCCCTACTGGCCCTACTAGTTAGAAATGGAGTTATGGTTGTTTCACCCCTGTAAGTGGAGTGAAATAACCGACCCTACTGATTACTGGTAGGAGCCGCCCACCTCGTACCAAGAGTGGCGAAGATGTCCGAAATGTCAACTTTTTTGCTCAAAAGCTTCGAACCTCCACATCCGGCGCCAGCGTTGTTAAGTCGCTCGAAACCTCCTCCTTCGTTGCCATGGGAAGTACGTCTGCCTATCGAGCTGCCACTCGTTTTTTTTGACGTTCAAGGTGTGGAATTATCCTTAAGGATCTTTTCGGTTTAAACTTGGATTGATTCAGCCCCCGATTTTCTGCAACATGGCACTTTTCTTTGCTGAAGAAAACCAAACAATTTTGGTCTCCAAAGTGGTTTCCACATCAAAGAATTGTACGTTTTTCCAGCTTTTTTCCTAGGAACAAGCAAAGAACACATCCACCATGTTGTTTTGGAGAGTGTTTTCGGGACTTGACGAGGATTTGGACGCTAATGACAAGAAATATTTGACCAAGATGCGACCTTTGCCAAAACTGACGTCTTGAGGAGATTTGTTCATTCCTCCTACTGGGATGTCCATGATGCTTAGTAACTGCATTACAGCCCCTACATAAGTAGGTTGTAAGTCCCTTAAATAGGTCATAAACCAACTTACTAACCAGTTACCAACTTCCATGGACACCCTTTCGTATGAAAATGGAGGATGATTTAAATTTAGGTCCCGGGAACCCTGAGTTTTTACAGTTTATTGATAGAAGGTGATCACTTGGCAAACCATGGCATCACCAATTTGGCAGGAATGTTTTGAAACTTATTGCCAACCAAATCCACACACTTCAGCATTCATCGGTTTTTTTTGGCCCCGCTTCAGGGAAGATTTCTATAGATTTTGTGAAAGGTGGAAAATGGAGGAGGGTACCATGATTTAAGCGGCTGAATTTTGGGGGTTAGTCAAATTATCAGCAAGTTACATAAGTTGTTTTCCTGGGAAATGTTTCCGAATGTATTGTGGCAATTTGTTGACTCTGAACTTATGTAGGTACATAAATATTTCCACACATTTGAGTGAATCTTTTTGACGTATAGATTCGTTGACCTATGGCTACAAGGTGGGCCCCTACGAGTTATAAATGGTGTTATGACCCCTATATATGGCCGAAAATAAATGGGTATAGATGGGGTATAAGGGAACTTCACTTATAACTTTAATACCACTTCAAACCTATGGCCTATGGCTGTGCCAAGGACAACTATCTCTTCGAGCCAGATCGAACGCTTGACACCAGCGCAGCACATGCCCCGCGAATATCGCCATTGGAAATGCAATTTGATTCGGATGCTCGGTGGTTAAGCCTTTCCCAGATGCTGCATGTAGGGAATATTTACCTACATTTCCCTTTGAATGTGGCCATTTTTCACTGTTCATGTAGGTAAATAATCTGTACATGGAGCATCTGGGTTTTATTAAACTAGCATTTCACCACAGAAATCTTCCATCTTTCTTGCGTAAAAACCTATGAAGATGGTGGATTTTCCAGGGGACTATGTTATTCTGTTAGTTGTTCCCGGGGTTCGTAAAAGGTGATATATTGGATTTTAGAACTATTCGTACTGCTTGGAGGATCATCCCAGGTATCACCAATATGAATTTTGTACTTCGACAACTTCTTTTTTTTTTGGTGAAGGAATAATGTGCCCTTCGAATTTGACATGTTTTTTTCAAATCAAATGTGTATTCTAAATGGAGATTTTTGAGAGTTATCAACCAGAAAACACTTGGAAAGGGTGGGTTCAAAGTTCAACCCCAATATTTTACAGCCCTAAGAATGATGGGATCTCAAAACTAGTGGCTTGGAGATCCCAGAACCCTGCTATACAGATCCAAACCCCTCTATAGGAGGGTCCAAGGATTTTTAGGGAATGACCATTTTTCTGCCAAAATTATAACGACCCTTCACCGCTGGTTGAGAATTCCTCAAATGGTGGTGACAAGTAAGGATAAAAAGGTCCCAAAATCTCCAAGAAGTCTAGGTGTAGGAATCATACTAATTTACCCAGCCCTAAGGATCCAGGTATGTCCTAAGAAAGGAATTAACCCTACAATCCTATGACCTGGGGATGGGATGTCTCGACCATTGATCCTACTAATTTTCGGGATGGGTTTGGATTCTTAGGGTAGATGATGGATTGGTATATATTGAACTGCCGGAATACAAGGAGTTGTTCGTTGGTCAGTTGGCATGTCCTGTTAGTCGTTACAAGGGGCCTACTAGGCTTTTGGTTAAAGCGCTTGGCAACCGTGGTTGGATGTTGAAGCAGGGGGCACTCTTTGAAGATGCCAATGGGCGTGTGTTTCATCTATACATGTCCCCTTTGAGACACATCAGGTATCTGTTGTCCACCACCTGGACTACCTTTGTTTGTGCACAGATCTCCCACCGCAAGGGTCTTGCTGACATTGGTAACATTGATCTTGTGGTTTCAAAAGATCTTTCTTCGCTTCGTAAAGAGGAAAAAGGCTTGGTGTTGCATCAGCAGGTTGGGTCTTTCTACACGGAAGATTATCGCAAACATTGCGGTGGTATTACCAGTTGTCCACTTTGTGGACTTCCGGACTCCAGAGCACATCGACTTGAGGACTGCAGGTACGTCGATCACGTGCGGAGACAGTTTCCAAATCTCATGAGTCGGTGGGGTGCGTTGCCTGACCACCTTAAGCATTTTGGGCTCTTTGAAGAACCGGAATCTCTGCGGGATTGGCAAGCTTGTTTGGACCGTGTTCCATGGCCTTTCTTCCCTAGGAGTAGTTGCGAAGACACTGTGATGATCTACACAGATGGAGGATGCCTCTTTCCCAGGTGGTCCCATTTGCGTCTGGCGTCTTATGCCTCAATCGTTCCATTGCCTTCAGGTGGTTTTTCGATCTTGGCACAGGGGCTTCTCCCGGGGTCATGTCATACGGCCTACCGTGCGGAGATTATGGCTCTTTGTTCGGCGGTGCATTCCTTCCTGAGGCCTGTTGTTACCCTGGATTGTAAGGGCGTGGTTGACGATGGGAATCGCATTTTGGACGAATTAAGAAGAGGAATGATGCCCAGGCTTCCGACTGAAAACACTGATCTGTGGGCTTTCTTTGTTGAAGGTTTGCAAGGTGCTTTTCTGGGTGACGTCATTTTGCGGTGGGTCCGTGGCCACGTTGACTGGAGAAAGTGTGCTGACAGGAATAAAGTTGACGCTTGGTATAACCACTGGGCTGATCAGGTTGCGGGTACGCCGCTTCATTGGTGCTCAAGGCATTGTCAGTTGTATCGGCGGCTTATTAGGGAATTTCGGGACTCCAGGATGATTGCTGCTCAGGTGTTTGCTTTTCATGCAAGAGTGGGTATGTTCTTTTCTGGTGTCAAAACTGTGGGTGGTGATTCTGTCCCTGTCGTGGTACCCAATTGGGCTGGTCTTGGGGTTGCACAATCTTGTGGGTTTGTCGATGTACACGCCTGCAATGTTTGTCATGTGGGTTTTGCGCGTAAGTTACTTAGGTGGCTTGCGTCGTTGTCTTTCTATCCTTCCAGTTGTTGTGGTCAACGCCACGACACCTCTTGGCTGGAGTTATTTTGGTCTTTTTTGCATACTACGTCCGTTTTACCACCCATCGCTTTTGAGGGGTCCTGGCGTACGGTGGATGAGGACGAGAATTTGTTGTTTGTGTTTCCTCCTTTCCGTGTCCTTTTTCGTACCTGGAAGCGTTGTTTGGATGCTTTGGTGCGCGGTGGACTGGAGTTGCCGGTTGGGCCATTGATCGCTCGTGTCGGTTCTATTGCCCATTTTGGTGGTAAGTTTGCTTGTCCGGGCTTTGCTGGCTTTGTTCCGTTGGCCCCCGGTGCGGCGGATGGGCTTGCTTTTCAGCTTTCTGAGGCATCGTGTCTCCGTGATCTGCGGATCCCCTTCTTTAATTAGTTTGTTTTAGTGGTTACCTGGCCCGCAGAAAACCTGCCTGCCTGGTGACCGGTCTCACGTTTCTTCGTGAACATTGAGACGAATGTTGCGAGAGGGTATATATTGACCCATCCATGAATGGTTTCTGCATTTTTTGGGGGATCAGCCTTTCTTTTTTCAGGGCTTCAGTCAACACATACCACACCAAAGCCACATCCATGGCGGGTCCCAAGCCGCTGATTGCTGGCCCGTCGTGCCAATTTCTTGAGGAGCGCCTGGCCCGCATTCAACGTCCGGGCGGCCTGGAAGTTTTCAAAAGGAATGGTTTTTTCATGTGTTCTTCCCCATCAGACTATAAGGGATTATAGGAAAGGGATGGACAGAATAGGATTATAGGGGAAATCCCTTTCTTAGGACATATCTGGATTCTTAGGGTTTCATCAAAATTTGAATGGTACCTTACCAGCGGACCCCTAAATAAGGTGCTAGATCTATTATGGATACTCAGGTTTAGGGGTCCATTCAGTGGGGCGTGTTGGAGATTTCTTGGAATTTTCTAAAGTAGATTCAACAAAGTGGGCCCCGAACCGATCTAATTATACATGGAGTTATAACTTACCCCTTATAAATGGCCGAAAATAGATGGGTAAACCTTTTAAATATCTTATACATGGCCGAAACTAAATGGGTAAATGGGGTGAAATAACCCTACTTTATATAGGGATTGTAACTCCACTTATAATTGGGCTCGGGGCCTATCTTGAAGGTGCATTTAATGGTTCAATTCAGGATGCCCGGATGTGGAAACAAATAAACCAGAGGATTCTTGTTCGGGTCAGGGAAATGTGCAAAGTGAGAAAACATGGGATGAAATGTTGTTTTTACAAGGGTGAATTCAAGTTGTTTTCAAATTGATTTCAATTCCGGGTTCCAAAACATTGGTGAGCCCCCAAAAATTGAATGTGTTTTATAACATTTCCTCGTTTGAACATGTTTTCACTAACCTTTAAGACTTTAAGAGTTCCCACGTGCCTCGGCCTGTGGGCACAAGAACTGATCAACAAAAATGTCTATACTATTGTTGATGGTTCAGAACTCCTTCACCAGTTGATATGGTAAATATCCCATTGTTTCTAGGCATTTATAGGGTTTTATACATCCCAAGTGGTGCGAAATGCCATCTTCAAAATTCACCCGCAAAACATGGGTGAACTTGAACTTGCAAGTAGAAGTGGGGTGATGCAAATCCCTAGGAGTGGAGTCATGGGCCCCTACTTACAACCGGGGGAAAAGGGCATTGTTGTTGAATAAGGAGCCCATCCTCCAAGCAAATGAGCCCATCCTCAACAAACATCTGACTTTCCCATTGCCATCCTGGTTGCTTAATGACGGGATCCTTATGTCATGGTTTTCATGAAATAATCCCCATATATAACTGGGTAGCATTTCATCCCTAAAAGAACCCTCAACAACCGGGGATCCGAACGGCTCAGGGATTCAAGCTCGTGCCCATGAAGCTGAAATGGCAGGACGAGTTGACGTCCAAAAATCGGGCCTTGGGGCGGTTTGGGTTCCAGGGGCCCCTGGAACCCCCAACCAACAGGTTACAGTTTACAACGACTTACTTGGAAAAAATGGCTAAACGGCTTAAACTTTTTGGGATTACATATTTAGTAGGGAAAATAAGCCGTTCAAACTTTTATTTCAGGGTTCCACTCGCTAAGTCAGAAGAACTTCCTTTTCATTTGGGGGTTGGAGCCGCTGCCTGCGGTATGCTTCAGGGGTATGCTGGGGTTCTCTTAGATTCGTTTACTCACAAGGTATTGAAGCGGGATTTGTTTGTTTCCAAATTCTTGGGGGGTTCCAAAAAAACAACATGGGGAAACAAGGTGGGTCCCTGGTTTAACTCCTATAAGTAGGGTTATAACCACAGGCACCCATTTAGTTTCGGCCGTTTATAGGGGTTATAACTCCATTTATAAGTGGTAGGGGTACACCTTGTATGGGAATTTCACTATGTTCATTCAAACTACAAAGGCAATGCCTAAAACGTGTTATTTTTCTTTTTATTTTTCAGAATATGCATGTGACTGATGTGAGAAGGGTCATTTTTTCATCTTTTTTTTTGAGAAAGTGTCTACGGACTCCGTGTAGGTCGACAGTTGAATATCTATAACAAGAACAGCACTTAAAGAAATCTTTGGATTTCCTTTAAAAAAAGATAGCTACACAAAACAGGGTCATTTAGATAGTCTTCTGATACACTCCCCTAGACATCTAGTCATACCCGGTACCTCTTGAGGTGAACATGTGTTTTAGGTATGTTTTGAGGGTCCAGTCATACCTTTTCCGTTTAGGTCTTTGGATGCCTGCCCTATATCAATCCCCTAGGATCCATGTATATATTTACCTACATTTACCCATACAAATCGACCATTCATGTAGGTAAATATACCATACAATACCATACATGGATCTTTTGGGAATGGAGTGACATGGGACCCTCCAAAAATAGGCGTGTTATTTGTTGACCCCGACCTCTCTAGGACGCTTCCGTCCCGGCGCCACCGTCGCGGCCTTGTGTTTGGATGTCTCTTGGTGGCGTCGTTTGGTTTACCGCTTGGTGACACCAACAGTTCGACAGTTTGTCCACTTGACAAACATGAGTTGAATTAGCCAGTTTATAAAGCTGTGATCGAAACACTGATGAACATTTAGTTTATGAAAGGAGTTCGCCTACTAGAAAGATGATTATCACGGATTATATAATTCTTAGTAGCCACTGTCAGGATCAGTTCTTTATATTCAGCAGTATCCACTTCTGCAGGATGACTCGGAGATGTTTGCAGGAATTCGGATTCGCCTTCCAAATTGGTTGAAGATATTCTTTTAGCAAAGCTAGGGTGCTTGGTCTGGCCAAGAGAAAAGTTGAAGAACTGCCTTTACTTAGTAACCCCCATTTGAAAGCCATTTGGATCTTTTGGAAGGGCTCCCACAACCCCCGCAACTTGGGGATTTAGGATCACCATGGTTGTAAACCACGTATCCAAGTCCTGAAAACACCCATCCTTCAAGTAGATCCAACAATGATTATTCCCTATCCCAAATCCTCCAGTCATACCTGAGTCAGTACCCTCCCCAAGTTTAACATGGAACCTAAAGATGATGGTGTCCAAAAGGAATCTCCTCTTCCAGGGTGCCACTTTCAGGTTCCATGTTAAACTCTGGGAGGGTAACTGGTGTGAGTTGGGGGACTTTTTCAAAACTGAACCGAAAAGGAAATGATTTTTGGGTTAAAACACACACCGATCCTCACCTTGGGGGTGTTGGATGTCTACTAGGGTGGACCCATGAAAGTGATCGTCACTGGTTAGTAAGTTGGTTTATTTTACCTATTTAGGGGACGAAATCAACCTGCGTATATAGGGGTGAAATAATCCAGTTACTAAGTATCATGGACATACCAGTAGAGATTGTGAACAACTTGTGTTTTTGAATCTAATTATGACCCGGGACCCGGGTACATCGGCAAGATGTCGCTGAGCCCCAATCAATTCAATCAATTTCACAGGCAGCAAGTTCCAACTGCCAAAAAAGGAGGATATCAATATCCTGGGTGGTGGTTTCATTTTTTTGTTCACCCCTATTTGGGGAAGATTTCCATTTTGACTAATATTTTTCAATGGGGTTGAAACCACCAACTCTTATCTCATGTCCTCAGAACCTTGGGAGTTTTAGTATAAACTAGCCAAAATTTATAGGTAAGAGACCCCTCTGGTACGTACCAGTTCCTGGGCAACTATAGGTGCCATATAACCAGAGATTCCTTGGTGTTTGCTGTTTCTCAGGTCTCAAACTCAGTATCACCGGACATGAAGCGCATACAGCGCGGTAAGTACTGGAGTAGTGCTTTGTAGTACAGAGTGGTACTTTTCAGTACTTTGTAGTAGTACGGAGTAGTACTGGGCACTGTTTGGCGCGTAGGAAGAGTCGCATGTCGTTGCGGACTGCGACCTGCCACAATTAGGTAGAGACTTAGCGTCATCTAGAACTTGCTGTCGCATGCAGTTGCGTGCTGCAACAAAGCCAACAGATGCCAACTTTGTTCATCAGAAAAAAGGTTCAATCAATCAAGGTTGTCACAAACGGTTCTATAGGCACATGTTCTTTTGATTTATATTATATATGTTGTACCGTTTGAAGCTTCCGGCACAGCCTCGTGCGGCGCTACTGGTTACCCAACTTATAATTATTTATAGCTACCGCGAGCCACCAAGTAAAATTAGGTAAAGCTGTCATTACCATCCTTATATAATTAGTTACTAGCATATCACTTTTTTCCTTTGAAACTTGTCCTTGTGGGAGCATTCCTCTACAAGAAGCTACGGGATTGGGGGCTCTTAGCAAAATTTACCATGCAAGTTTCCATGTTTTTGTTTTTTGTTGTGGTAAAGGTTTTTCAAGTTCAACAATTGGAAACATCTCAAAGCTGTTGAGAGACATGTTGATATCCCTTGGGTTGTCTCCATTCCCAGGAATAGTCACCACCAGGATGACATTATGTTCGAGAGGAATGAACAACAACAACAACAACAACAACAACAACAACAACAACAACAACAACAACAACAACAACAACAACAAAAATCACCGACCTTAACCTTAACAACATCTGAACAACGAACTCCAGATGGTCATACATCCCAAAACAGATGACATTTTCAAGCGCTGAGGTTCCAAATGCCACATCTCGTGCTCGCTTGCGAGCTTTGATGGGTTGATAGGCTGAAGGCTGGCAAACATGGACCTGTGGGCGAACTTGGGGGGCTGCAAGGTGTCGCCCAGGTTGGTTCGGAAAGGTGTTCTATAGTTATATAAATCTAAATATGTATCTATGTAATACACCATGGGATCTCACTTTTGTCTGCATTTTTAGGGTTTATAACTGAATTGAATTAGAACTTATGAACCTTCTATTTTTAGGGTTTAAAAACCATCCTTTTGGGATGGGTCCGTTGACAGGGGTGCTATACGGTATATACAAGGTGAACTTGGGTTGGTTTTGGTATGTTTTGGTGATACACTGGGTCCAAAAAACAGTTATAAGTTATAAGTAAGGCGATTCCCCCATTTCACTCCACTTAGAGGGGTGAAAAAAAAAACAGGGGAAACCCAGTTTTTTTTGGCCTATTGAACCCTTACTTGGCCAATGACTAAACTTTAAACTTTTTGGGAGTACATATTTAGTGGGGAAAATAAAGTTCAAACTTTTATTTCAGGGTTCCACTCGCTAAGTGAGAACCAATGGTTAACAAGCCATGAGGACAGTTCTTCACCTTTATGAGTTGCTGTCCTCATCCACTTCGTCAAGTGACGCCAGGCCTGTCCAACCTGATTGTCCGCCATTTGGGGTCGCCACATCAATGGTCGTCACTCTTGGGCATTGAAACCCGGAAGCGCGAACGTTACTCCCGGCCGTAGTGTCCGATGTCCGTTTTGCGTTTTTGGAATCGCCCGAAAAGTCGTAGAGACAAACGTGACGTTTTCATTGGTGTGGCTGGCACTCTGTACGGAGACTTGGATTTGCAGGGGGTAAGGGGGGTGGGGGTGGATTTGGCACTTTTAAGGAGTTTTTTCGTATGGTTACAGCCATGAAATTCGATATATGATCATATATACATATATATCCAAAATAGCATTTATTTTTTGTAGAGGAATTATGGTACTAAGACTTAGGAACTGGATGATTTCACCCCTTAATAAGTAGGTTGATTTCGTCCCTTAAATAGGTGAAATCAACAAACTTACTAATCAGTTACGATCACTTCCATGGGTCCACCCTAGTAGGGTTTGTACTTCATTACTTAACCCTAAGCATCCAGGTATGTCCCATGAAAAGGGATTAACCCTATAATCCTATGACCTGGGGATGGGATGTCTCGACCATCAAACCTACGATTTTTCGGGAGGGGTATGGATCCTTAGGGCTTAATGGCGAATGGACCATTTGAGGGTTTGGAATCTCCGCTTCTTACCGAGATTCCAAACTCACATCTTCAGGGCCCAAAAGGTTCTGAAGCTGTGAAAGCAACACACCGAACTGGAAAACACACCCAGCAACCTTTACCAAGAGTCTATACAACCATGAAAACTAACATGACATTGGAAAATCCCTGTTTTCAATAGGAAATACATCTTGAAATGGTGGGGTTTCCCTTGACATGTTAGTTTTCGGGGGTGTAAGCCGGATTCCTTTCATAGTTGGCGGTTTCGGGGATTGCCCTAGGGGTGTGGTCGATCGGGGTGTGTTGTAATTTTCTTGGAAAGGTATGAGTGGATGCATTTAGGTTAGGATGCACTGCTGGTACTTAGTAACTGGATGTCCGATCACCCCCAATATAAGTAGGTTGATTTCGTCCCCTAAATAGGTGAAAGAACCCAGCCTACTAACGATTGTGAACCGATCACTTCCATGGACATCCGAGTATTATTCTGTTGAAAAAGGCTGGATTTCCAATTTCCCTTTCTACCTTTTGGGAAGTTTTATTGTTTTTTGACTTCTTTACCTACCCCATACCATCCATGGGACTGGTATAATATCTACTTGCAGCTAAAACATGAATGAACCTTAAACTATCTGGTCAAATTTAAAAACGACCTCACCCGAAAAAGGAAAATCGTCTATGTTTAGGGAAATCGAGCTTGGTGAAATATGATTCCATTTAGGCCAGAAATTCATATGGTACCGGGTATACCAGTGAAAGTCCCATGGATGGTATGGGACTTCCACGACTTCTTCCACTGAGGAGTGGGCAACTCGTTGGAAATCACTCGAGGTCCGAGACATTTGAGCAATGAAAAAAAACCTGGTTGCTTAGGGTTTATAGGGGATTATACTACCCAAATATATAAGGATTATAATACACCATTATAAGGATGCCTATTAACCAACCAGTTTATTGGAAAGTAATATTGGAAAGTAGAAGGTGGGTTCCCGGACGTACCTTGACCAGAAGTAGCCGGGGTCCCTTATGATCAAGGTTTATGAAAAAAAAACATTGGTTTCCCTTAAGGCCTTACAACATCCGAAAATTTCTAGGGGGGGGGGGGTAGCTTAGGGGGGGTAGGTTGACGAACGCCGTTATCAACGGGTTATCCGAATTTCAGTCATCAACTGTAGCACCCTAAGAATCTATCCAGACCCATTCCAATCGAATTCTGGATTTTTTGGGGTGAACCAATCTCAGTACAATTCCTGGATCTTTAAGGCTTATGGTAAGGCTTATATAAGGGGAAGGGCCCACCCTTCAAAAACAGCCTTGAAAATAAAAGGTACAGGAAACCCTCCATTTTCGGTACCTGAAACTTTTGGTGATGGTAGTTAATAACTAATTCTTTATGGGTGGTGGCAACTCACATATGTTTTTCCATTTTCACCCTGAAAATTGGGGAAGATGAACCCATTTTGACTAATTATGGGTTGAAACCACCAACTACACTCCTGAAACTAACATAGCACCTGAAAATGGATGGTTGGAAGATGTGTTTCCTTCTGGGAAGGCCCATTTTCAGGTGCTATATTAGTTTCAGGGAGGGTAGTTATAAGTTGAGTTATAATGATGGGTTGAAGCCTTGAAAGTTGGTTGATATTCCCCAAATAGACTGAAACATCCCAGAAATCTCCAAATATGATTCCCACTGAAAACGGACCCCGAACAGACCTTTTCAAGTATCTCACATATAGGTTCCTAATAGCAACATTTAATGTTGATGGAACATATATATTTTTTGTTTTCAGGTCCATTTCCTCAATTTTGAGTCCCCAAAAATTGTTGTAGAAGACAACTCACCAGAAAAAATGCCACTGAGTATAGTGTTATTTCAATGTGCATGTTTTGAATACATATTATAGTATTACGTATTACCCTGAAATTTTATCATTTAGAAACCCAAAATAGTCATATAGTTTGAAAAGAGATACTGGGATGTCCTGCTTGTACCTAGTAACTGGATGTCCTAACCCCTGTACAAGTAGGTTGTAAGTCCCTTAAACAGGCTATAACCCAACTTACTAACGATCGTGAACTGATCACTTCCATGGGTCCACTCTAGTAGGTTTTCCAAATTTGGTATGTTGAATACTTTGGCATTGTTTTCAGTATTTTTTGCCGAGCCAGGGCAAAATTTTCTCCCCAAAGCTCAAAAAGAGTCCTTGTTTTGCCAGTAGAAATCTGAATGCATGGTTCTTTTAGTCGACAAAATAAATCACCAACTGCCTGTGGACCCCCCCAAGAACCTGAAAAATGAAGGCTCCAACCGCACAAATCACCGCAAAAACCAAACATATACGCTAAAAATGAAGGAAACTCCCATGGCTAGTGCTGAACCCTGAACCAAGATTCGGCCTAATTTAGCGGCATCGTTGCCAATCCCATGCCGAAAAACGGAAAAAAACCTGACCCGTTGACAGGTGAGAAATCGATGATTTGGTGATTCTTTCAACGGAGGAAATTCGTGGCTCGCCGCTGGCTCGCAAACAAGAACACAACCACCTCGGTCTAGGTGCATTAAGAATCTCACCAATAGGACCAAGAATTAGTGAAAAAAAATCAAGGTATTAGGATGTCCATGGCACTTAGTAACTGGATGTCCGATCACCCCAATATTTAGCAGGTTGATTTCGTCCCCTATTATAGGTGAAATAACCCAACTTACTAACTATAGTTACGATCACCTCCATGGACACCATGAAGGAGGGTCAAAAGAAGAAGTCAACACAGCAACGGCAGCTGCAAGATGAACCCCAATCCGATCGTTTTCACTGGAGGGACATGGGGCCCCGCCTTTTTCATGGCCGACAAAAGAGATGATCGTTTTCCGGGGTTCATAATTCCTGTAAATGGAGTGAAATAACCCAACTTGTAGTTGGTACTACAAGTTGGTAGAGCCCATTTTGAATAGAGCAGCCAAAACTATTAGTCAATCAAAGCTAGAACCAAACGAGCCGCGAGCCACGAAAAAAACCCTTCGATTGTTTCACGACACGGTCCGCTGTTTTGAGGGCGACATTTTTCAGCGCCAAAAAACGGTCTCGTGTCTTCAGGGGAATTTTCGACGAAATCCGTCTGCTGAATTCGATCGAGGTTTTGAGAAGCCACAGGAATTCCGATGAAAAACTGACATGTCGGGCCACACCGACCGTTGTTCCATGTTTTTTCCCGTTTCCAATTGATATGTAAGTCACGGTGAGACGACTCTCGACCCCTTCTCGGAAGGAAAAAATTCGCGAGTCACTTTGAAGGTTGGTTTTGTTTAGTTCATCCAACCCAAGAATCCAGGTCTACCATCCCGAAAAATCGTTCCGGATTGATGGTCGAAACATCCCATCCCGAAGGTCATAGGATTGTATAGGGGTTCATCCCTTGCTTAGAACATACAAACGGATCCTTAGGGCAAGTGTTTTTTTGCATGCAACGTTTGCAATAACAATGCAAGTCATAGCTGTAAGATTTCTGCCTTTTGGTAGGTCTTATTTTTGTGAACAGGCACAATGTTTACACAGTTGGATGATCCAATATGATCCATGTATATTGTTGACTCGTCTATGCAGGTATACGAGCAACGGGTATAAACACACATTGTCATGGTATTTTTATCACCTGGAAAATTTTAGGGGGTTTTCAGTTGATGGAAATTAACGTCGCAACTGGTTTTCCAGGTGTATTTATATTACTAGCCTTTTGCAATAAAGAATAGTACTGGGATGTCCATGCTACTTAGTAACTAGATTGTAACCCCCATATAAGTAGGTTGTTTTCGTCCCCTAAATAGGTGAACTAACCCAACTTACTAACTTGTTACGATCACTTCCATGGGTCCACCCAAGTAGTCTTCCAAAATTACCCAGTCATGGGTTTGGAGATGTGAGTGTAACGACCCCTTTTTTAGGTGGTGGGAAAGGTTTCCAACCCCAAACACCCCGTTTTTTCCACGATCCTGACTTTCGGAATGACCGGAAGACTAGGGATGGTAAGTATCATACGAGGTACACCCTTATACCAGTTATAAATGGATCATTATAACCCTTGTATGATACAACATCCTTGAATTCCCGCTGTTCCAAAGTCTGAAGAAATGAACTTATGATGGTGCGTTTGTCTGTCAGAGAAGCTTCTGTCTATAATTATCAAGTTTATTTTGGTGTTTTTCCAAGGGGGGAAAATACTCCTCTCCCTAAAATGGCAATATTTTAAGGATGCCGAGGATAAACCAAGTTTGAACAGGGGCCTTAGTTGCAGGAAAGTTGCGATGATGAATTTTTTTATCCCACAAAACTTGGATGAACATGTTTTTCATCTGATTTTTTGACCGATTGTACCATGGGATGAAAATCACCATTTAAGGGAGATATTTTTGTTAAACTTTTTCCCAAGCATCAAGGCAGAAGCAAATCCAAGAGAATGACATGTAAGCCGTGACCCTAGACATCCAAATACCTCCTCAGTTGCTGTGTTTGAGATGTGTTTTGGGGGTCCAGTCATACCTCCGCAGTTTCGGTGTGACTGGATGTCTAGGGGAGGATTTCCTCACAGATCCAACCGAATCTCACTCTGGAACTTGTCCCAGTATGCCCTTCAAAGCCTCGTATTGAAAAACTTCGGCAAGATTTCGGCACCCATGGGGTGGGCAAGATTTCGGAGGGGTCCTTTGCGTGACGGTGTGTGTGGTGGTGTTTTTCAAGATTTGGAAGATTTTGTCCAAATATCTGCTCAGGTATGTTTCCTTTTGTGTAGGTAAGGTTTTAGGGATCCAGTCATAGCTCCTGATTCTGAAAGGTGTTTTTTCGAAGCGTGGGGTGTGTTCCCTGGACGGGGCCAAAAACAAGGCACCCACATCATCCGCAAGACATCATTGACATCTTCCTGGTTGCGGTGAGACTGCTAGCTGATTCAACTGCTTGCTGAGATGTTGTGAAAACGCTATGAAGGCGTTGTTTTTTCAAACTGTTGAACATTGAACATCTATGTCGGACACCCTAGGAATTCAGTCATATTCTCAGAGGTAGTTCCTTGGAATGGCCATATTTGACTGCCTCACTCAAGAGAAAGCAACAACTCAGCATTTTGCCCTGAGGGTGTCCTTTGAATCCAGTAGCAGTAGCTGCTACGTCAGTTCGTTAACCAGGAAGCTCGTTCAAAATACATCCCTCCAACCCTTGTCTCCCATAATATATATGAACGATGCCGAAGCCACAAAAAATGCGGGGCATTTCTTGGGGCCCCCGACAAAAAACGGGGGCCCTGGGTAACCGCAGGCTGAAACAAAATGTGTGTGTTCACTTTGCCGAAACGCGAAGTGAGGCGAGATTCAGTCGCTTTCGGGCAGACAGGGCAGTGACTGTTGTTGAAGAACACCTGGCCCTTCGACGCTGGCGAACATGGTCCAGTAGTCCACGAAAAACCAACAAGATATAACCTCTGCTGGGATGTCAATGGTACTTATTTAGTTATATAGGTTATATAGTTATCACTCCACTTATAACTGGTAGGGGCCCACCTTGTAGGGCTGGAAGAAGACCTCCTTCTCTCCCTAGACATCCAAACACAAAACGTGAGAAGGTGTTTGAACCCCCCAATCATTTCCTGAGGTTTAGCTTTAAGGGGGTCCAAACTCACACCTTTTGATCAGGTATGACTGGAGGATTTTAGATGTCTAAGGGAATAATCCTTGTTGGATCTACTCGGAGGATGGGCGTTTTCAGGACTTGGATACGTGGTTTGTTTACCATGGTCATCGTAAATCCCTTATTCCTAAGGGTTTTGGGGCCCCTTCCAAATGGCCGTAGCGGCCTACATGGCATATACATGGGGGATAAACTCCCGACTGCTAAGTCTGGATGAAAGTCTCCAAGTTTTGTATACGGAAGATGTCGGATCCGACTCAGGGTGTTGAATGTATTTGCTCAAAATGAACTACAAGGTGGGCCCCAACCCCTATAAGTAGGGTGAAATTTTCACCCCATTTAGACATTTATGTTGGGCCATTGATAGGGGCCCCATGACTCACCTGATTTCTAACGATCGGAAAAAGAGGCCCACCGGCTGTAGGTCCTGTTTTATTTCGAAGTTATGAATCCGCTGAATGATGGATTGTTGTTCATGTTTCTTGACCAGAACTTTGTGTTTATTTAGTGTATGGGGTTTTCAAAACTATCAAACATTGAAATTGAGATGACTCAAAAACAAAAGACCATCAAGAAAATCAGGATCCTGGAATTTGCAAAAAGGGATTTAACATGTGATTCAAGAGAACACCCCGCCCGTTTTTCAGAAAACAAACGCTGCACAAATCATTCGAATGCTTTTGGTTGGTCGAGCGCCTTGCCGTGTTCGAGTCGACAGTCCAGTGAAGGTGCTGCCCCGAAAGACGACGAAACTGCAGAAGAAAATCTCCAAAAACGATGCTCTTGCGACGAAAAAACCAAGCGAGACATCGGTGGAGAAAACACTGGTGCGCCGGGGTTAGTTTTCTAGGCAAACCCCCGAAATAGAAAATTGGTCAGGTCGGCAAACCTCAAAAGAAAAGTCTAAAAAACACAGACATGTCTCGAGTTCCATACCCTGCTAGAACAAAAAAAAAGCAGATCCCTTTCTGGGACTTTAAGCCTATCCGAATCCTCCAGTGCCCCACCACCCCCTATCCCCACCAAAATAGCCGAGGGCCTTAAAGGGATTCTTCAGGGATCATGGGTGGGTTATTTTTTCTCCCCGACGTTTTCCGACCCTAGTCTTCCAATATCCTCCAAATAGTACCTTATGAGTATCGGTGTTTGGACCCGCTAGAGGCCGAACCTCAGGGGGTGTTTGTGGGTCCAAACACCTGACAAGGTGTTTGGAAGTTTAGGGTTCAGTGATAGAGTCATATTCCAATTAAAGATCCCAGGATTTTTGTGGATCCAGGCATGTTGTACGGAAGGGAACACAGCTTGAATCCTATGGAATTGGAACTCTTCAATCCTTTTCTAGGATTTGAGTTCAATGGATTCTTAGGGGTGTAGCATATTGATTTGAACACATGTAACATATGTAACCCAAGTAATGCTGCTTTGGCTGCCAAAACAAAACTCATACTCGTAGGATTAATGTATGCATGAATGAATTTTGTATATGTTTATACCTACTAGTTGATCCCATCAATATCAAACAAAAAGACCACATTAAAAACACATTAGCAATAAAAGCAAAAAAAAACGGGTTTTGGTGGTTCTCTGACCCCCTGCAATAAAAAAGATGCACCACAAAAAGGCAGTCATGAGAGATACCCTCCAGTAGACCAACATAGCCATATAAAATCCTCATAGCTCATAGGTCCTATAGTAAATACCATCACTAGATGGTGGTTTCTTCCATATTTTTTATTTCATCCCTACTTGGGGAAGATTTCCATTTTGACGAGCATATTTTTCAAATGGGTTGGTTCAACCACCAACTAGATCAAAATGGCATAATTCTTTTAACCATTAAGCTAGTATAGTTAGAAAAATCCAAAAGAGTTGGATCCCCGAACCCGCCAACCCTGAAAATCTCATTCGAATCGTTTCGAATCTCCATCTCGTGAGACACCCCGAGTTTCGGGACGTTCGAATCCAACATTGACCATCAACGTTAACAGATATGTTTCGAAAGGAATCTTTTGGCAGAGAGGTTTGACCTTCCCTTTTGCTTCGTTCGATTTCATGCACAGAGTTCGTGCAGCAAAATAATTTGACCGAGTTGCTTCGGCTGAGAGGATCGCGTTGGAGTAGAATAGAACCACCGCTACTGAACTGAAGATCTGCAGTGAAATAAGTCATACCGAGTCATAGCCAGATGCTCAATGTATGGTATATTTACCTACATGAATTTATGATAATTATGGGATATTATAATGCCTTTAGATATAGTTGAGTATATATCATATACCCGTATCCATTGGACGATTGTATATTTACCTACATTTGATTGATTCTTAAATGGTAAATGTAGATGTACCTGGAACCCAAATGACCCTTGTTTTGATTGGAAAGGGCCTTGTTTTGGAGGGTTGAAGCCCAAAAAAAGAGGACAAATAGGTTCCAGGTATATACATAGATCCTATATCGGATACACATTTTGGATGTTGCCAAGACTCTGGTTCGCAGCTGGTAGTACAAGGTGGGCTCCTACTACTTGTAAGTAGGGTGAAATAACCCCTATAAATGGCCAAAAATACATGGATAAATGGTTTTATAACCCTACTTATAGGGGTTATAACTCCACTTACAACTGGTAGGGGCCCACCTCATAGCCAAATGATAATATGATTTTTATATATTCTTATGATCCGGGAACCCAAACAAAACTTAACCTTCACTAGGACTGTGAACCGGTGTTGGTGTCGGCCCGAAAATTAACATGGAACATGAACATCACCTTTTTGAAGAGAAATTCATCTGAAACAAACTTTTATTTTTGGGTTCAAAATGATCATTTTCAGGGGTGTAATGTCATCCATATAGATCCAACCACTTTCCTAAAATTTGCTGATTTGGCCCCGAAAATCTCATACAAAGACCGCCTTTTGTGGGGGCGGTTGTCATACTAGTACTGGGGCCCTTTTGGACCGATCATTCTAAATGGAGTTATATACTGTATACGCTATGGGGCTCTTGTAAATGGCCAATTAATATATGGGTAACTGGGGTTATTATAAGTGGAATTATAACCCGGCCTATACTTAAAAACTAAATAGGATTTTTAACATGGACCCACCTTGTATTTACCTATCCCATAGGATCCATATATGTTATTATTTACCTACATTTTCTCATTAAGAACAAGCAAATGTATGGTAAATATACCATCCCTAGGGATCCAATCATATTCTCAGATGATGATTGGGATGTCCAATCACCTCCTCAGCATAGTATTTAGGTTCCATTACCATTCTCAGAAGGTGATTGGATCCCTAGGGATACCATACATGGATCCTATGCAAAAACAATATAACATGTTTGTTTTTCGGTAAATGTTCCAAAAAGCTCCTTCGACAGAATCGTTTTCTCCGAATTATTTCCATCAGCTCCAGTTTTAACCCCCCCCCCTCCTTCCCTAAAAAGTTGTTGCATTACATGTGCCTAAAAAAAATGCCAAGGAACTGTGAGAAAAAAAACATGAGCTAATATAAGTATATATAGGTATACTAGGATGTCCTGCTGGCACTTAGTAACTGGATGTCCGATCACCCCAATATAAGTAGGTTGATTTCGGTGAAATAACCCAACTTACAAACTAGTTACGATCACTTCCATGGACACCCAAGTACAGTATGTATTTTCGATTTTTGTTGACGAGATTTGTGACGCGTGTGTGACGCGTCACATTTCTATCGCGACCAACTCACCTTGGGTGCTGCGGAATCCCATGAGGTTTGTGGGGAAAATCCAGAAGTGAAATCATCGTAGAAATGTGATTCGAAATGTCGGGGGTTTTCCATGGGCTGATGTTTGTCAGTTAAATACTTCAATTTTGAAACTTTTGAATGCCACCCTAAGAATCATTGGACCGTTTGGATCTGTATACTAGGATGTCCTGCTGGTGCTCGTACTTAGTAACTGGATGTCCGATCACCCCAATATAAGTAGGTTGATTTTGTCCCCTACTTGGATGTCCATGGAAGTTAGTAACTAGTTAGTAAGTTGGGTTATTTCACCTATTTAGGGGACTTACAACCTACTTATATTGGGGTTATAATCTAGTTACTAAGTACCAGCAGGACATTCCAGTAAATAGGTTATAAGTTATAACGCAACGATTCCTAACGATCGTTAGTTACGATCACTTCCATGGACACCCACCCAAGTAGGTTCTTTGGATATCCAATCAGGTTTTGTTTGAGATCCCATGATTCTTATACTCTTAGATGTCCTAGGAAGTTAGGATCAATGGTTTGTAAATGGGTTATAACCTACTTATAAACGGGATATATTAGGATTATAATCCACTGATCCTAACCTTTGATCCTAACTTCCAACGGGACATCCAAGTAGACCAATCCCAAAACCCCCCCAAAAAACCACACACTGCAACTGCTGGAATTTCCAAAAACAGATCGATCGGCCGCCAAGTCTTCGTCATGGGAAATCATGCGCAGCCTTCCTTAGTGACGTCCGTCGCCGTTTCGTACGAATAAAGCGCAACGGGTCAAACATACGACAGCCCGGTCGACCGCGAAACAAAAAATCCATTGTCAAAGGGTTCAAGTGAAAGGAAAAAACATCTATACCATTGGGGTGGCCGCCCGAAAAAACAACCTGCCCCTGTTGGGTGTTTTGTTCTTTTTTTAAATGTGTGTGTGTGTGTGGGATGTTAAACTTCGATGTTGGCGATGTTTTTTTCGTGATTCGTTATGTTTTTGTGTTATTTATCAGGTTTTGACATGTTTTGGTTTGTTCAATTTCAACGATTTCCAGTTCGTTAATGTCTTTATGTTCTGGTACCTTTCTTTGTTGTGCCCTCATCAGGGGAGGTTGGGTTCGTTCGTCCCCCATGGTGTTTTTTCCTTTTGATTTGACGTACAGAATCGTCGCGGTCGGGCATGTGGTCGTGGAACATAGCTCATTCTCCAATGAAGGGTGAGATTCTTTTGGGGATTGCAATTTCCCAGTTCTTTTGAGCACCTGAATGGTTTAGGGAGAATGGAAACAGCTGAATTTGTTTTCGAGTTTTGAGGGAGACAATGTAAATGAGGATGTGTACATTCAGGTATGGTAGTATGAACCATTTCATGGAAACTACCATGTACAGTAGAAACTGCTAGTAGGCGTATATGGGATTGATTGTTAAGGGTACCATCCCGAGGGTACCACAGTTTCCACTATGATTCATTGAATTTATCGCGGCCCAATATCAGTCAGCACCAGCTGATGACATGAATTACCCATACTGAGACACTACGGTTGATGGACGAAATCCTGCACCACCTGGAATGTATGAAACCCTATAAATCATGGGATATTTACCATATCAACTTTTGCAGGATTTCTTCCATCAACAGTATGTACCTACATTTGCTTAGGCTGAATATACCATGCATTTTTCGTGTCTGGGATTTTTGTCAAAGCCAGGATTGATGGATTGACAATTGACCGTCATTTGAAAATTTGGCCGCAAAAAATCCTGAAAAAAACATACAGTACTCAGTTGCCTGGTGTGACAATAATACTGTATACCAGGTGATGACCCAGCCGTGACCTTTTTATCCCCGATCGTTGGAGGTCACTCCCTCACTTAACCCCTTTTTTCAGGGTCACGTGTTAACCATCCCAAAAAGGTCACCAACAGAATTGCCAGGTATATATGGATTTATATTGGTAATATGATTGTTGAAAAAAATGTACCAGATTGCAAGATTCAAGTCGGGCCCTTAATTTTTTGGGACGTCTCTTAGAGGAGTTTAGTTACATGAGGATGGATTTTGTTTGACCACTTCATGTCGACATGCAAAGCCCAAAATGATTCGCCAGAACAGGCCCAGGGCCTTGGTTGTTCTGTCGTGTTCAAATTACTTGCTGCTCATCCATTGTTCTGCAGGACATGATGATATGATTCGATATTATTCGATGATGCATTGCTGCATTATCTTTACAAGGTGGGCCCAAGAAAAAAAACAGTTATAGGTGGAGTTATGCTATTTCAGGCATTAAATATATAACTGGAACCTGTGAAAGTCCTCTATTTTGGGGGTTGAACCCTCCAAAACCAGGCCCAAACTTCAAGCAAAACAAGGGTCCCCATTTGGGTTCCAGGTATATCTACATATTTTTCACCCCAATATAACCCCATTTATTTTGGGCCATTCAAAAAAAATGGTCTATATAAAAACTCCGATTTCTCCCGCCTCCAGTTTCTCCAAGGTTTCGAAGGGCTTGAGATGAAGTTAGGATCAAAGGCGTAAGTTTTCCTCATATCCTTTGGGACTTTATTTTCTTCACCCAAGGTATACTTACCTAATAAGGTCCAAAACTGGAAAATAAGGTCCCCAAACAAAATGGTATATGAAAACCTATCATGAATGGTTGATGTGTATGGTTTTCATGTAGGTAAATCTACCATATACATGGATCATATGGGTATAAAACAAAGGCATTTAGGTAAATATCCCTTGGGATCCTGGCTCACAGAAACTGAGAATGCTTATGGAACCTCCCATCCGGACCCTTTGCATTTCAAAGGTGAGGAGACACCCGAAATGCGAGAATCAGCTGAGAATATGAGGGTTGATTCCTACTAGGATGTCCTGCTGGTACTTAGTAACTGGATGTCCGATCACCCCAATACAAGTAGGTTGATTTCGTCCCCTAAATAGGTGAAATAACCCAACGATTCCTAACGATCGTTAGTTACGATCACTTCCATGGGTCCATCCACCCAAGTATAGGCAAAGGATTCTGAAGTTTTGGACCCTTGGACCCCCGAAAATCTTTCCGCCAAACGACTCTTCGCGACCAAACTTGAAACACCGAGGAGTCGATCCAAAAAACTCCGTGGGTTTTGTAGAGAAATCCGATACATCCACCCCCAAAAAATTCACCGTGTTTTTTCAGGTTTAGGAATTTGACTTTAATTTGCCCCAGAATCAATTGATGGATCGCCATTTTTATAGAGGGCCCCACAACCACAACTCCATTTCTAACGATTCGTAGGTGTTTGTATTTTTGAATATATTGTTACAAGATCGGAAGTAACATGTTGGCTTTTTTGGGATACGCAAAATCACTCTTTTGCATATCTCAGTAGTGAGCGGGAGTTTTGAACCAGGCAAAAGTTGTAGGATGATGATTTGACTTCATTTTTTAGTGATTTCTCCAGGGACCCAAGAACAATGGGAGCCTTCAACCATATTTTTCCCGTACTTCAAGGGATTCTTATCGGAGTGGGAGCTGGGAGTAGTTTTAGTATGGGAATGGGGGTCCGACTTATTGGGGTACCTGGAATTTCCCCTTGACTTTTTGCTAAGATTTGTCATCTCAAGTTCATGTGAACAACGATGAGCCGCAACTGGTACAGAAGATCTTCATAAGATCACGCACAGAAAACGTCACCAATGATGCGTTATAGAACCGCTCAAAAAGTGTAGTTTGGCGCGCACATATATGTGTGCCGGATTCCACTTGACTCCGTTCCTGTGCCCAAAATGTTCCAGATACAGTGTAGGCTCTTCACCGTTAGGCATTGGAGGTTGCTTCGACATTGGAGGTTGCTCCCTTCCAAACAAGGGGGCCTGTACTACATGGCGCTTCCATATGGAGTATTTCTTCCTATACACATTTTTTGGACCTACCATGACCTACCCTGATAATCATAGGGCTTCAGCAATGACCATCCTCCCCCGCCAAACCATCCTTCATGGAACAGGGAAGAATCATTTCTTCATGACATGTTTGAGAACATGCGTTCAGGAAATGAGGTGTTTTGCAAGAGAAACTCCTCTTGAAATCCACGAACTCCATATAAACGCATGTTTCATAGAAAATCCATGAAACCATGATGACATAAACATAAGGCGCCTAAAGATCGGCAACGCAGTACACAAGTATATGATATGCATAGATTCAGATATTAGGATCAAAGTATAACATGTAGTTTGTAGAACACATGTATTAGACGACGAAACAAATCAATATATAAGTAGATTTTCAGCCTTAGGGTTCCTCTTTTCAATCAAAAGTCTATGCTTAGTTGAATACAGACCATACTATTGATGGAAGAAATCCTGCACCATTTGGGATGTGTAAAACCTTATAATGATGTCTTCCATCAACAGTATCTCTCTATTTAGCTCTGCGACAACAAGATGAGGCCCCCGAAGCCTACCATTTTTGTGGACAAAAAAATCCCTAGTTATGTATACCGTATACCCGTATACCTATTTACAACCATGGGACCTTTCATAGGGTTTTGAACCTGGGGAAAAAAAATCCCTACCTTATAACTATAGGCCTGGCCTATAGGCAACTTCCCCCAACCTTCGAAATCTCCACTGTCGACAGCAAACTTCCCAATGAACTCGGTCCATTGAAGGGCGAACTTCCAAAAACGTGGGGGGAGGAAAGCTGGGATTGAAACAAAAATCTTCGAAATGTATTAAAAACTTTGAAATGTATTTTAATTACACCCCCGAAGTTTAACATAGACCCTGGACAAAAATGATGGGTTGGAAGATGACTTTTCTTTTTTTTAGGTGGCCTATTTTCAAGGGCCATGTTAAATTTCCAGGGACTAGTTGTTTCAAAAATGCTTGCTTTGCGATAAAAACCCTAAGAATCCCGTTTGTTTGTCCTTTCAGAAAGGGATTACCCTCCAGGGGATTAACATATCCCCCAAAAATGGGATTTTGAAGATGATTTTCCTTTTCCCCAGGTGGGATATGTTAATTCCCTAGAGGGTATCCCTTTCTCCATTCCTATGGATAGGATGGGATTGAAAACGACCATCATTCCTATCATTCCTATTCGATCCAGGAGGGAAACCTGGATAACTTCGGGAAAGTTTTCAACGCCAAAACGGCTGAAGAAATTGAGGTTTGCCCAAGGGTGGCAACTCTAGTAGCTATAAATGGGGCCCCTCTTTAAATATGGCCTTGTAAATCGGTAAATCGGTGTCAGAACATGTCAATTTTAGTGGCTTTTTTTGGGGGGGGAAACCTTTATTATGTTTGGTCCATGTTTCAATGTTTATACCTATATTTGTTCCAAACCTTGTTTTTTTCGGTGCGTTTATCTTTGGTAAATCCTCCAAAATTTGACTTCAAACAAAACATGTTTTTTCACAAGTCCATGCTTGAACCACCCACGAGCTTCAGAGAGGTTCATCAGAGACGAAAAACAAACAACCATTAGGTGGTGGTTTCAAACATTTGTTTTGTTCACCCCTACCTGGGGAAAGGATCCAATTTGACGAATATTTTGAAATAGGTTGAAACCACCAACCGAAGTAAACCTGCGCGATATCGGCAAAAAGATGGGAAAAAAACGAGACCGTTTTTCTCAGCTGCACAGCCAGGGTTACAGGATCTTACAGATGTTACCCAACCGGAAATCCCACATGAAGGGGTTGAAAAAACCCTATGACCCTGTCTATGTAAAGCTAAGTTACATAGGAGGCCAAAGTGAGGATTGTGAACATAATCCATACCATCAGAAAGAAATCAGCTTTCCAGATCATGACATGAAAGGAGGATACTTCAATGCTTTGAAACAACCAAATAATTCCTGTTTGCAGATTCTTGCTGATGATTTGTTTTGCTCTTTATGACTGTGAGCTGATGATTGCTGGTGATTTATCACATTCATAGATTCATAGATGCTTGGTACGAATTGTGGCGATGGCGCCTCAAACCTCCTAAAAAAAAAAAACACACACAACCCATGGAGGATTAAGTTAGAAAGGTGTTCAAATTCAACATGTTGCTTTTGTTGCTGGTTGACAGTCCCCAACCGTAGATTGCTTAATGTAAAGGATTAATTTTTCGCTTTAGTTTAGTTGCAATTCGTCTGAATCCATGGGAATGCCTTTTTGATTGGAACCAACCAATCAAGAAGCTACGGAACGCTGAGGTGGAAACACTGCGCCATTTAAGCGCTGTCTTTTGACAATCCTACGGTTTTGATTTTCATAAAGTCATATATGTCTTATTGGAACTTTGTTTTGAAGGGTTGAAGACCTAAAATAGAGAGCAAACAGGTTTCCAGGTATGTACATATCTATCTAGGTGGTGGTTTCAAATATGTTTTTCTTTTTCACCCCGAACTTTGGGGAAGATTTTCACCCAGTTTGACGAGCATATTTAAAAGAAAAAGGGGTTGGTTCAACCACCAACTATAGGATATCTATAGATACTGCCTGGAACGCCAAGTGTCCTATTTTTCTAGGCAACTTTACCCCTAAAACCAGCAACTATTGCCTTGAAAATTGGGCACTTGGCTTTCCAGGTGAGTTCTTTTGGTTCCAAAATCTTGCTCTCCTTTTCGTGTCCCCATTTTTGCAGGTTCTTCAGGGATTTTATCGCTTCATGTCTCTCGGCTAGGTTGGCATGGTGGGCCCCTACTAAGGTGGGGGACCCCCTAGTTGTAAGGTAGGGAAATAACCACAACAAAGCCTATGAGAAACCATGGTTGTAAATGAGGAGAAACTAGGGATTTTTGTCCACGAAAATAGTAGGTTTCGCGTGCGCCATCTTGTACAAGGTTGGGCCCCTACCGGTAGTGGTTTTAACTCCACTTACAGGGCTTATAACCACAGTTACCCATTTATTTAGGGGTTGTAACTCCATGGATATCTAGGGGCGCACCTTGTCGTCTTCCAGTCATAGAGTCATATTATAAGGTGTGTTGATCGGTATCAGGACTTTGATCCCCAAGACATGTTTAACAATTTTGGAAGACTGCAACGTGTGCACCCCTACAATTGTAATAAATGCACTTATAACCCCTGTAAATGGCAAAAGATCAATGGGTAACTGGGGTTATAGTTAGATATGATATAATTTTTAAAAGGAGTTATAACACTACTTGCAACTTAACTGGTATTTGGGCCCACCTTTGTAGGTGTTTTCTTCGCTTGGTTGTTGTGAATGCTTTTGGACAGAGTGCTCTAAGGCTTCAATCAGTCTTCCTTTGAGGTTATTTGTTTCCTTGGCTAAGCTTAGTAGTAGTTCCCTGGTGTATTTTTTAAGTTTGACACTGCTTGAACCATACATTACTACCATGGAAACTCACAGGCTTCATTTTTACGGGATATGCTATAATCCATAATTTGTTTAGGGCTTAACACCTGCATGTTAACCAATATTTCAATGCTTCATGCAAGACAAGATGAGCCCAAAACACCAATTGTTTTTGTAGGGGCCCATTTCACTCCTTGTTTCTATTGAGGTGAGAAAAAACCCACCAAACAAAAAAAACACAAGGTGGGCCCTTACCAGTTTTAAGTGGATTTATAACCCCTAATAACCACAGTTACCCATTTATATGGCCATTTATGGGAGTTATAACTCCATTTTACAACGATACCATCAACCCGGTCATTCTCGTATGCAGTGACTGCACCTGACGGGAGCAAGGTTGCAAGGTCAGTCGAAGTGTTTACATCAGAAGACCTGATTATTGACCAGTTGGAGACCACGGTGGTAAATCCAGACGAATTGATGGCTTCCCTATCATACATACAGGCCAATCCGCCGGTTTTCGCCGTTGGCGACCCCGGTGTGAAAGTGCCAGGGTGCACATCAGAGCTTCGGGAGAGGCTTTGACTCGCGCAGAGAAAACAGTCGGACTGAGTGAATCTTCGCCTGCAGGCCGGTTATACACCATCCCGTTGACCAAATGATTGAATTTACAGGCCGTGTTGCCGCAAGCGATGAACACTGGATCTTGGTGGTGGTTGCGGCCATGTTGGTCGTGTTCGTTAGGATGCAGCCTCATTCCTGCAGGGGAATGGTGACTAATCCGATATCAATGGCGGGGGTCACAGCTGCGCACAAAGACGCGGTGATGGCGGTGTTCGCGGCGTTGACGAAACGCACAGTGTGTGAACTGGGTTCGTGTTGCAGCGACATTCTGGAATTTCTCGGATCCTAGCGGCCCACCTTGCAGCTATTTTCGGCCATTTAGTGCTACTCTTTGCAATTTTGTTACTTCAAGTCACTTGAAAATCTCAAGATCCAAACGTTCCATTTATTTTGAGGGCTAAAAATCTTCATGGTCACCAATTTGCTTATTCCAGCATCGTGCTTTGAAATATTTTTCATTTTCACCCAGGGGAAAAAATGATTTATTTGACTTGCAGTACTAATATTTTCCAGATGGATTTGTCAAAGTGTAGAAAGCTACGAACTATTGACGGAAGAAATCCTGCACCACTTGGGATGTATAAAGCCTTGTAATTACTATAGTAATGATAATTTCTCCATATCAATTGGTGCAGGATTTCTTCCATCAACCGTAGTCGTAGTTGTTGGATTGTTTGATTTTTTTGGTTGCTTTCAGTTTCGGAGACCTTTGGTGCTTGGATTTTTATTTTGCTTCCGATCTCAGGCAACAGGGTGACTTGTTACTCCTGGATGCTCCGGGACAGGCGAGGCCAAGGGAACCAAAAAACAACCGGCCAAAAATGAAGGGAAACCACTGGGTTTGCATAAGCCCTTAATAACTAAGGCCGGCTATTTCTGGGAGGGGGTACGTTAGGTGGGGGTAGGTTGACCAGCCATAATGGATGGAACGGTTGAAAGTTGAAGCCACCCATCAAGGAGTTTGGACAAGCCTTGATCATAAGGCCTTATTTCATTCAGGGGGGTTACTTTAGTCAGGGGTTACTTGAGTTTGGCGACAGGTGTATGTGATACTATCCCTATCTCTAACTTCATCCCATCGCCAGGTCAGGTCATACAAGGTGGGCTCTTAGAAATGGGTAAATGGGGTATAGCCCTACTTATAGGGGCCCCACAACTCCACTTATGACTGGTTTTTTGGGCGCACCTCGTAGGAGTAGAGGGGGGTAATATCATCCCGAATTCTCAAAGGACACAGCTGTCGGATCATCAGGGTGGCCACGAGTCGATCGTTATAAATTGGTCATTGGGTTGGTGATAACCCCATTAAGTGGAGTGAAAAAACCTTACTTGTAACTAGTAGGGCCTAGTAGGGGCCCATCTTGTAGACATCCAAGCACCGAAACTGAGGTTCGGTATTTGGAACCCCCAAAAACGTATGTAAAACACCAGACCTCAGGAGATATGACTGGACGTCTAGGGTATGTGTGTTACTCAAAAACCCATGTTTCAATCCACTAAGAAATAGAATGAAATAGATTTGTTTTCAAGGTTCCATGATACTGTGATACTAATAACAACCCATCCCCAGGTGATTCAAAAATTTCAAAATGACATTTTTATTCCCTAGTTGGAGGTTACTTTAACCTTTGAAGGGGTCACTTAACCATTCCAAAAGGGTCACGGCTTGAATCACCCATCCATGTTTTTTTAACCCATCTGCATTTGTTGAATTTAGGTCATTTAGTCATCCCAGAAAAGGAAGGAGAATGGATTCGAATGATCTTGAAGATGTTTCAGCTTCGGCTCCCATGAAAAAAAAATCCCCACAAAACACCGTTTTAAACGTGAAAACTAGCAGCCTGGAAGATTAACGGCTGGAACCTACAAATCACCCATTTAGAAAGGAAAATGATCTTCCAAACCTCCATGATTATGGTCCATGTTAATCTTCCAGGGTGTAGCAGCATCAAACTCAAAGATAGAAGTTTGCCTGTAAGATGATGTGATGTCAAACGAGTCCATTACTGGGAATAAATGCTATGCAGTGATCACCGCCTCAAAAACAATAGCAAAACCCGTGATGTCATCGTTGCAGATACCGATGCAGCAGTGGAAGACATTATGAAAGGATACATAATATTATATACATAATATGAGGCTCCAACATAAATCAATGAATCCATATACTACTCGTACCATATTCATCGACCAATGGACCATTGGCTTCAGTTTTGTGTCATGACTTTTTATCGTATCATTTCAAGCCTCCTTTGGTGTTGGGGGTTTGTTGTTGTTTTTTTTGCTTTGAAGGCGATTCGAAAGCATGAGATTGGAAAAACCCCCCAAAACCGATGCGCGAGGCCTACCTCAAGTATTGTGAAGCAAACAGCCAACATGAGGAGAGCGTTGGTAGCAAATCAGGTGGGGGTTGTTTGGGCAAAAAGAAAAGTGGAAGTAGAAAAGATTGATGTACATGTAGATTGGAGATATGTAGATGCTTGTGGGTAGCAGGATAATGAAAGCAAGGAGGAGAAGAACAAGAACAAAAACAAGAACAAGAACAAGAACAATAACAAGAACAACAAGAACAACAAGAACAACAACAACAACAACAACAACAACAACAACAACAACAACCACGACGTCAGATGGCCATTTCCACCAAATGGTGGTTTGGCAGAAAAAACATTTCCTGATGTTTGGTCCCTGAACCAAATCTTTGGAGGGCATACTTGTACAAGAAGATGCTGATGATATCTCATTGGCATATGTGCGATCGGGTCTAAACTCCAAATATTATTTCCATGTAATAGGGGATGGTCATCAACCCGAGTCGGTACCCTAAGGATCCAGGTATGTCCTGTAAGAAAGGGATTATATCTACAATCCTATTCTGGGGATGGGATTTGAACCATCAGTCCTACTCTAGGGAAGGGTCTGGATCCTTAGGGATAAGCAATTTGAGAGAAGAGCCAAAAGTAGAGTTTCTACATGAGGACTTCCTTAGCGGGGACTTCTGATCGATTTTTGCTTGGGTCGGACCCAATCTTGACTGATGCCTTCCATAGTTTGGCATATGAGGACTTCGTCTACAGCAATTTGCAGACTAAACTTTCTCCATCTTTCTCCCATAATCATGGAAGTGAAAAATGGTTGTATTTAAAAGGTAACTACGATTGAAGGAACCCATTTTTCACTTCCATGATTATGGGAGGAAGGGTAAACTTAAAGTGTGGGGCATATTCTTCACATTAGCCGGCATGGGAGGGGTGTAGTTTTTGGTTGGAGACCTTCAACAAAAATCCCAACGGCTGCAGAAGATGGGCCCCTACTATAGTTATAAATGGTCCCTACTTATGGGGTTATAGGTTACCTGGGGAGATGATCCAGTTTGACCAATATTTTTCGGATGGGTTGGTTCAACCACCAACTAGTGGACCCGGATTGAAGACGTTTTTTTCTATTGAAAATGGGGGACTGAAACGACATGTCACGACTGTCCCACCGTTGCAGGTGATGCCTTTCACGGCATGGCTCGCAGTTTATCCTTGGCCACGGAGCGTGTGTGCTTCGAGCACGGCGTGCCAGCGACACGCGAGGACCAGGGGCGCCTGGTTGGTTAAGGTTTATAGGGGATTAACAACGACCCAGTTATATATATATATATGGATTACTGGGATGTCCATGGTACTTAGTAACTAGATTAGAACCTCAATATAAGTAGGTTGTACGTCCCCTAAATAGGTGAAATAACCCAACTTACTAACGATCGTTACGATCACTTCCATGGACATCCAAGTATAACAAACCAATATAAGGATTCGTCTCAGGAAACTCGTGGTTATGGTTGCTGAAACATGATGAAGTTTTATAGACCCAAGAACTTGGATAATACGTTTTTTTGGTGGTTTTCATGTAATGTACCATGGGATTCATCACCATTCAACAGCCATTTAAGGGAGAATACGTTTGGAGCAAATCCAAGTACCATGTTTTGTAGGTGCATGTACCTTACCTGCTCCATGGGGCTGGAATATTTTCCTATATTTGGCCCAAGTAAAAAAACATACGTGGATCCTATGGGTTTTTGGTGGGGGGTTCAAATCTAATTTACCAAACAAGTCCAACTTTACTAGGATGTCCAGTACTTAGTTACTGGATGTCCTAACCCCAATATAAGTAGGTTGATTTCGTCCTGTAAATAGATGAAATAACCCAACTTACTAACCATCGTGAACCGATCACTTCCATGGGTCCACCCAAGTATGATACATGTAGGTGAATATCCCAGTCCCATGAGGCATTTGGGATACTTGATTGGTCTGGCGAAGGAAGGATGGTGAGATTTTCGGTTGGGGTTCATGAATCCATGAACCAATCTGAGCAGTGACCTTGGTTGTTTGCTGTATTGGAATACAACAGGCCATTGTAAGGATTTATCGGATCTATTAGCCTATACAGGATTCAAATTTGTATATATATATATATAAAGAAGTACATTCATGAGCCATTTGAGCCATATTATATTTGGGTCATTATATGTATCCCGGAACCTACGCCAATCTGTATTTTATGGTTCACGTCAGGGTTGGTTTCGTTGCTGTTGCCCTTATCTCTTCTGTACCCAACAATTCCACCCCTTTGCAAATAAGGCCGTATTGGTTATGATCCGACAATGATGGTTTAAAGAACCCCCTAATGAATCTAATGAGGCCTTATTTCCTGCGGGGGTGTTCCTGCATTGGGAGGGTACCCCTTCGATTCCCATCATGAACTCTTCTAGGTGGTGGTTTCAAACATTTTTTATTTTTCACCCCTATTTGGAAACAAATCCCAATTTGACTAATATTTTTCAAATGGGTTGAAACCACCAACTAGATGAACTTTTGATGTCAGGAGCGCTTAGACTTAGCTTTGATGATGTTGGAGTCGGGTATGCTCAGATTTGGAATGGCATGAAACCGTTGCAGTTTTCGGATGTGGATCGTCTTTAGATTTCCCATAGGATTTGCCAACCGTTCGGTATTGAATGTATGGTGAATGTAGGTATATTATGACGTACATGGATCCTATGGTTTTTTTTGGAAACTGCATCGAACACCCCAGTCGCGCCCAACAGTTTTTTCTTCATGCAGCAAGAGAACGGTCACTTGATGTTTTAGTTTTTGGGGGTGAAGTTCAACTGAGCAATGAACCAAAAAGCCTGGGTTGTTCATGGGATATAGGGGATTATACTAAGCAGCTATGTGGGGATTATTTAATTAAGGCTCCCTGTTAAATATAAATTATTTTTCTTGCGTGACTTAAGCATGTGATATAGCATGTGCACGGTTTGCAAAAATATCTGGAAGCTAAAGTTTTCAGATGGAATAACGAGGTCAGACATAGATTTGAGAAAAATTCGGTCACACAAAAATTTGGGAAGGGGATCCAATGTTTACACCCCCCAAATGTCCAGAATTCAGCTGCTGGTGAAACAGGATGATAAACTTACACGTTGCAAAACTAACATGGACACCAACAAATTGCAGAATTGAAAGGATTTTTTCCCCTGCCATCATTTTGAGGATTTTTGTCGCTTTTGTTGGGTGTCTCTATAGATTTAGTCCACACCATCATTCCCTGGTCTTCCAAAAACCGTCCCTCCCAAAGTAAGATCAACTCAGACAGTGCCTGATGTTTTCCCAAAGTTTATAAAACAAACTGTGATGCGAAACTCCTCCAGCAGTGGCATTTTTTAAAGGATTATATTGGGAATCTCCCTAACAAGGTGATCCCCTGCTAGCTAAGTAGAGTTTCATTTAAGAGGGTTATCATAACCCTAACTACCCAATATACAGGGCCATTTATAGGGAGCCAAAATGTCCCTCCATTTACGTCCGGATCGGCTCTTCGGGTCCATCTTGTAGAATCTGAATTTTTCCTTCGTGATACTTTTTACAGTACCCATAAATTTGAAGTGACAAAAAAATTATCTGACGCAACGCCAAAGCTTAGGATGTTTTTGTCTGAACTGTGCGCAGATTGTAATGAGCAAATGAGCTATTGCGATGACAATTTTCCCTACTAAATGGTGAGCAAATGGTCGCGACGGATCGGTGTTGGGGTGGCAACCGGATTTTGGAAGGTTTCTTTCATATTACCTGGAAAACCAATTGCTGTTAATTTCCATCAACTGGAAAACCCCTAAAACCAGCCTGCCAAAAGGCCTAAAGACACATGGTACTTTCCTTCCGGTTTTCCAGGTAGTAGGTTTCCCAACCACCAACAAGAAGACAAGGGGTTCCCTTCCAAAACGCCAACTCCTCCTTGACACCTTGACATGTCTAACTCCTTCCAACAGCCACAAGGTCGGCCATCACTCACGGATGCAAACGTTTGGGTCAAGCACGCAGTGATCCAACCCTCAACAATTTGCGTTTGTATCTCGGATGAATTTCCGAATTCACACAGGTGTGGTGGACATGAAAATTGGATTTTTGCGGCAAAATCTGTTTTCCCCCGGAAAACGAACATGTCCCCTAAAAAGAGCCATTTCCAAAGGAAAGTAGTGGACATGTCACTTTTGGAGGGGGTAAAATGTTCGCAGCCAGTGCCTTGTTACACTCCCTTAAACTAAGAGCTCGCCCCTGAAAAATGATGACGAAACTATATACTTCCCTTTTGGCAAAAGGGCCCATTTTCATGAGCCGTATTCCTTCGTACAGAGGGGAGTTTTTTCGCAGGTTTTTGGATTTGCTTAAGCCTAGTCTTCCAAATACCTCCTGAGAAGGCAGGCATTTTGGGTAGGGTTTTTGGGGTCCAATTACTTCCTCACAAGGCGTTAGTTATATATATATTTATCATATACATGTTTTTTTGTTCCTACTTTTACAGAGATGGTTCATACGGTACTGATGTTTTCTCATAGAGAAAACCCGGGAGAGCCGGCGGTATAGATGGTGCTCACAAACACTCCTGGCCATATCAGTTTGTACACACTGTGCTGAACTCGTGGTCGAAAACAGAGCTGCTTGTGGTTGGCTGAACAGTTTCTTGTGGTTTCCACTGCCTCTTTTGACCTTCGAACCTAATTATACTTTTACAGAGATGGACAAGGAAACCGCCGTGCACCTGGTGAAGAGCGTGGATGACGGCATGTTGTACCATTTGCTGTACATTATCTTGGCGGAGATACAGGAGAGATGCTACGTCTACCGAGCCCCGGGCTGCCAGCCACCGAGCTGCCAGCCACCGATGAAGGTCAAAGTCAATTTCCTCAAGAACCTCAAGGTGGTGACGGCAGTGGCAGCGGCGATGAAGGCGATGAAGGTGAAGGTGTTTTTTGGGATTCTACCATGGGATTTGGTGAGCCATGTTCACCTCCACAAATTTGGGGACCTGGAAGAATATTCTTGAGTTTTGTTCTAAGCATCGTGGCCAAGCAAATCCAATAATTTTGGGGGTCATGGAATTGGATGCTCTTCAGTTGAGGATAATTCCCGTTTCGAATCTTTTGACCTGTTCCACATCGAATAGGATTTTTTTGGGGGTTCCAATTGCATTCCCAGAGTATCACTAGGTGGTGGTTGCCAATATTTTTTATTTTCGAGTATCAGGATTTGATTGATAGGGCTCAGGGTTAAATAATCCTTTCTCAAGGAAAGATTCCTGGATTCTGACAAATAAGCCATGCCCAGAAACGAGTGACAATTTTTCGCCCCTAAAAAGTGACCATCCCAAAAAGGATACCTTGATGTAGATTAGAGGGGGGAAAGATTTGGAAGAGAGATTTGGAGTTATCCTTCGTTTGGGTCAACATGGTCTTTTTAGCTGTCCAAAACAGAATTTCGACCTCACATCCTTGATGGTTCAACAGAGACCCCTCCCTTCCAAATGCACAACCAATTCAGGTGTATATATTTCTATTGGCCCCAGGAAAACAGAAATATCCAGTCCCACATGCTCCATGTATGGTATATTTTATACCTACATTTCACTTAAACTTATGGCAAATGTAGGCAACATATTTCATACATGGAGTATGTGAGAGTTTGAGAGCACTGAATGGTGGTCATGTTTAGGTATCTAATCGTCCAATTCGGGGGTTGGTCTTCTTTTTGTTGGAGAGATTCACCCACATGCAAGGATTTCGCCTCAAAAAAAAGGGGAACAGAGTTTTCTGGAGATTCCGAACTCTTCAAACCCATGGTTTGTTGAGATTACTATTTTGTTTTTGTTGATTGTCTTTCCCTGGTATTCCCAATGATTTCTTTTTGAGTAGGTGTTTGGACCTGCAAACACCACGTGACAAGGCCTTTAGGGGGTCCAAACACCTACTCACGAAGTATCTGGAGGATTTTGGAAGAGGTTTCTTTGCGATGAGAAATTCCTTAACTTAAAATCTTTACGTTTTTCCAATTTTTTTCCAGACCTTCACCACTCTTATTCTTGTTGTCTTCTAGTCCTAACCAGCACAGCTATCACAACTTCCAAGATTTCTTGGGAATGTTCGCCCCGATCCTTGGTGAAGATGAGAGTCCAATCTGACGCATCTTTTTTAAGATCAGTTGAAACTAGGTATACCACCTGTTGTATGGAGGTGAATCCTGAGAACGTTTTATTCAGAACCCTAAGCATCCAGGTATGTTCTAAGAAAGGGATTTCCCCCACAATCCTATTCTGGGGATGGGATTTAGACCATCAATCCTACTCTAGGGATGGGTCTGGATTCTTAGGGGAACTATCTAGGAATGATCGAAAATTAGTGTTAGGGGTCTAAACTTCCATTTTTAATGGTGAATAGTCCAGTATAGTCACAAACCCTATTATGCTCCATGTATACAATGTCACTTAGATTCATGGTAAACGTAGGTAAATACATACCAGTCACATGGGCTCCACCTGGGTATGCCGAGTATCAGAGGTGAATCTTGAATCGCTTACTCGAGATTTTTTGGGCCGAAAACCGAGGTACCGAGCTGATCGTTTTGCAGCCTTGATGGAACATGTTCCTGCCACTGGTTTAGATGCCCTCGCAATGACGGTTTCTCGGAGATGGAGGAGGAACGTTTTTGGAACGAACGAACGATCCAAACAACCCGGGGTTGAAGGGTTCCAAAAGTTGTTTTTTTCAAAAACCGAGTGGGGTGGTTTTGGGGGGTTACCGGTATAGGGTACTCGTATTACGGAGATTGAGGATCCTATTGGGAAAACAGGAGGTTAGAAAACACAACACAATGGGAATACAGACACTTGCACAAAGGACACGCAAAAAATGAGGGTTTGTGTTTGGTCTTCTAACAACCTTCTTTAAACTTTAAGATATTTTAAGATGCTTGACGTGAGGTATATGATTTTGGGAAGGGTCTTGAGACTCCTCAATCGGAGGTCAATTTGGATGCCCATACTAGGGTGTCCATGGAAGTGATCGTAGCTAGTTAATTACATAGTAAGTTGGTTTATAACCTATTCAAGGGACGAAATCATCCTTATATAGGGGCTATAAGTACCATGGACATTCCAGTAGGGTAGGACTTGGAGGATCATCCCATTTAGTAAATGGTTAATAGCCTTGATTTAGTTAAGTCCCCTAAGTAGGGCAACGTTCGCCTTCCAAATGGCTTCAATGGCTTCTAAATGGAGGTTTCTAGTGACCCCCAAAACCATGAAAAAAGGAGGGTTTTAGGCCCTCAATATATGTGTCATAAGCCCTAAAAAGTGAGGGAAACGTGGGTTCCCATGGCATATATGACTGGGATGATCCTCCACGCAGTGACAACCAAACCACAGTTTCAACTTTGAGAGTTCCAGGCATCCACCGGAGTGCAGCAACTGGCCGCCGTGGCAGGCGTGGTGGGCCCCTACTATCGGTTTAAATGTAGTTAGTTCACAGTTTTAAATGGCTTTACAAATGGGTAAATTTGATGTAAATGGATGAATTTTCATCCCACCAGGGGCAAAAAACCGGCCCCAGGGATCGGGTCGACAACATCCATTTTTTGGCTTTTGAGCCCATCTTGAAGGATTGCATTGAGTCCCGAAGTATAGGTATGGCAGTGATGGAAAAAATAGGGAGGATTCGGTTTTGTTAAGGGTTTAAGGGTCTATAACTTTTGGAGATACCTCCACATCATCCACATCATGATGGAAATCAAAGGGTAGTATACACCACGGCAATGCCAACCCCTCAGGAAATTTGGCCTTATCAAGGGGTTATTAACCATCATTCTCCCTTACTAAGCCCCTAATCATCCACACTGTTGGAGCTGATACTTCGCAGATTCACCACCTTGATGATGATCAACAACTTGATCCCCAAAATGATCAAAACTGCTTAAAAATCCACCCGGTTTGGGGTTGATACACCCCGGAAGATTAACATGGAACCTGAGGATACACCTCTGGAAGAGGAAACATATCTTCCAAACCATCATTTTCAGGTTCTATGTTAATCTTCGGGGGTGATACTAAGGCTTGAGTTTCTGGGGGGTAGGTGCCCATCCCCTGTGAGGTATTCAGCCCTTGAGTTTGATTCCATCACCACCTCCAGCTGCGCCGACAACGTTGATGGTACCAGCAGTGCCTATGGGAGCACCACCAGAGATGGAGTTGGAAGCAATGGAGGTGCCACTGGAGCCATGAAAAAATTCAGGCCCCTAGTTGGTTAGGGTATATAGGGGATTATGTTACTGCCCAGTTATATAGGGATTATAATAAACCAACGTCATTAAACAACCAGGATTCAATGGAAAGTAGGAGTTTTACTATTTGGCTCAAAAAATATGTATTTTCAACCTCACCTGGGAAAATGATCACATTTGACTAATATGTTTCAAACGATTGAAACCATCAACTAGCAATGGATTTCTCTTGTCCTACAAATTGGGCACCTACTAGTTATATATACGTAGGGTGTTTTAACTCTATTCATAGAGGTGAAATAACCCCAGTTACCCATTTAAAAGGCCATTTATAAGGGATACAACTCCATTTATAACTAGTAGGGGCCGACCTTGTAGACATCCAAAATCCTGTTTGGGGGTTCAAACACCTGCTGAGCAGGTGGTTTGAATGTCCACAAAAAGACAATGCTGAGATATGCTGAGAATGTTAGATCGTTCTGCGTTCTGATCATCCAAGTCTTTTGGATGAAATCCAGAATTCTCTTGAGGCTAAAATCATTTTTGTCTAAGGGTAAAGGAACAAGAGGTTGCTTAACCTGTATGCTCAGTGTATGGAATACTTATACCGTATACCTACATTTGGCTTACCTAAATTGATGGTAAATATAGGTAGAAATATTCCAGTCACATGGAGCCTTTGGGTGCAACTTTAATTTTTTTTGTCGCGTCGCTCTGCACAGTCAGTGGAGCTCTTTGACGACGTTGCTGTAGTAGAGGGGTCCGATTGTGAGGCTTCCACTGTCCGATTAGGGCAGACGGGGATATGACTCAAGAGGTTTGAGTGACGGAAGATTGAAAGTTGGATGATTCCGGAATGCATCAAATTCACGTGCAAATCATTTATGTGCAGATGCTGAAGGTATGGTCTATGTACATACTCGACTGGGTAGTTTTAGGGGGTGAATAGTGGCAAATACACCATACATTGAATGCTTGGGACAGGCATAGGATGTATTACTGTTGTGGAGATTTAGTATGTGTCCGGCACACCCTTGCAAAGCCGGTCTTTTGGTTTACAGGATTCCTGTATGGGTTTTTGAGGGGAGCTTTGGGCACAAAAAACAAAATAGCAACAAAAACACACAGAGAAGAAAATACAAGAAGGAAAACTCATTGGCATGTTGCAATTTGTGAGTTGTTTGGTAATTTGGTGACTATATGCAACATGATGAGACGTTCTGAGATCATGAATTTTTCCGAGATTTTCTTGAGCTAGGCCTTTCCGGACCAAGGATGGATCATGATGGATCATGCTTGGCGTTCTTTAGGGATTTTTTCACAATCCTTTCTGGGAATTCGGGAACCTTAAAATCAATCATGATTCTATCCTTGACCAACCACCTGGAAAAGAACTTGCTGTTCATTTCCATTAACTTTACCGACTTTACCCTTAAATCCGGCCACAGTTGCCTTAAAGAAATGGTAATTTTCCTATGTTTTCCAGGCATGATTTTATGGAATTTAACCTTGGCGCACCTGGATCGTAATCCCTTATATCATCCGACCCTTGTAAAAGCGGATGGTTATATAAAGACATTTTTTGTCCTGGGGTACCATATGTTGTTATAAGCAACTCTACAAGGTGGGCCCAAAAACCAGTGAGTGATAAGTAGTGGCCTATAACTCCATGAAAACCGGGGTGAAAGAACCAGACTTACCAATTTTTTAAAGGATATTTATATAATTAGGATTCTTAAGGGGTGGTGGTGGTGATTCCCCTCCATAATCATCTTCCCTGTTGGGTTCCCTAAATCTTCCCAAAACGGAATCCTTAGGGTTCCCAAACGGGTTCCGTGCCCCCCTTTGCTTGGTTCCACCCCAACAGGTTCGTGACATAACTTCATGACTATCCAACTTTTGTTGTTGGCAAGCTGCCATTTCTTAGGGATCGGCCTTTGTACTATGCCCAAAACGCAAAACTCCCCTTTGAAATTGGATCCCCCTTCAAGCTTCCCCTACAGAATGGAGACCTCAAGGCCCAAAAACTATACCTTTGCCCAAGGTAACCCCCTAATTTGAAGGGGGATAAAATTTTGGTTTTTCTTTTAAATGTAATTTGTAACTCACTAAAAGTTAGATCTTTAGCTGGCAGGAGACCTAAGTTTTTGCCTATTGTACTAGTAGCAAACCCTATAGGCACCACCCCACATCAGGTGGAGAGCGAGAGTGGATCATCCAATGCTGACGATGACGACGCATCCAGTTCTGCCTCGGAAGGTGTCTGTCCTGCTCCTGGGGCGCCTGGTGATGGAAGCTAAGTTTGAGAGATAGACCCTGGAAGATTCACGACTGGAACCTACAAATCACCCCATTTGGAAAGGAAAATGATCTGAACCAAACCTCCATCACTATGTTCCATGTTAATCTTGAGGGGTGGTGGGCATTTGACATAGTAGTTCTATAGGTGGTGGTTTCAAGATGTTTGAAAAACCTAGAACCCAAATGACCTTTTTGTTTTGGAGGGTCCACCTGCAAAGATAGGGGTCAGCTAATGTCAGTTAGGTTCTAGGAATGTCTTTTATTTTCACCCCTACGACTTACAGCCCACCCTAAGGATGTCCCGGCTCGCAATGTACCAACATTTTGTGCAGAATTTATACCTAAATCATCCAAGTGATGTAAAAAAAGCACCTTTTCACCAACAAAAACTACCAAAAAGGCATAGTTTTTACATATTTTTGAAGATCCAGCTATAGTTGATAGCTTGGAAGTTGGTTTTAAAGTTGATTTTTCATATTGCCAAATAATGGGTTCATACTGATAGATGAAATTATGATTCCATGTTAGGATGGTGGTTAGTTAGTTGTAGATTGTCAGGGCACATGTCAGTTCATTTGTTTCATCAACCAACAACTACTGGTAGATTCAATCCCAGATGCTCAATGTATGGCCTATTTACCTACATTTACCACAACTCTAGGCCAAATGTAGGTAAATATACCATCTGGGAATTTGGTTTAAAGTAATCATGCTGGCTGAAAAAAACAACACGGATTCAATAGATTTTCTGGCTCACCTCAGAATTGTTTCATGCAAATCTGTGGTTTTATGGATCTTTTTAGATGTCCGAAATTGAGCACAAAAAAAATTGCTCTGACAATATGATTGGGATGCCTTGGGTTTTTTGCAGTATATGAACTAAGGATCCAGGTATGTCCTCAGAAAGGGATTTCCCCAACAATCCCATTCTGGATGAGATGTTTCGACCATGGGTCTGGATTCTTAATATTTCTTCGACAAAAAAGGAACAAACGGTGCTTCTCATCCCCCTCTTCCGTTTCGCAAGGCGACGGTGACGACGGCAGTGAGGACGTGAAAGGGGATGCAAAAATTGGTGCTTGGAAGTTTGCAAAAAGAGCTGGAAGTATCTTCAAGGTGGGCCCCCTACCAGATTATAACGCCGATAATGAATGGGTAAATGGGGTTGAGAAAAAATCCTACTTATAGGGGGCCCCAATAGCTCCGCCCTTTAAAGCTATTAGGGGGCCCACCTTGTAAGTGATGTTGTTGTTGAAACCTTAAGAATCCAGACCCATCCCTAGAGTAGGATTGATGGTCGAGACATCCCATCCCCAGGTCATAGGATTGGTTTGGGGAAATCCCGGANCCGGATTCTTAGGACATACAAACGGATCCTTAGGGAAACATGTTCGAACGTTCATGTCGAAAACTTGGATGTCCCAGGAAGTTGGTAAATGGTTGGTAAGTTGGTTATAACCCCAATGAATCCCCCATTTATAAGTAGGTGAAATAACCCATTGATCCTAACCATTTCCATCTAACTTCCTTCACGGGACATCCAAGAAACTCCCATCACCGACATTTCCTCAGCAAAACGACTTCCAGGAGGAGCAAAACCTCAACCTTGGCAGGTGTATAAACTACCATTTTTTTGTTCCCCTAAAATCTACCATGTTTTTAGAGGGTTTTTTTTCTGGTAAATATTTGGTTTTTATGCGCATAAAAACCAAATCACATGCAGTCATCTGACAGGTCCTTGTGCAGGTATGTGGCAAACATCACTTACTGCAAGATGGACCGCAGGTTTCTCAATCTCGAGGCAATTGCCAGATGAGCCCCTTTGGAGGGCGAAACGCGTAGCACTTTGTTTGCCTCTAGTTGAAAAAACTCCTTCGTGCGGCTTGAGTGTGCCGTTTCCTTTGTGTGCTTAGCAACAAATAGCTCACTCGCCATGGAGGCGCCACCGAGCGCCACCCGTCGCAGCCGAAGTCGAGCTGTCTCCGCAGATGCAAGAAATTTCACGTCGTCCTTTGTGGGAGCCCCGCTTCCGGTGCCTTTCAACATGAGTGCACCTCCAGGACTTTCCCAGAGTTTGCCCAGTAGCCAACAACTTCTGACGCAACTGCTTGAACAGCAGCAGGCGCAGAACCAGCTTCTCCTTCAACAACTGTCATTGATGCAGCAGAGTCAGTCAGCTTCTATGACCATGTACAATGATCCTCAGGAGCTACTCAAACAAGTTGACCCAACACTGCAAAATGAATTGACAGAGTGGTCCAAAGAGTATAGAACAGTGCTTCAGCATCTTGCGAGTCAAACTGCCCTTCAACAAAAATACATGGATTTGGTTGATGCAGGAGATCTCCACAAACAGTTCCGAGATGACTCCAACAAGACCTGGCAATGGCCAGCCTTGTTCAAAGCAGAGGCCAAAGAAGTGACAACCCACAAGGCAGTTCTTGCAAATGGTGAGGAGGATGTCTTTGCCGACATTGACACTGATCACCCTTTCGACCTTGACATTGCTTTCAAGGCCTTGCGGCAGAAACATGCTCAGGAATGCCAAGATTTTGTTTTCACCTACCAGAGACAATGTGTGGATTTCTTCACCCGCCGTGCAGATCCACAGATGCAGAAGAAGTTGCTAGAAGATCGTTTCCAAGCTTGGGCTCATAAGAATGCATCCGTGCTTTCTTCAGGGGCCAAGTCGGCTATGCAGTCTTTGGTGGCACAATTTGCAGATCTCACTTTCAGGACTGAGCAGCCCAAGGCAATCAGCCGTCACGAGAAGGAGAGAGCAAAGAGGGTCAAGCAACGTGAAGAGCTTACAAAAGCAGAGGCAGAGTTTCGATTGTTGGATGTGAACAAGCTCCTTGCAATGGCAATGTTGGAACAAACAACTTTGTCGTCCAAGAGCAGCACGAATAGACACCATGTGGTTCCGCCGAATGGAGCCCTTGCCTACTTCTTGAAACAGCACCCAGAGCTTGCAGAAAAATACAAGTTGACAACACACAAGCAGGGTGCACAGCCCAAGCCCAGGAAGCCATTCGCTGACAAGACTCGAGACAGATCCAAGAGTTCCCGAAAGTCCAGCGCCTCCTCTGTGGGACGAAGGAGTGCTAGCAGGACTTCTGCCAAGAGTAATGGCAGCAAGAGTGGCAGATCCATTTCCCGTGGCAGCCAGTCGAGCAAGAAGAATGACCGGAATCACAAGGGCAAAGGCAGAGGACGAGGCAAAGGTTCCAAGAAGGCAGTGCGTGTACAGACCCCAGCCCCTCGAAAAAACTGACTCGGACAGCCTGGTCAGTGCAAGAGAATTCGTTTACGCAGACGGAGTTTTTGGAATGATGATTTTACCATAGACTTTGACGCCTTTATTCGTTTCAGGCTGAAAAGATTGACGCTTGTACAGTTGGAGCGTTGGTTCACATCTCCAGTTCATGTTTTGACTCCATCTGATTTTCATATCCCTGCTTTTGTGCTTGCGTACTTAGCCAAGGGTTGCAAATTCATCGCGGACAGGAGACGGAGTACAGTGCCACAGGTTCTGCGTGAAGTTGATTCATTCGAGAAAAGTTTACACACTGCAGTTTTCTTTGACGGCAAAGCCAAACGTTCTTTAGACTACAGCAGGTGCAAACTCAAGAGTTCATGGACTCCACCCTCACACCCAGACATTGCTTTGTACTGTAGGTTGTTGAGGCAAGACCTTTGCAAATACGAGCCATGTTCACAAAGATCCAACGAAGATTTTGTGGACAGAGCAGCCAGGCAATGGCTGGCAAAAAACCAACAGACAGTATGTGTTGTGGATGCTGACAAAAACCTTGGTGACGCGTTGATGCCTCGAAGGTGGGTACGCGAAGAGTCATTGAGATTACTGGCAGAAGCCGCTGCAACAGTGGATAGCCAATCCTATTTAGCGACCACAGCTGACCTAAAGTGTGCTCTGGACAGTTTTCTGCATCAAAGTCTTTATGCAGGCATCATCTCACCGAGTTTGTTGAAGTTTCTCATGAAGGATTTTTCTTCAAACAAGTCGGGAACTTTCAGATTGAGAGTGAAACTGCACAAGAATCCAGTAGTAGGACGCCCCATTATGAACCTGAGCCGCACGTGGATGGCGCCAGCTGCGATTTTTCTCACAGAAGCGTTGCAGCCTGCTCTGAAAGGATTGCCGCATGTCATTTCTGCCAGTGGAGACGTTTTGGAACAGCTTGTGGGCAAGCGTGTGCAAAACGGCTTCACTTTGTGCACCTTTGACGTGCGCAATCTATATCCGAGCATTGATCGACTGCACTTTCTTGAGATTGTTTCACATCGCATTCATAGATTTTGGGCGCACAAACCCGAATACTCTGGATTTCTCATCAAGCTGATCGATTTTGTATTGAACTTTCAGTTTGTGCAATTTGAGGGACAAACCTGGCAAGTCACCAAAGGACTCCCAACAGGATTGCAGACTTCAGTTGTTTTTGCCAATCTATATCTTGCGAGCCTAGATGACTTCATTGTTGCTCAGTGTCCTTCCCTCAACTGCTGGTACCGATATATTGACGATGCATTTGCAATTTTACCTGAAGATGAAGCAAACACTGTTTTTGAGCGATTGCACGACTGGCATTGCTGTATCAGATGGGATTTCTCCGCCAGAGGTTGCAAGGTTCCATTTCTTGATTTGGAAATTACTTTGTCAGACGAATTTCTCAGTTTTCAAACGTACAGAAAAGCACAAAATGCTTATCTGTACATTCCAAGGACTTCCTGTCACCCAGAGGGAGTTTTCAAAGCTTTGATTTCTGGTGAGACACAGCGTCTTTTCCGAACCTGTCACGGAAACCAAAATGCTTTGAGACAGCAGCTAGCCTTTTTCCTGGACAAACTTCAAAAACGAGGATACAACAGGAAAGAAGCAGAGATCCAATCACACAAAACTCTTCAGAAGTTGTACGGCCGTGTTAGCACTGCAAAGGCGAATTCGAAGAAATTCTTCTTCAAACAAACTTTCACATCATCTTTGAACCGGAAGTGCATAAATTTTGCTTTGAAGAGAAATTGGCACATTGTCCAATCTTGCTTTAAGCAACCGGTTAGGGCAGTGCTCTCTTTCAAAGTGCAATCCAACCTGTTCCGTAGAGATTTTGCTTCCAATTGGTTGTGCGCAGCCAGGTCAGGGTGTGGTGGGTAGGGACCTGGTTTTTTATGCGCATAAAAACCAAATCACATGCAGTCATCTGACAGGTCCTTGTGCAGGTATGTGGCAAACATCACTTACTGCAAGATGGACCGCAGGTTTCTCAATCTCGAGGCAATTGCCAGATGAGCCCCTTTGGAGGGCGAAACGCGTAGCACTTTGTTTGCCTCTAGTTGAAAAAACTCCTTCGTGCGGCTTGAGTGTGCCGTTTCCTTTGTGTGCAAACCTTTTTTGTTTGTTTTTTTTTTAAAAGGTGGCCAAAACATACAAAACCTAGATGTTTCATGGGGCCCTTGGGGGGCTCATGGTACACAAATTTACCATCCCAAATGAAGGTTTTTATTTTTGAGCCCTCAAAATATGGGTGAAATAATCCCTAAGATATTTGAATTACATACCAGCGTTTAAGGCCTAAGAATGCAGACCGCTCCTGAAAAATCGTAGCATTGATGGTCGAAACATCCCATTTTTTGGAGGAGGATTGGATAGGGAACATCCCTTTTCTTAGGTCATACCTGGATCCTTAGAGACATGCAATTTCCCATGACTTTTGTTGTGGGAAGGTTTTTCAAGTTCAAAATTGGAAAATTACCAATGTTTTACACAGACATTTGATATCCCTTGAGTTGTCCGCCTTTCCAGTAATAGTGACCACCGGGATTATTACATGTTTAGGTTCGGGGATTCCAACAAAGACCTTTACTTGCCTCTATTGCTGGCAGGGGGCACAACCTAAACTATAGATTACTAGCAATGAATCTTTTGAATCATTCCAAGAAAGGTACAACACACCCCTAGAGAACAAAGCAGGCAATCCTTCTAAGCCTTTTATGACAGGAATCCCTTTATAGCCTGTTGGGAAAGGTTGTTCTTGGGGCTATGTTCCAAAGGTGTGCCGTAAAAGCCTCAGAACCATGTTGTAACAAAATGTGTGTATACATTTTGTATTACACTCAGGTGTTGATATGGCATCACCTTATGCTCCAGGTTATCATGTCCTACACTCCTGTCGTGGTCTTAGCTAACATGGCCAGATGATCTTTGAAAACTCCATGAAATGTTGGGTGAAGTATCTTGACAGACATGCCAAAACCTCTAGACTCTAGCCATTAAAGAACAAGTTTCGGAATGGCTACAAATTGGATTCATATTTTGCATGTTTGCAATCTAGGAATCTCTCGCCAAAAATAAGTCTCACATTTTGGATCGGCTCGAGGACCCCGGACCCCTATAATTTTTACTTTCTATCGCTGGGAAGGGGATCAGCCCAAGCTTAAAGATGATCACCAAGGGTCTTTGACTCAAGTAATGTTCCATCTTTCGATGATATTCAAGATTCCTTAGCAGTGACCAAACACTTCAGTTCTTCTGTCATTTTTTCTTTTTGTTGACCACAAGGCAGTCATGCACACAAAAATAACCTGGTTGAAGTTGATTTTTTTGTTAAGCTGTTAAGCAGTCAATATAGAAAGGTTATGGATTGCCGCACAAGGGTTGGTTGCTTTATTTTGAATAGATGAATCACTCACACACTCACACACAATTTCTAAAAATGCGGAAATGGTTTTGTAAACAACCCACCCTAAGAAATCATGGGATCTCAAGTCACGATCGTGGCTTGGAGATCCAGTGCCGAACCCCTGCTATTAATCCAGATCCAAACCCCTCCTTTTTTGGGAGGGTCCAATCGCTGATTCTTAGGGCACCTGTCAATCTCCAAAAGAAAGCTTCCAACTAACAACCTCGAACCTACACAATTTTTCGCGCACCATGCCTTGATCCCTTCCTGAACCGGGAACCTTCCGGGAGGTTTCCCCGATTTTTCCAGGAGGCAACACCAAAGGGTGCGTGGGATTCCTTGATGGCACTCTTTTGGTGGTGAGGTCTGAAACGGGAAGAATTTTGAACAAAGCAAACCTTCCCTGAAACGTCGGAAACAGCAAGGTTTCACGCCCCCGAAAATTCCAAAATGGTTGGTTCAGATGATTTATACATGAGTTCCTTAAAAGGGGCATTTAAGGCGTCCCATTTTCAGGGGCGTAAACTTGTTGTTAGTTTCAGGGTTTGTCCAACCGGGGACGTGGAGGAAGAAGGGATGGGATGCCAGGGGGTTATACGGAGACGAAAATGTCTTTGTTGGAACTTTTAAAAACACCATCCCCATGCCTTTCAAAGGTGCTTCCAATGCTTGCCATGTGTCCTGGGAAGGGGTAAGGATCAATGTGATCAGGATTGGGGATGTCTCAACCCTAGTCTTCCAAACACCTTGTGAGTAAGTGTTTGGGGGTCCGCCAAACACCTCCTCAGGTTCGGCCAAAAAAGGGGGGGTACAAACACTCAGAAGGTATGACTCGAGGATTTTTTTTCGAAAGACTAGGGAAAGCTAAGTCTAACATCCTGGTGATTCAAAAGTGGCCTCTTTTCTGCCATGTTATCATGATATAGTCATATCTAGGTGGTGGTTTCAAATATCTTTTAATTTCACCCCTACCTGGGGAAGATTTCCAATTTTACTAATATGTTTCGAGTGGGTTGAAACCACCAACTAGAGATGGTGTTTTTGTTTTGCACGTTGAATCAAATGACCCTTTGATCACCCAAATGGAGGTCCCTTTGATCACCCCCCTGAAAAGGTCACTTAAGACCTCCAAAAAGGTCACGAACGGAAGAACCTGGTTTTGAGATTTATCGTCATTTAAAGTTACCAAGTTGGATTGGAGATACATCTAAAGTTAGGAATATATTAGTGTTGTTGACTTTTCCCAAATCAGATGAATGCAGTGATGAAGTGGAGTTGGGGTATCACCGCATCCAACTGTTCAACATTTCTTGCCTTCATGACTTCCTTTTTAAATACCATTGCAACAAATATTGTGCACGTCTTATTTCAAACCCAGGAAAGTAGTTCAGAAACAGCTTCTTCCAGTTTGGACCTTTTGATCTTCCCAAATTGTGGTATCACAAACTTTACCCTTTTTCAAAGGTCACCAAAAAAAGCTTTCCCAGGGGGTCACTTGGAAGAACCTGGAAGGCATATGTTTTTTTTTGGCATACCATGTATACGTCTAAATTAGCGCCTAAGCCTTAACCTTTTCACCATGGCGAAAAGCCAACTAGCCGGCTACAAGATCAGACCTCCCAAGTCACTGGTGTTATTTGCATGGAGTTTTACATGGGGCCCCTATAAGTAGGGTGAATGTTCACCCCAGTAAAACCCATGTATTTTTCGGCCATTTATAGGGGGTTAAGTTATAACTCCATTACAACTAGGCCAGGCTGCGGGGCCCACCTTTCGACCCTTTCCTGCCTGTTTCCAGGCCCCATATCGATGATCCAACATGCAGGGGCCACAGGAATGGTCCGAAAGACTTGACCTGCGCGGCGTCTTGAATTTCGGACCTGTAATTCGAATGGTTCGGAAATGGTGGGAACCTTTGATTGATTTGAACAAATCCATGTGCTAAAGGGATCTCATCTCCTGAAAAACCGGTCTGATGGTTTATGATAAGAATCAGAAACCTTGATTTAGTTATACTTTTTTGGAATGGTGAAAACGTGACCCTTTCAAAGGTTGTTCGTGAGCTCCAACTAAGGGATCAAAAGGTCATTTTGAATCACCTGGGAGATGGGGATTTCAAAGATGAAATTAGAGATGATACTCAAAAGACGATCACCAAATTAATGATCCACCGAAAATTATGTTGGAAAGATTTCAAAGGTTCTTGCGTCTTCACGACGATGTACACACAAAAATTTTTTCGAGACCTGGGCAGCGGTTCACCGCTACTGTATGGTTTCTCGACTTGGCGCTACAAGTAGGAGTTTCCTGCTTGAAATGATGCCTGGAACCCTAAGATGCTCATCTACATCATCTATTAGGTGGTGTCAACTCAATTATTTTATCTTCACCCCGAACTTTGAGGAAGATTTCCTATTGGACGGTCGCATATTTCTTCAGATGGGTTGGTTCAACCCAGCCACCAGATAACCAGTGTAGTTAACTAAGCTAAAAATAGAAGCAAACTCAACCGATTCGCCAACTCGTCGACCTGATTTCCTGATTGGTGAATCATGTGTTGCCCTAAGGATCCAGGTGTGTCCTAAGGGATCCTAAGGGATCCTATGACCTGGGGATGGGATGTCTCGACCATCAATCTTACGATTTTTTGGGAGGGAAACCTGGATTCTTAGGGTCGAATTATTATTTGCAAGTTCGCGCGCAGATTTTATAGTACTGTGTGGAGAACACAGTATATTTGTTCGGTAGTATTTGGCATGATTACTTGGCCAAAATATCGAAAAACAACACAAAAAAAGACATGTTATTTCTTGGAAAGTCTTGCACAAGCAAGGTATTCATGGCGACCTATCTCATCTATGAAAGGTTTGACCCATTTTGAAGTGCTACGCTTGTGCCAGCATCATCTCTGCCTGGAAATTGCACTTTTTGTGTGCCAAATAGAACTGACACCTAGACTCGACCTGGTGTCCATGGTCCATGGTTGTAGGGGCAAAAGGGTGAACCACTTGGATGTCCCAGGAAGTTAGGATCAATGGTTAGTAAGTGGGTTATAACCCCAAAATACCCCAGTTACAAGTAGGTTATAACCCATTTACTAACCATTTTCTAACTTCCTGGGACGTCCAAGCATGCAACTGATCTGAGTGAATTTCATCGCAACCTCACATGAGCAGTGATCAGTTCGCCCCTGATTGGTTGGGTTTTATAGGTTGTACTACCCAGTTATGTGTGAATTATTTGACAAGCTATTATAAGCATCGCAGATCCCTTTAAACCAATCAGTATAATGGGAAGTAAGCAGGTCTTTTTAGTGGCTCACATGAATACTCCCGTCAACCCCCAAAAGGTAGCGTTCAAAAACCAACTTGGTATGTATTGATGAGTCGTTCACTACTGAGATTCATTTCAACTTGGGGGTTTACCAAGAGAAAAGCACCCGGTGCGAAATTCGGCTCTGGTGTTTTTTAAATGATTTTCATGTTTGTGTGTTTTTGTTTTTTTTGAACTGGAAAGGTTACCCCCCCTGAACCCCCAAGCTCGCACTTGAAAATGGATAGTTGGAATACGAATGTTTCCTTTTTGGGGTGGTTCAGCCTATTTTCGGGGGCGAACTGCTGTTAGTTTCAGGGAGTGTATAGACCAAACAGTTGTTCAATATGAATTAAACAATTATTTTCAGTATCACTTGACCCTTGGGTCAGAACAAGTGAATACAAGTGACACATGTGTTCAAAAGGGAACAGGATTCTTGGAAGATATAGCTAGACCCATCTAGAACTGAAATTTGATGTTTAAATGTTGTGGAATTGAAAGAATCAACCCATAGCATCCATGTATGGTATATTTGTGTATATTCTATATATTTACCTATACATTTGGTTGATTTCTATAGTACATGCAGATAAACATATGCATTGATCCTATGGGTAAGATTGTCACAGAACCCCGCCTGTTGTATCTGTAACAAAATGCGGGGCACCGGGTGACATTTCCCAGAGTTCTGCGCAAAACAAATGGCGGTGTTGAAATGTCAAGTTCCTTTGGTGCACGTGCCAGACGCAATGACTTATAGCATATAGCTACTGTTGACCAACACGAATCAGCTGGCAATGTAGTTTGGATATCTTTGTCCCAAGAATCCAGACCCCTCCCGAAAAATCGTAGGATTGATGGTCGAAACATCCCATCCCCAGGTCATAGGACTCTGTGGGAAATCCCTTTCTTAGGACATACCTGAATCCTTAGGGTTGAAAAAAAAAGTTCACTTCTTGTCACTGAACCTAGGGACGGTTTTTCGAGTAGCCCTTTATTTTTGTGGATTTTTTTCAGTGCCAGTATTTCGCCACTTTATCCTGACAAGAAAATCATCCGAATGGTAAACTATTATAAATTATATTGAATCCATCTTTTATGTTGATGGCTTCCTAGCTACACGTACGTAGGAATCCTTTTTGGACTGCAATAAATCTAGTGGACCACCGTTTCTTTACCGTTTGTAAAACGAACGTGGCGCCTGAAAAATGGTGTTTGGGGAGATGATCCTTTCCTGTTTGGAAGGCATTTTTTCAGGGGCTGTGTTAGTTTCATGGAGTGCAACCACCAACCACTTATAAACTTATAGTATCTTATAGTCTTATAGTCTTATAGTTGACATAATTTTCCAAACTACACTCTGCCTGTGAGATCAAGTCACCAGTGCTTTGAGCAGTCGTGGCACTTTGCAGCTTTACATCTCTGATTATTTTTGAAGTAGGTGGTGGTTTCAAATGATATTGGGAACTAGAATGTTTTTATTTTTTAGGATCAGGGAAATCAAACAGGTTGTGTTTCAACCATTTCGTATGTTTACCCCTACATATCAAATGATCCTAGTTTTTGACTAATATTTTTCTGGGCGGTTTAATCACCAATTAGCGAAGTCTTCAAGAGATCTTGACAAGATCATGTCTGAAAACTGCAACTGGGGATGACAGTTTCCACGAACAAACGTCTTAGCATAAAAAGAACTCTTTAAGGATCTGAACACAAAACGAACATGAAATCCGTGTGTGTGTGTGTGTGTTATTCCCAGACACTCAACTGTATGGTATATGGACCTACATTTGGCTATATAATCTTTATGGCAAATGTAGGGAAATATACCATGCATGGATGCTATGGGTTGTCACATGTTTTGTTGTAAAACATTCACAGCAAAATTAGCAAATATTGATGGAAGAAATCCGGCGAGCACCAGTTGATATCGTAGTTTTATCTACCATTATCTATAGGGTTTTATACATCCAAACGGTGGTGCTGTTGATGTCGGAACCATCAACGTTGTATCATGGACACATCGGATGACGGTTTCCAACTCTTCGGTTTAGAGGAATTCGCTTAACAACATTGTGACCTGGAAACATGTTCGGTCTACCCAATATGGGACCCATGGGACTGGAAAAAACTGACCTACCGAAAAATGAATTTGGTAAAATTTATGGGAAATAAATGTATAAGGTAAAAATTCCCTAGATAGATTCTATGGGCTATTTTATTTGGACCCCCTAAAAGCCTTCTCAGGAGGTGTTTGTGGGTCCAAACACCTACTCACAAGGTATTTGGAAGGTTAGGGTACCATAAAATGTTGGAAGGCTTTTTTACAAAAAAAGGCAATGTCAATTTTCCTTTCTTGGCCGGCACCTGACTAATTCGTGTTGTTGATTCAAGGTTTTTTTTTGCTAGATATTTTGTTTGGTTGCAACACGTGATACCTTGGAAGACCTTGGAAGAGCTTTAGAAGGAGATTTTTGTGGACCAGTTTGCGAAATTAGAAGCTGCAAAGAGTCTTTAAAGACCTAAGTTTGCTTGCAGAGATTTGGGACCCGTTGGGACCCTCCGTGGCGTCACGGGTTGGAAAAAGGCAGGTATAACCCAGCTCCGTTTTGGAAAAGCTATAGGTTGGAATGGGGGGGTTATACTATAGGAATCCCTATTAAGCAGCCAGCATAGTGGAAAGTAATAAGGTTTTTTTTTCGTTGCTCATTGTTGTTTTCGTGCGACGTTAAACATCCAAAAAGCCCTTCAAAGACCTGAAAATGTATTTGGAACAGAAGAGAATCATCTCTAAAATACCACACTTCACAGGGGTACGGTACTTGGAGGATTTTGGGATGTTTTGAGGGGATGTGACATCACTTGGATTTTTTTAGTAAAGATGATCCTTCCTAGGTCTTGCGCATGTAATGCGGTCGAAGGAGGGGTGTGTCCAAAGTCCCGGGTGTATCCAAAATCACTTCATATTAGGGAGCCAAAAAGAGCTACCCCCTAGGTTTCTAATTGCACGTCTTAGGAAGACAATGTGATACTGTCCCCATCCCACGACGGATCCATGGGACCATGGTAGAAATGCAATGTTGCTAGACGTGTTCTTGGCACGCCTTAGGTACGCCCTTATACAGGGATCATTCAATTACCGGGCTTGGCTGGGGATCAAACAATGCAAATGTATGGTAATTTGGGCGGATTTCACTCATATTTTGGGTTGGTAATTCATCATGACCCCTGTTATACCCAAAACACGTCTAAATTTTGAGTTTATATAACAGCTTCTTCCAAGCGACCTTTTGATGATTCAAATGGAGGTCACTTAACACCCTGAAAGGATCACTTAAAACGCCCAAAAGGGTCACTGAAAAGAACCTGGTAAATAGGAAAATGAGGTTAGAGCTTTATAACCCTAGTTGTAGGGGTTATATAACTCCACTTACAACTGGTTTTTGGGGTACACCTTGTAGGAATATAGAACGAACACCAGCATTTCTTCCCAGACATGACGACTCGTCTGACGTCCGTGACCGGCCCGTCCTTGGATTTATCAAAGAAACATATATATATATATATATGCACCGATGCAGTAGTCGTTATTTCTATCCTTGAAAGTGGATAGATATCATTCATCAAACATTCCGGGATACTATTCACCCAAGGGATCCAATCACCTTCTGAGAATGGTAATGGAGCCCAAATGAAAATTCGTTTCAGAGGTGATTGGACACCCCAATCACTGACAATATGAATGGATGCCTATAGGGTACAGTCTTGATTGAAAAATTCATAGTTGAAATGTCATTCATGATTCCTATATGCCTTTTTGTCTTATTTTGGGGATCCTGACATTTGCCAAAAGCTATACATGCAGTCATGCTTTTGGCAGACTTATGAACCAAATCTCTCCCAAAAAATCTGCCCATCGTTTTGTCTTGGTCATGGCAAAGCACACTGGTGCTTATGATCGTCAACGAATGCTAGCCACCTTTGTCTTTTGGCAAATTTTAAAGGGTTGGAAGTTGGCGGCGTTGTTTATGTCTAACCGTCCTTGGAATTGTTTCCCATACCATCCATGAGACTGGTATCTTTACCCTATGGTTGTTTTTTTCAAGGTAAATGTAGGTAAATATACCAGTCTCATGGATGCTATGGGTTTGGGAACTTCCGAATGAACCAAATATAGGTGCTCTGGGAGTCTCAAGACTAATTTTCTGATGTTTTCCGGAAAGAATCCATGGATTGTTGTTCCCAAAGTCAACGAAAAAAGACGAAACAACACATTGGCAGAAATTGTGTTTAATAAAGATCCAACAAGTATACCAAAATGTGCAGTTTTTTTTCTGGCATTTCGAACCCCGAAACTAAACCAGGATCATAGCATCCTCTATAAGTGGAGTCATTGCCCTAACCTTCCAAATACCTTGTCAGTGGGTGTTTGGACCCACAAACACACCCCTAGAGAGGCGTTTAGCGGGTCCAAATACCTTCTCACAAGGTATTTGGAGGATTTTAAAAGACTATAGGGTTATAAAAGCTAAGAGTCCCCAATCCCGTGTACCTTCTTGTAGAGGAATGCTCTCACAAGGACATGTTTCAAAACTAAGTGACATGTTTTCACAGGGATGGTAATTATATGGTGGCTCATGGTAACAGTTCAGTAAATGAACAGCTCAGTAAAGTAACATCAGTCCGGTAACAGTTCAGTCAAGTAACAGTTCAGTAAAGTAGCAGTTCAATAAAGTACCAGTTCAGTACAGTAACAGTTCAGTAAAGTAACAGTTCAGTAACAGTTCAGTCAAGTAACAGTTCAGTCAAGTCAAGTAACAGTTCAGTCAAGTAGCAGTTCAATGAAGTATAATATCAGTTTAGTCAAGTAACAGTTCAGTAAAGTAACAGCTTAGTTAGGTAAGTGTTCAGTACAGTAACAATTCAGTAAAGTAACAGTTCAGTAACAGTTCAGTCAAGTAACAGTTCAGTCAAGTCAAGTAGCAGTTCAGTCGAGTAACAGCAAACACCATGGAATTTCTGGTTATATGGCACCTATAGTTGACCAAGGACTGGTACGTACCAGAAGGGTCTCACCCTTTATTTAAATCCTTACAAAAATAGTTGTGCTTTTGGGCCCACTTTGGTTGGGATAGGATGAGTTTCTTCGGGGATGAAACGTTTCTCGGAATTTTGGTAATTCGATGATCCCACCGGGGGAGGATCCATGGGAGGCTGAGGTGTTTGCAAAGGTAGAGTCACCGAAGAGAAGGGTAAGACCTCGGCGCTGCGGAGACCGGTCACCAAGAGCTCCGCCAACCGTGCTCGCCCCCTCACACCAATGCTGCTGGATTCCTGGAGCAGACAGCTGTCCTTGAGGGCAGGGTACCAAGTGGAGGTTGTTCCACGGCTCAAGCAAGGAGCTGAGCTCCACCTGGCGGACAGTCCTCCTCCCGGGTTTTGGAGGGCCAGAGCTGTGGCAGCCACCGCTCCAGCGGCAGGAGCAGTGGACGACGGCAGTGATCATGAAATCCTGCGAGGATAACCTCCACCAAGCAAGGAAGATTATCAGTTGCATTTGTGGATTCCTCAAGGCACCCAGGAAGCGGAGACAGGTGGAATATGGTGGAATGGTCTTTGGTGAGTTTTCCAAGACCTTCAAGGGATGTGGTTCTGACAGACTTTAAGCTGCATCACCAGTAATGTCATTTTTGGAGTCAACATAAGGGCAAGGATGCAAGGGAACCTCTGAGGCTCGGAACGCAGCCACATACTGGAGGAGTGTTCGGACCGGTTCAGGGCAGGTCAATGGACAGCAATCCCTTTAAGTGGACATGGGTAGGGGATATCCTTCCCATCATTTTGTTCCCAAAAAAAATCTGACTGCCATACTGGATGCTACAAAAACAGTCCTGTTGAAAAACCCACCAGTTTCCCAAGTAGTACTAGGTCACTTTCCTACCAAAATCTTCTTCAAAAACCCAGTTGCTAAGGTTGGCGAAGGCGTCGTACCAGCCAAAGAGAGCTGGCCCATCTTGACGAAGGACGACACGGTGACATGGACACCTTGAAAAAGCTTACCGTCTTCCGGCCTGGATCGATGTTTAGTTGGTAGATATAAAAATCAAACATCAATGTATGTAAATATTCCAGTCCCATGGATCTTATGGAGCATATGGGAGAGGTAGGGAGTGTGTTTAAGACCACATGAGACTCTTACACATTTTCCGCAAGCAATGGGGATCGGAATGTTGAAAGCATGACATATCGAATTATTCGAATTTGGGAATGGCTCTAATTCCATTATCGCCCGGAACGTTCCAGGAGAAGAATGGCATTCCTATTCCCATCACTGACTATGCTTTAGCGGGCATTTCTTGTGCTGCTGTGCAGTCCAAACGCATTGGAGGCAAGATGGGTTTTGCTATTTTAGATGTTTGTTTCTTCTTCGTTGTTGATGATGTTGATGATGATGTTGTTGTTGTTGTTGTTGTTGTTGCTGAGCCTATTGGACTCCCCATTTTTTGTGGCAAAAAATTGGGTTTCATCTCTGCAAGATGGTCTCCTAAAACAAATTTGCTTGGAATTAAAAGTTAATTAACCATAATTATTGATGTACCTGGAAGCTGTGAATGTCCTCTGTTTTGGAACTTCAACCCTTCAAAAAAAAGGTCCAAACTCCAATGAAAACAAAGGGTTGGTAGTTATTTGTGTTCCAGGTAAATGAAGAGTCAGTATATAGAATATATTTTTGGATGCGAGTGTCCCCAACCCAGTAACAGTCTCCAAGATTACCATTACAAATGGAGTTATGGGGTCCCTACAAGTAGGGTGAAATAATTCCATTTACCCATTTATAGTGGTGAACTGACCCTACTTACAACGATCGTAGGGGCCCACCTTGTTCTCCTGTTGTTGATGGAAGTGTAACCATTCCACATGGTTTTTGCCATGCACCAAGGGGGCCCAGAAGCACCAAGTGAACCCAAAGTGCGCTTAGCGCGTGTCGGCTTCGCGCGTGAGAGGCGATTTTGCTGACGATGTTGGGACAGGGTGGACTTTTGGTCAAAATACTGGGCAGTTATAGATAATTTGAAGCATGGCCGTTACAGCGTCACAGGGGTCATGGTTTTAGGTCATTAGATAAAGGCCAGATGGTATCAGAGAGTACTTCGTCAGTTGATTCAGCCTTCCAAATTTCACAAACCAAACCCATTGCAAAACTGAGTGGAAGATGGTGACTAGAAAGCTAGGGATAGGTAATTTTCACAAAATTTTCACAAATCCCCAGGGATCCAGTCATACTCTCAGATGCTGATTGGGGTGTCCAATCACCTCCAAAATGCATAGGTACTTAGGTTCGATTACCATTCTCAGAAGGTGATTGGATCCCTACTAGGATGTCTATGGTACTTAGTAACTGGATTATAACCCCAATATAAGTAGGCTGTAAGTTCCCTAAATAGGTGAAATAGCCCAACTTACTAACTAGTTATATACTAACTTCCATGGGTCCACCCAGGTAGGGATGTTTTGTGGAACAATTACCGTAATTAATTGTTTCATGGACTCCTTTGTCGCACAGAAGCGGCGAAAGACGGTGAAGAGTTTACGATAATACTGAAGTAATCATGTTTCAACCAAGTAGCCCTAAGGATCCCAGATATGCCCTAAGAAAGGGATTATCGGATTACCCCTACATTCCTATTCTGGGGATGGGATTGGGAGCATCAATCCTCTTCTAGGAATGGGTTTGGAGTGTTAGGGTAGCTCAACCATTAACTGGGTAACCAGCTGGCGATTGGATGATGTCCCTTTCCATTTTTGTTGCAACATACTTTTGTGATAAACTCTGCACAATTGTGAGTGGAGTCAGTCCAAGCAATCAGACGTCAGGTATTTAGAAAACAAAAGTGGTTCATCAGTCCAAGCAATCAGACGTCAGGTATTTAGAAAACAAAAGTGGTTCATCATGAGCAATGAAAAATTCCTGTTTGGTTTTGGGGTATCTAGAGGATTATACCACCCAGCTATGTGGGGGATTATAATAAAGCCATAATCAGGATCCCTATGGAACAACCAGTATAATGGAAAGTAAGAGTGTCTTTTTTTTTCCGTGGCTCAAGTTGTATTCAGTTTAGTTCTTTCATTATACCATACTAGGGTGTCCATGGAAGTTAGTAACTAGTTAGTAAGTTGGGTTATAACCTATTTAGGGGACTTACAACCTACTTATATTGGGGTTATAATCTAGTTACTAAGTACCATGGACATCCTAGTACAAAAGTACTAGGGAAATGATCATTCAAATAGGAATCCCATGTTGACCACCCTTGTTGAACCCACTCTTTGCAGAGGCTGAAATGAGCATCCTTAGTTGTTGCTTGAGAATCAACTGGGGGATCCCCACATGGGTCTAACAGAATACTCCCAGAACGAACACCCCAAAACTGAACGAACAATCGTATGCCTTAGACAATCATGGTCTGTTTGCCTACATATAGTATCCTTTGGGGAATAAATTTGGGTAGCTAGGTGGTGCTTTCAAGCATTTTTTCTTTTCACCCCTACCTGGGGAAGATTCCAATTTTGATATTTTTCAGATGGGTTGAAACCACCAACTAGGTAAATACACCAGCATGCATTGAGTGGTTGGGAATCACTTATAGACTTTTGTGTCATTTGCATCAATCATTCTCAGCCCGTCGTTGAACAAGCAAGGTCGAGCCTGAGTTCCCGTGACAGTGGCCTTGAGCAGCGGCACAACGAAGAGCGATGAAAGACTTTTGGAAAAAGTACACATATAAATATACCCTGGAAGTCAAAGACCATTAAAAGAATAGTCTCTTGGAAATATTGATGAAATAAACCCTTACTACAAACAATAGTCACCACAGAAACACCATTCCCCCAATAGTCGACTTGGACTTCCAGGGTATAGCTGATGTCGATCATGTGGCCCAAACATCATGCACAATTTTCGGGGCTCACCCCCTGGAATGCCACCCCTCTCAGGAATTAGCCGGTTTTATTAGGTGTGAATGATGATTATAAATTTATATCCCCTTAATAAATAAGGCTATATTTCCTGTGCGGATGGATCCATCCCTTTAAATCATTACTCGGTGGATCTCGGGAATCCTTTACATGGATCAGTCTCATGCCACCTTCAAACACCTATCCGATACAGCAGGTGGATCAGATGTCGGAGTTTGATAGATTTTATGGACACCTGGGTGGTGGTTTCAAACATGTGACATGTGTTTTTTTTCAGCCCTACCTGGGGAAATGATGAAATGATCCAATTTGACTAATATTTTCCAGGTGGGTTGAAACCACCAACCAGCTATGCATTTGGCCCTTTTTTTTGCAAACCTGTCACTTTGAGAAAACCCCCGACGCAGGTCACCGCCCGATCGCACGGGAGGATGAAAGGAGCCGAGTTTTTGGTGGTGTTTGGGGTGTTGGGGAAGACCGGTGTGCACCTTGGAGGTTGGTTTTTAACGGTTTTTAGAGGAATTAAAAAGACATTTCACGTTTAAAGTTTTGGTGAAATCTGATCAGTTGACAAATTTCATCCAGTATATATATATATATATAGTTGCTAGTTATCTAGTTGCTTTCCCGAAAAAAAAAAACGTGTCCTTGGCTAGTGACATAAAGTTTCAAAAAAAAATGATTGGGAAATTTGCATAGGCCGCTTTTGCGGCCCAAAAAAGTCTTCCAAAATGATCCAATTGGAGGGTGTTGACTTGGACGAAACAAAACACCCCCATAGGTTCAAGGTGAAGATCATTTCAGGGATGCGCTCCAAATTTAGAAGATTGGGCCTCCGAACCTACTATTTTCATCTATTTTCGTGGATTTATTTCCCTAGAGTTACACCGATTTACAACCAACCAATGGGACCTTTCATAAGGTTAAAAACCTGGGGTTATTTCCCTACCAAAAAAAACTAGGCAACCCCCCCTTCTTGTAGGTAGCCAACGAGCTGACGGAGCCAGGTTTGGGGAAGCCATCTGAAAGTGTTTGGATCCGACTACGTTTGGTGGGGCACTACAGTTATAAGGGAGGATATAACAACCCTATAAATTGGCCGAACATAAATGGGTAAATGGTGTTATTAAAAGCCCTACTTATAGGGGCCCCATAACTCCAGTTTACAACTGGTATGGGCTCACCTTTTTTTAGGGATTAGGGATTTTTTAATCACCACACAAACTCACTTCCAGGCGAACTTTTTAGGGGATCATCCAATGTTTCCAGTGTATTTTTGGTTTATGGAAAACGGATCAAAAGGTCATGATGCCAGACAGTATTACACTCCGGTAAATCAAAACATATAGCAATGAAAAATGGACCCTTTGAACATGTATTTCCTATCAAACATGGGGATATTCCATTGCTATGTTAGTTTACCAGAAAATACATACTACTCTCGCCTGAAGGACAACGAAAAGCTTGCTAGAAGCCACCCAAAAAAAACCAATTGGTTCAGTTGGATTTTCCTGTTGAGGGATTGATTGAAATCCCATCCTTCATTTGTGGAAAGGAAGCGACTTCCAGACCTCCGAAACCAACGCAGCCATTTTGTGATCAAAGCAACGGAGGGGAGAGAAGCGTTTACAGAAAACACCACTGGGCAACAACATGGAGGTGTGTTGTGGTAGATTTTTCGGGGTGTTTTGGAAGGGAGAATGTGTTTTTTTTGGAGCTATTGAAGTTGATGGGATGTGGTGTGGAGTCACCGTGACCCATATCATGATCATGATTTGATCGACTCTGACCCCTGTGGTCGAGGTCAGCCATGAGAAAAAAACTTAGGGTGATACTACCAATGATTAGAGGGATATTTTATGCTAATGATAGATTCGTATGGGAATCTCATCAACAACCAACCACTACCCATACCATCCCTTAGTAAGTTATATTTACCTACATTTGCCTGTATTTCATTGCAAATATAGTTAAAAATGCTACACATGATGTTTGGGATAGAATGAGGTGTAGATTCGATGTTTCTTTTTGCACCCTATGGATCCATGTACCTCCTAAGAAGATACTTTAAAAAATTAGCCCCCAAATTGCACCCCAAAGTGCATTCAGAGCACCGGATCCTTGGACCCGTAGGGCTAAACTTCAGGGAAGTTTGTTTTTTTGAAAGGTTTTTTGTTCATCGAATCCCTCAGGCTTTCCTGATGCCAACGATGGAAGCTGTGACGGTCTCCAAGGGCAGCACTGCAGGCTAAGAATAAGTGAACCGAGTGAAGCCGACGTGAAAAATCAGCGGAAACTTACCATCCAACCCATCTACTCGTAACACGGTGGGCCCCTTACGAGTTTTCAGTAGTGTTATAACTTATAACCCCTATAAAATGGCCGAAAATAAATGTGTTTTATGGGGGTGAAACAACATTTACCAACATATTTAAAAAACCCGGCCCTACTGTAATAGGAGTTTTAACTCCACTTATTCCACCAATAACTGGCCGGTTACCTTGTAACATATCTTCACCTATCCCAAATGCTCCATGCATCCCGAATGTTCCAAAATCCTCCAGTCATACCAGACGTGAGGATCGGTGTTTGGAACCCTCTCAAGCTCGAACGTCTCGAAGTGTTTGTGGGCCAAATATTTATTCACCAGGTATTTGGAAGACTACCGCTTCATTTGCCCCAATTTTATGGGAAATGTAGGTTGTTATACACCATACATGGAGCATGTGGGTACTTCCGTTTCCATAGCCACCTCGGGGGGGAAATGTGATTGTTCATGATTTGTTCTCTCCAAAAAGAATTTCCTCACCTTTATAGGTGAAGAAAAAAATGGTTCCAAACCATAGGAAATTTGGCTTTATCAACGGAACAGAAGAAATAAGAACTGCCAAAACAACAAACACCAGGTGAGCAATGAAAAAAACCTGCCCGACCATTTCACCGGAGGTTCGGGAAGCTATGTATTATTCTTCAACATACACGATTGCTTTAGTTGGATGGCTCCAAATGCTGGAGTGGCCGGTTGAAATCGAACACGAAGATCCTGGAATCACTTTTTTGGAATTGTACATCAGCTTTTGTTGTGCTACGGGGAGTCGTGTGCCTTTCAATACTGCGGACAAGAAATTGAAGGTACAAACTTACCAAGCCTTTGAATCTGATTTGCTGGTGAAGTCGATGCCATATCCTTTGCATCAACAACTGCGTGTCTTCGAATTTTCTTTGGCATACATTGTGAAGCTTTTTGGGGATCAGGCATTTCCCATTGGACGTAAAGCAAATGTGTCTTCTCTGATTCCGATTGGTTTTAGGACTTCAAGAGCGGGGATACGTGGGCGACCGAAGTTTCCATTTCGTGAACGGATCGTCAGTGATTTGGCGGACTTTGGTTTTTCAAATTTAGCTTACAAATCTATCGATGGTTTTTCTTTGCCGAAACTTGATCCTCTTATCCCAACGGTTTTACAAGATGACGATTTGGTGAGAAACCCGCATACTTCTTACACGAAATTTAAACGATTGTTGAAACGTCAATGACTCTTTTGGGAATCTCTGCGATGGCTTCTTTTCCCGTGACGAAACTGGACGATTTGGGTGGAAATTCTCACCGTGAGTTTATTGATGGCCTCTTTTGCGTCGTACGGAAATGATCGATTTAGACATGGGTATTCAACTTTTTCACAGAGTTTTTGACTCGGCTGTGGCTGTGTGTCACGCTTGAGTCGTGGTTCCGTTTTCTGGTGAGATCACCAAGGAGGTCTCACGAGAGATTCAAGAGTGCGAAGCAATGAAAAAAACCCTGGTTGCTTAGGGTACATAGGGGATTATACTACACAGTTATATAGGGATTGTAATAAACCGTTATAAGGATCCCTATTAAACAACCAGTATAATGGAAAGTAAGGCCGTTTTTTTTTGTGGCTCTGGTTATTCACTCTTTGACCTCCAACGATGGGATAAAAGGGTCACAGCTTGAATTGCCAGGCATTGACACGGTTTTTAGGGGATGACATCCTACATGTTTGTCAGAAGGAACTACTAACCTGGAAAACATAGGAAAGTACCGTAATTTTCGGCAAATGTGATTGGTTTTAGGGGTAAAGTTGATGGAAATTAACAGCAACTTGTTGTCCAGGAAGGCTCATTTATAGGGCTTCTAACCCTACTTATATCGATCGTAGGGGCCCACCAGTCACGTAGTCTTCCAGTCATAAACCCTCAGAGGCGGTCTATTTGACCCAATATGTAACATAAAGCTTGGTGGTGGTTTCAAATATTTTTTATTTTCACCCCTATTTGGGGAAGATTCCCAATTTGGCTAATATTTTTCAGATGGGTTGAAACCACCAACTAGAAAGGGCCCGGTGGCTCTACTTCCTCACGTTTGGTGTTTGTTGTTTGGAAGGTAACGGAAAATATCAACGGGATTTGTTTAAAGGTTCTTTTGAAAGGGTGATAGTGATAGGTAGTTGTTTCATCACCCAAAACTTCAGCCTATATATTTCCTTCTACAGGGGGGGGTTATATAATCCCTACCACCTTATCACCAGAACCAGAATAATTCCTATGAAAATAGACGAAAAACTCCATTTTTGGGGGTTTTCAGCTTGCCATCTTCCGCCCCAAAAAAACCAGGCCACTTGCGCCGCACCGGACCTACCACCGGGCATCATCGTCCCACGGCACCACCGCCTTTGTCGCAGAGTGCATCCGTGGGGGCCCAAAAGTGAGATGTTCATATTTTTCAAAGGGCTAGGGGTTTCCCATAGGCCTATTACTTTTCAAAAAATCTATAGGCCTTTTGAGATTTACCACTTTTTCATTAGGTTTTTTTTTTTTTTCGGTCCATTTATAGCAATAAGCTGTTCCAAACCACCATTTTGTGTATCCCCCTGTTAGTTTTCAGGGGTGTACAAGTAATGTAATTTCACGGGGTGTGACCTATTTATTTTCGGCCATTGAAATAGGGGCCCCATAAGTCCATTTCTAACTAGGCTAACTAGGCACCAATCTTGCAGAGTCTATTCTGGAGAAGCCTACACCCTAGACATCCAAACACCGAAACTTCCAAGATGTTTGGAGCCACATAACCTATCTAAAACACCTTTTCAGGAGGCATCTGGAGGATTTTGGATGTATAGGGACAAGAAGTGATGACCCCAAATCATTCACAATCGGTGGTGGTTTCAAGGATTTTGAGCAGATTTTTTTTTGTTAATGGATGGCTCAAGCACCAATTCTTGTTTTTGTTCCACACATTTTTCTTAAAACAAATTCAATGACAGAACATGACCAGTCCCTAAGAATGCAGACCCATCCCAAGAGTAGGATTTCATGGTCCAGACATCCCATCCATACAAACGGATCCGTAGGGTCTCAAATTCACGGGAAAAAAAGGGGGCCAATTTGGAGAGCTTGTTGAATGGGCTCCATGGGCGGTGGCCCCCACAACCGCCACCAAATGGAAGATGCTCCATTGAGGACGTGAAGATGGCCACACATTTGATCAGGAGGCATTCTTAGAGGCTGAGGTCTATCACTACATTTGTACAGTCATGCACCCGAACAAACCCACTACCAATTGGTGACAGCTGGCATTCTGGCAAACAGAACTGCAGTGCCAAAAAACCCACGACTTTCTGCATGTCGTTCTGGCATGCCATTGTCTACAACCTCAATATCGGGCTGCATTTGGAAGTGGAAGCCTCTGTGTGGCTGCGAACTTGGACATGGCTCGATGCCACGCTCAAGATGGCGCTGCATCTCCGAAGCGGCGGGGCAGGGCATGGCAACGTGCTCGCTTCGCCGAAAAACACACGTGGCGACTTTGGGTTTCAGCAGGTGGGCCCTGGGCCGATTGTTATAAATGGAGTTCTAATCCATAGAGACGGCAAGATGAATAAGTAACTGCGGTTATAACCCCTTATCAACGGAGTTATAACACTAATTTCAACTTATACCTGGAGTTAGAGCTATAGTTATTTAAAACTACTATGCATGGGGCTAATTTTGATTTTTGGGGCTCACATTTTGACAAACTCAATGATTTCTTTGATTCAGGAGGGAGGAATTTGGAGAACGCTATGATGACCAATACTTCATGTCGTGAAAATCACATGCAGCACCTGCCAGTTTGTGCCATCCCAAAAGGAAAGATGTTGTTTTGGTGAGCCAACTGTTTTTTATTCAAAGGTGGTTTTTGATATGGTATGTTATGTAAGTTTGAGCTTTCAGAGTGCACGAAATTGATGGTTCCAGACTTAAAAAAAAAGAAACGAGATTCGAATCATCAGATCTCCAAGCCTTCCTTTTCCTTTTCAGTATCTATCCATCCATCCATTTTCATGTGAGAAGCGTTATTTGTTGTACATAGGAGATTCTACTACCCAGGTCTAGCAAGATGAAAATAAACCATTATAAGGATCCCTAAATATAAACCAATCAATATCATGGAATGTCCGAATGGTTTCGATTTTTTTGTAATATGATTTTTGTTCTCTCTAAAAACAGATGGCAAAAATCCAACAGCGATAGTTTGTTTAATACCCGAACAACCCCTTTGAATTTGTTGAGGTTTTACTGTAAATCACTAAAAGTGAAGTTCTTTTAGTGCCGGGGATCTAAGTTTTGCCCAGTAAACCATGATCCAAAAAAAAACACGGTGATTTTATCCCATACTTGGATGTCCCAGGAAGTTAGTAAAAGGTTAGGATCAATGGGTTATAATCCCAGTTGTAACACCCAAAAGGTCACCGAAAAGAAACAAAATAAGGGTCACGAGTTTGGAAGAACCTGGCAGTAAAAAAACATTACACCCCCGAAATTTAACATAGCCCCTGAAAAATGATGGTTGGAAGATGAGTTTTCTTTGTTGATTGCCTATTTTTAGGGGCTATGTTAAATTTCAGGGGTGTATCCCAAAAATAGGATCAAAGGTTATCCTCCCTGACACTAACAGCAAGTTTGCCCCTGAAAATGGATGGTTGGAAGACTATATAGTTTCCTTTTGGGTCCCAGCCTATTTTCAGGGGCGTTTGCTGTTAGTTTTAGGGAGGGTAGAAAATGGGTCATAACCACACTTTCACCTGAGGTGGTAGGCAGCTGTGCAGTGCTTGGTGCATCCTTGGCTTTCATGCAACGAGGTGGAAAGATGACTTGCAAATGAGGAATTTGCGGACCCTTTCCCATAGGATCCATGTATGGAATTTCTACCCACATTTGGCTAAAATTTATGGTAAATGTACGTAAATATTCCATACACATGGATCACATGGATTTTATGGGTTTGGGTATTTCTCGGAATTGAACTCTTCAAAATTTAGGGTTTGATTTGCCCTACTACCATAGGATCAATGTAGTTTTATACACATTTATAGTTGCATTTTGATGGTAAATATAATAGGCAAGTTGATCAACTGATTTTAGTAGTAAACAAAAACCAGTCCCATTGATCCATCATGAGCGGAAACAAATATTAGGGTGAAATCACCCCCCCCCCCAAAAAAAAGGGAAGGTCGAAACGCTGGTTCCACATGATGATCAATCAACTCGTGATGTGTTGGTTATTGCTTGATTGATTGATTGGTTGGTTGGTTGGTGAGGTTCGTCGACGTCGGCCACGTTGGTCATGTTAGGGAGGTTTGTTTCAAGCTGTGAAAGTGTTCATTCCGGGAAACAACAAAAACACGAAACTTCCTTTTACATGTTACTAGTAAACACACCCAAAAAAGCAAACGCGGCTGGAGCTTTAGTACAATTTTGATATATTACCATACAATACGCAGCTTCCTATATGTCTTTGTGGTGCCTTGTTTTTTTTTGGAAAGGCGTTTTTTCTTGAGGGTTTTTGGGTGCAAGAATGTGGTTTTAGATGAGATGGCAAATACATAAAGCAGAGGTATAAGATGGGCCCCCTACTGGTTATAAGTAGGGCAATCATCCTATAAATGGCCTGATAAAATGTGTAAATTGGGTTATTTAACCCTACTTATATGGATTACAACTTCACTTAAAACTGGTAGGGACCACATTGTAAGAACAATGCCCCGCAACAAAAATGAAGAAAGCAAAAAAAACTTTGTCTCAAACCCATGGGTTTATTGGACAGGTTCGTGACTTCTACGAGTGTAGTGGTTTAGTGAAAGCTTTATGAAGCTATTCATTGGGTTATTTAACGTCCTTGTTTGCATGTCAATATTCATTTCAAGTCATGAATGATTATGATAAGATTATCAACTGGTGTTTTTGCTAGATACCTCAACAATGATTTTTGTATGGTGTAATTTGGGTTGTCCCCCTTTCCAGTAATCACCGACCTTTTTGCATTATATTTTCAGTAGTGGCTCCCAACCTAAACCTTCATGAATGCCACTAGGTTGAGAATCCCAGCTATTCGAGATTGGTGATTTCATTGACTTTTGCATGTTCTTCAGGTTGAATCTAGCAAAATCTATTACTGACATCCTCATCAGCTCATCAGAGAGCAAAAATGAATAAAAATGAGCTTACACCTGCATGACATGGGCTGGAAAAGTGTTTTGTTTCAAAAAGTTTCAGTTGCGTAAAGATCCCAGGTATAGTGACATATATGAATAAGTGCTGTTGAGCACCCGGACCCGTGGTTTATAGAGCACACACCTTGTCGGAATAATCACAGGCAGTCAAACGATTGCCATTGCCGTGGTTGCGCCCTTTGTAGACTATGTGACAGGAGTATTGCTTGCCTCTATTCGTATCTTATTGCCATTGCGTGGCTCCGTCACTGCTTTCTTCCGAATCGGGCCATCGCTGTACCAGACCTTGGTTCCAGTGTTGCGTGTTCTCCATGCTCGTTTTTTCCTGGGGATGCGGTATGGCGTGATGCAGGAAGGGTTTTTTTTCAATGCAGGGATATCTAATAAACAGAGTTACGCTGATTGCAATTTGAAATCTTTCTTTGCGGAGCTATACATGGCGCGACTGAAGGGTCCGAGAATCAAAATGACCTCCCCAGCTGCGTGGCTGGGTAGGAAGGGCCAAGCGACCTACAGATGAGACATGAGGAAAGACAGCATGTTTCCCCAAAGCGTGAAACTTGGATATTCAGAGATGACATGCTATTCGTTATTTGGCTGAGGCATCCAAAGCACCCTTGTGTCATGTTTGGAGTGAAGCTGTCTATGGTCCCAACAGGTTCCAAGCGAGATGCAACCCCTGTAGCCAATCCCCGTTGTAGTTAAGCGAATGAAGTCGGTGTAGCTAATAGGGGTAAACCTACAGCCCTGAAGTTTTGCATGTCTGGCGAGCTAATACAATTGTAATACTTAACTTTTGCACCGGCCCGGCGAACACCAGTTGAACGAACTTGTTAGTTGTTTTGTGATGGCTCAACAAGGGGGTGTAGCAACTCCTTTTGGTGTGCGTGCAGAGATTCTGAACCATCAAAATTGGCTCGCCAGGGCCATGGACCATGTAGACGGAACATTCATGGTAGTCATGTTGAGGAACATGTTTATACAACTATCTAGGAAACTAAGAGATGAATGGTGCAAGGGCCCTACATGATGAAATGTTTTTGAACAGTGTTTTTTGGCTTTTAAGTTGTTGATTCAAAGGACACATCCTTTTCCCCAAAGGGCTGATGCTTTTATTTTTAACAAAGTAATTAACATCCAGCCGCCAGAAAAAAATCAGGCCGCCGCAGCGTCGGACGCCAAAGCATGGCCAAGGAGGCGGTTGGGGTTTGTTGTTGCATGGCATGGTACGGTTGCCGAAGGAATAAACATACATAGGGTGTGCATTATGGTTCCCGTGCTACGAATGGAACCCCAATACACATCTACCCATCGAAAAAAAAATCTCAAAACGTATTTGCTAAACAAAATGCAAATCAAAATCAACATGTTCAATCAAGGTGGTTTTATCGTCCAAACATTTGTTTAATTTTCCAACAAAACACTGAAAAGGAAAACCTTGAACCAAATCCATGCCCCTGCAGCCTGTTGAAGCCGGAAAACGCAACGAAACCCACAAGTAACGAACATGTCAAACTTATTGGTTAAATTGCACATCCCATGCAATCCATATATGGTATATTTGCCTACAGTGAAATGACTTGTTTATGGCAAATGTACAGGCAAATATACTATACATGGATCATATGGGTATAGATCGAACCCATTTGGTTTTTCCTCCGATTTTAATGGCCTTTCATCCTCCAGACTTCCCTAGTTTGGTGGGCAATTTTTCCTTGTGCCAAGTCATGTTGGTTGGGGTGTGGCAAAAATCAAAAAAATTAAAATAATAGTTATTTGGTGTGTATATTAGTGCAAGGTGGAAAGAGTTCGATCATTGCGGTGAGTTGTGATGATTTGTTTTTCTCCGTGTTTTTCTACGACAAGGCGGGAAAAAATCGGGTGACCGATTAATTTTAGTACAAGGTGGACCTTTACTAGTTTCTAGCTAGGGTCAGAACCCCTTTAAATGGTGTTATGGTGTTATAACATGTCGTAACCGTACCTATCGGGGGCATCATTCCACGTATTAATACCTGGTAAGGGCCCGTAGTTGATCGTACTATGTACTAGTACGATGGATTTTATACATCTCAGGTGGTGATCGCCAGTTGCTCGAGCCAAACATACAATTTTATCATGAATCAATTCTATGACTACAAGATGGGGCCCCCTAACTACTATAAGTGGATTTATCCCTAGTGCCCTAGTTATACCGCCATTTACAACCATGGTTAAATAGGGTTTGCTGGGGTTATAACTACCTTGTAACTTAGGGGGGCCCCTTCTTGTATGACTATGCCCTCCTATCCCCAGGGACGTTTCTGAGGTTGCACCTGGCGTTTGACATGGGTTCCCTTTGGTTCCATGAAACCTGGCTTAAACCCCAGTTATAGTAATCCACTTACAACAAAGGAACCTATGGCTGTAGATCCTTAAACCATCCCTATGATCTCAAAACGATATGATTGTGAATTTGGAACTTGAGTTGCAACAACTACAAGGTGGGCCCAAAAACAACTTACAAGTGGAGTTACAACCCCTGCGTTGTTTCACCCCATTTACACACATGGCCATTTGTAGTTGTTTTTACCATACTTACAACGATCGTAGGGGCCCACCTTGTACCTTATGTGCAATGATACCATTGACGCTTCAAAATTCCGGCGAGCACCAGTTGATATGGTAGGTTATCACATCATTTACAAGGGTTTTTGTTTCATACATCCAAACAGTGGTGGTTGGCCTTAGGATTTCTCTGAAGCACCAACAGTGAGTGACACCTCTTTCCTTCAACTTTGGGAGGCCTTTGATGTATGGAATCCTTCGACTTATGGCATCTGGGATTTTTGTTTTGGAACCTTTTTACGTCTCCCTAAGCTTGGCTAGCTTAGCTTGGAGGAGAACGGGCATGCCAGTTACCCTCCCCAAAACGAATATAGCACCTAGAAATTGATGGTTGGAAGTTGGAATGCTAGTTTCCTTTAGGGATGGCCCATTTTCAGGTGCTATGTTAGTTTCGGGGAGGGTAGTAAGTTAGGATCATGCCCCCTTTTTTAAAAAAGACTGTGTTTTGTGGTTTCAATGTTTGTTTTTTAATGTTCACCCGGATCCCTGGGGAGATGATTTAATTTGACTGACACTGATATTTTTCAAGGGGGTTGAAACCACCAACTAGAACAACTCCATTGAAAGCTAAAGGGTTTGCCACTGAAAAATGATGGTTGGAAGACGATCCTTTCCTTTTGAAATCGTTGCCAACTACACTGGCACACTGGCATCACTCTTTGGTTTTTCCATTGGTCATTTGAATGCTGGGCATTTGCAAGAAATCAAGAGGGTGGTTGAGACCAACACTGGCAAAGAGGGCGCTTCCGAGAACCGCATTGAGAAGGTTGCCAAAATCGTTTTACACAAGCACTTTGAGACATTGAACGCAATGTCTGACGACATTGAGAACCTTGAGAAGGCTCTGGTGCTGTCCATGGTTGGGAAGTATGTGGATTGGTGCATGAAGTCCAATGGTCGGTGCGACAACGCACCCTTTATCTCCATCATTGATGCTCGCTTGAGAGCCCTGGAAGGACATGTTGGGTTTTGGGGGGTGTAAGCCAACAAATGAACAGGTCACTTTGAAGGGGGGCAAATTCAGGAATTGGGGACTAAGCATGGTTATTAACCACTTCCAAGTGCTGGGATGACCCTCCAAGGAGGGTGACTTCCATGGTGCAGTAGAAACGGGTTTTTCCTGAATTTTTGCAGCGGTTGGAAACTTGGAGAATCAGTTACAACCCCTAGAAGTATCGTTAGAACCCCATTTACCCATTTATAGGGGCCCCATAACCTTACGTATAGCTAGTAGGGCCCACCTTGTAGGTGGTTTCAACCATTTTTTATGTTCACCTCTACCTGGGGAACTGATCCAATTTGACGGTTGCATGTTTTTTCAAATTGGTTGGTTCAACCACTAAGTAGATGTTTGTTGAATCATTTTGGTTGGAACCTCCACCCGGTGGCTTGAGAAATAGAAAGAAATCGGGATGAACATTGCCGCAAAGTACACCAACAGCTGAAATTATTGTGTTTTCTTTTTGGTGAATCTCCAAGAGTTTCAATTTCATAAAGTACCTTTTTTAGGGACGACAAAAAATAAGGAATTACTCTTTAAGAAATGTTTTTGAAAAACATAAGTTTACAGCATTCAGTATTTTGTTTCACTTTAGTGGAGAGTATCCGGTCAAACAGTGTATACCTATTCACACATTTTTTTTTGTGATTATCCCCAAATCTAGTGGAATTATTAGCTGGGGTTGATGACTCCAATCATTGGAAAGGACCTTTGTTGGATCCAATGCGATGCGCAGATATTCCAAGCTTTATGTATAGACAAGTGAACAATGACAAAAACTCGGTTGTTTCGTTTTTTTTTGGGGGGAGGATTGAAACAAGAAATCATCTTTCGCGAAAAGCTTCATGCTGCATCCCAGTTTCAGGGAGACCTAGGGAAAGAGCCGGTCTTATTAACGATGTAAATTAACCACCATGATCCCATTATGATCCCTGAATAAGGCTGGCCATTTCTTGGGGGAAATTTCCCGTGGCATTGAGTGGTTACTCTTAGATTCCCATGGCTTCTAAACGCCCTGTGGTGATTCCATTGAAGAGAGAAGGGTCCAAGTTGAGGGCCTGGGTTAACCCAACAGATCCATCAGCACTCCGGGAGGTTTCTCATGTATTGTTAACGAGGTGGGCCCAAAAACGCTACGTCGTAAGTGGAGGGATATATATAACCCCTATAGGTATAGGGTGCAACTTCACCCTTAAATTTACCTATATATGTTCAGGGCCATTTTTTAGGGGTTTATATAGAGATCGGTTCGGGGCCCAACTATACTTGTAACATATACACTTTCGGTGATTGAGGCAGAGATCCGACTTGACCTCCGATTGTTGGAGGTCACCCCCTTCCAACCTTTGATTGATTGGTTCACCTAACCCCTAAGGATCCGTTTGTATGTCCTAAGGAAGGGATTATCCCTATATTCCTATTTTTTCAGATGGGATTGCGACCATCAATTCTATTCTAGGGAGGGGTCTGGATTCTTAGGGAACTATCAATCAAAGACACCACAAGAATTGCCAGGCGCCAGGCACCCCAAATTTGATGATTTACTCCCCGAAAAACTCACATGTCCCCTGAAAATCAATATGTATTTCATATTGAAAATAGTTCCGTTTTAGGGGACATGTTAGTAGTGGTCCACTAATTCCATTTGTAAAGACTTATCCTTATCACACATCAAGACAAATTCCAATGAAAAAAGGATGTTTTACTTCCACTGATCCATCAAACATTGAATGGGACCGAATCCCAACGGACCCTGTTCAGTAAGTTGCTAGCTCGAGTTTTAGATACGCAGGGTTTTTTCCTGGTCCGTTTAGTAGTCCTGTTGGGATTTGCTGGAACTAAACAGACCTCAGAGTTCCTTTTATGGATTTTAGGGAGTTGAGTTGAACATCGAGCTGCTCATGTTTCTTGGACTGCTTGGATGTCCTGTTGGAAGTTAGGATCAAAGGTCAGGATCTGTAGGGTAAAACCCAACATATCCCATTTATAAGTAGGTTATAACCCGCTTAGTTACTAACCTTTGATCCTAACTTCCAACAGGACATCCGGACGTGGTGACTGCTTCTGACCCAGTTGGAAATTCATCCCTTGCCTTCCGGTAAGGCAACATCACCATGGACGACGTGAAGAAATACGGTACTGCTGGCACACTCTCCTACGTCATCACGGTGCACAAAACGGATATTTCAAGATGGCATTTTCGACCTCCCGGGAAAAATGTTGCGATTAGGGCAATGGCAAAATTAGCACTGAAGTAGATCTCATATGATCCATAGAACTGGTATATTTACCCTATATGCATGCATTTACCAGCAAGAACAACCAAATGTAGGTATAAATAGCCCAGTCCCATGGATCCTATGGGGGTTATATGTTAAAGAGTTTATTGGAGGATGCAGTGTATGAAACTTTACACGGAAGAAACCACCAACCTCAAGTACTGCGGATATTGAATAGATTCATCACCAAGAAGTCACAATGAAAGGGGCCTTTTCCTTCATTTAAAAAATGTGGATTTTCCAACCATCTTGGTACAGCAAATTCTCACAATCCTGGAATTTGATACAGATACAAAATATATATAGCATTTTTTTGAAAATTTCTAGCATCACTTTGGGCATCCATTCGTCAAGCTTCCAGGGTGTTTTTTCCCATGCAAACCAGTAACTTGCATGGGAACCCACCTATGCAGTTGATGTGCTCGTTTTTTCATGAGCCTTGAATTTTTTGTTGGCAAAAAAAGCGATTCTGTAGACATCCTGCCTTTGTGTGGAAAAAAAACACGTGGCCTCAAATGACTCAAATGTGTTGTTTTTTTTTAAATCAAGAAAGCTCGATCTTTTTCATCACACCCGGATAAAACTCCGCACCTTGCTGGGATTTTTCCAACAACGATCGCGGAAAACTTCGTGAAGTTTGTCTGGTGCCCTTGCCACTGTTGTCTAAGTATCCACCATTTATCCACCGTATACCCTCCTTAAATACGAACAGCCAACAAAAGCCCCTGGAAAATTCCAATGGTTGGAAGATGGAGTTTCCCTTTGGGGGCAATTTGTTTGGCCTACTTTTTCAGGAAAAAAAGTAGTGCTGTTTGCTCAGATTCGGCGGCGATTTTTTTAAATGGAAAGCCCCAAGTTCTCAAGTGAAGTCATACTCCAAAATTTCGACCTTAGTGGATGGGTTTCATTTTCACCGAACTAGTCAGCCCTTGAAGTATAATTACACCCCTATTTTCAAACTAATGGCGGGATACCTAAAATGATGGGAACGGATTGGAAAGGAGGTGGCTCCTTTTTTGGTATGTATATATACATATACATGTTAAATATTTGGGGGGTATCCTAATTTTTGATCTGGAGAAAGGATCCAATTTGACTCGGTATCCCGAGTCTTCCAGTCAGATCCCGAAACTGAGGATCTCCAGGATTTTTGTTGAGATATAATTATGAAAAAACCCATTACCTATAGGATCCATGTATGGTATATGTACCTACATTTGCCATAAATTTAAGCCAAGTGTAGGTGAATATACCAGTCCCATGGATCCTATGGGTTATAAGGATCCCTTTGAACCAATCAGGGTTTTTTCAACTCTTCTCACTTCACCCATAAACTGCTTGCAGGATCGTCCCGTTTAGTAAGTACTTAGTAACCTCCATTTATGAGCCATGTATAGGCCTTTTGGAAAGCGAATAACCCCAGTTAGGGGACTTACGAACCATAGTTATTAACTGGGTGGTAGTTTCAAACATGTTTTATTTTTGCCCCTACCTGGGGAAATGATCCAAGTTGACTATATAATATTTTTTTCAAATGGGCTGAAACCACCAACCAACCAATTAACCACTTACAAGTCCTGGGATGATCCTCCAAGTTGGGCCTCTGACAGGAACTGATTTTCTGGGCTGTCGCCTTTCCAACTGATGCTGGGACGAAAAATTCTCTTCCAAACCCCCCAGTTTTTTAGGGCATATATGTTGGTTTCAGAGAGGGTAAACATATCGGAAATGATGCGCTGTATTTCTTTAGATGTTTTTTTTTTGGGAAGCTTGAGGAAATAGTCATAGTGCAGTTTCATTTGAATAGAATATCACTTTTGCGACCAAAATGATCCGACGATTTTTCTCACGAAAAAAACAGGGGTGATTTGTCTTGTTTTATGGAGCCATTTATAGGGGCCCCGTTTCAGCCTACTTATAACGATCGGCGTGGTGCCCACCTTCCCCCGACAAATCCTCGAAAGAGTCGATTTTTTTTCAAGGTCTGAAAAGGTCCAGGGGAAAACATGCAGAAAAGAACCAAAGTTCAAGTTTCCCTATGTTTGGAATATTTACCCACATCTGGCTAAAATTTATGGTGTAAATGTAGGTAAATATTATATACATGGATTCTTAGGGTTTTGAAGGCATTAGGAAATTTAGTATTAGTTTAATATTTTGGAATTGATGAAATCATATTGAATAAATCACCATTTATGGAACACGTTCAAGAAAATTGTTTGCAACCACCCAAAATTACTTGGAACAAGGTTAACCCTGGTTTTGATGCCTTATTTCTTGGCCTTATTTTTGGAGGGTTGAAGTTCCAAAACAGAGGACATTCACAGGTTCCAGGTACATATATCAGATATCATGAATTCTGGCTGATTAACTTTAGATTAAATTCCAACGAGATTTCTTAGGCCATCTTGAGAAGATGCACCCCCTTTTTTTTTTCGCACCAGAAATTGGGTGTCCACTTTGCTTCTTTTTTTTGTTTTCTCGCTGGAAGTTATGATGCCCATAGCCATTACGGATCCATGGGACGATTGTACGTATATTTACCGATCCATGAATGGCCTGATTTTTATGGTTATTTCATGTAGGCATGGGCATCACAATACATTTACCATTTAGTTGAATAGTTGATTTTATGGTAAATGTAGGTATAATGTACCAGTCCCATGGATCCGTCATTGGGATATAACAAGGTGGGAACCCCTGCTAAGATTTGATTTGAGAGGCCTAACCTATACCAATACCTATACCTAAATCCTACCAATAATACCTATACCAACTATACCTATACCTAAATCCTATGAAGAACCATCTTGATTTGAGAGGCCTATACGAACAAAAATCCCTCCCGTCAATCCTCCAAATCATACCTTTGATTTGGAGAGCAGTTGCGACCTGCATCTTTTTCCAGTCAGGAAATCTTCATCTACCTTCAAACTGCTGGTCATTGGCCAGATTTCAGCAAGCCAGAGGAATCAGCCGCCGTCACGTGGAAGCGGTTATTTGTTGGTTTGGGGCCTGGTGGTTTGGGATTCTAAGGCTTTAAGGGTGCCTTTAAGTGATATTTCTTTTCATAGGGGGATCCCTTATGTATCCAAACCACCAAACGCCCCAAAGCAACAAGCCAAACCATTAGCTGAGATGATGCCCTACTTTGTGGCTCATGATAATTGGGAACTAGTGACAAAAAAACACTTGTTTGTTTAGGTTGTAATTATAGGGGATGAACAACTACCCAGATATGTGGGGACTTTATTACACCATTATAAGGATCCCTATTAAGCAACCGGTATCGTGGAAAGCATGAGATTTCTTTTTTCCGTGGCTCTGGTAAGTTGGGTTACAACTGTCACGACTGCCAAGGTGTTTTGGAAGACTCCTAAAATGTAATTTAGTAAGGCCTTTATCTTTACTCTCTGGCTCACTACAAAAAGTGCCTCCAAGTAATTTATTTGCAACAAACATCTTGGCGTATGGTCCTCAAGATAAGAACCAAAACATATAACTATCATTTTGGTTTATTCTCCATCTTCAGTGAGTTCCAGTCGTGTTTGACTGGTATCCTCGGTATCCTCATTATTTTTTTTGGCTATCCTCATGTTTCTATTTACCCTAGACATCCAAAATCCTCCAAATACATGGTGAGTAGGTGTTAAAAAGACCCCTTAAAAGCCGAACCTCAGGAGACGTTTGGGGTTTCAAACACCGATCCTCACCAGGCATTTGGAAGACTAGGGTTACTTGCTCCCTTTAAGGAGTGTCCCCCAGCAGGGCAACGGTAACCCCACAAGAATTCGAAGTTGGCCTCAGCCCGGGTCTCGGCCTCAGGTTTTCGGGATGGTCTTCGCCGCCAGCAACGTGGCGCGGTTGTTGTTGCCTTTACGTTTCGGTGCTGCCTTGGCAATGGCACCATGGGTGGATGAGAACATTATGTTGCTTGGTGACGAAGGAGGTGAAACCCGTGGAGAAGCAGTGGATTGATAAATATAGAGATGATTTAAACGAGCAATTCAACAAAAAAAAATGTAACATGGAAAAAATTGGATGGTGGGTTTTTCTTTGTTGCTGTATTGTATATCCAACAACAGCGTGGCAAATTAGTTTAGGGGGGAATCCTTTCTTCGAGCTTCTTGAGTTGCTGATAGGAATTGACTGTAATTACGGTGACCCGAGCTTTGCGATAAAGGTGACTTTTTAAATTGGTATATTTTGGTATGATAGGTTCTAAACTGCCTCCAAACGTGTGTGATACTGTTGAAGAAATCCGGCGTTCACCAGTTGAGGGAAAGGTAGTTTATCCCATCGTTTACCCTCCTGGGAACTAACATATCCCCTGAAAAAGTCAATTTTGAAGATATTTTTCCTTTTCCCCGGGTGGTATATGTTAATTTCCTGGAGGGTATTTGTTTTTTCACATCCCCAGGTGGTGGTTAGCCGGATTTCTGAACCATCAACTGCTGCGAGTTTATGTTGTTTCAATTGACACCCTTCAGGCTCGCTTCCTGGCGATTTTGATTATTTGGAAGCATGGGGGCCCATGCATTACCATAAGAACCCACATGTTTCCTTTCATTTTTAGGGGTTAGAACCTATACCATCCTATACCCTTTGAGGCTTCAAACCTTCATCCTTCATGGTTTTGGGGATCCAAAGGTATATAGTATATACTGTAGTTAGAAAGTCTGTTTTTGGCCTGTTTTTCTCTCATTATGGGTGCAAATTCTTTGTAACTCTCCCTAGCAACTTATTCTTAGAATTGGAGAATTTCTCTATGGAGTCAGTTCTAAACTAGGTGGTGGTTTCAAATTGTTTTTATTTTTACCAGTTTGGCAAATGATCCAATTTCACTAATATGTTTCAATTGGGTTGAAACCACCAGCTAGTAAAGTTCTGATTTTAAAACTCCAATCCAACAAGCGATTCAAAAAAAATCCTGAAGAGCAATTCATGGCCATAGTCAAGCTACCCCCCCGGGCCACGTACCCTCCCTCGAAATAAGGGTTTAATAGCCGGCCGTATTAAGGGAAACCAATGGTTAATAAGCCCTTATTTCTGGGGGGGTACGTTAGGGGGGGGTAGCTTGACTAGCCATGAGCAATACAACTCAGACAACTATATATTGACGACACTTCTCTATATAAACAGAAACAACTCTGCAGTTTATCCTTCCCCTCCGTAGCCAACAAAACCAAACACCAATGTCATATTGTGTGTGTCTTTGCAAACAAACGTTGAGTTTCGAAAGAAAACAACTTAAACAACAGAACATGTATGCCTGAAACCTCAAACTTCTTTTAAAACAACAGATTTCATCCATAAACAACAACATCTTCTGAGAAATATCATCAATGGACAAAAAACAACCACAACAACAAGCACAGCTAATTTCGTTGAGCCTCATACCTTTAGAGACCTCTCAGGCAACGCTTCGGAACTTCGGAGTCAGAGGTGTTGCGATACGACGGCTTTTTTTAGGGGGGAGCAGAGCGAGGAAGGAAACAACACTAGGTGGTGGTTTCCAATATTTCGTTATTTTTTTCACCCCTAAAATTAGGGAAATTCTCCAATTTGACGGTCGCAGATTTTTCAAATGGGTGGTGAAAAACCACCACCTAGAACACCTCACTTGTGACATGGATGGTTGAAGGTTGGGAGTTGTAACCATTTGGCTCATTAAAAGATCATACCCTAGTCTTCCAGTCATACCTTGTGAGTAAGTCTTTGGACCCACAAATACCTCCTGAGGTTCGGCCTATTTTTGGAGGCCCAAACACCGATCCTCACAAGGTATTCATGGTATTTTGGAAGACTAGGTATAACCCCAGCAAACCCCATGAAAAACCATGGTTATAAAGGGGTATAACAAGGGATAAATTTACGAAAATAGTAGTTGGGGGGCTCCATCTTGCATAGTTTGGCCTTTCTTGGGGGTGAGCCCCGAGCCCAGTTATGAGTGGAGGGACGTGGGGCCCCTAGAAGTAGGGTTATAAGTTATAACCTCATTTATCCATGTAGTGGGCCATTTATATGGGCTACAACCCGACTTAAAACAAGAAGGGGCCCACTACTTTGTAATATAACAAGCAAGAATTGGCTATCGCCTGATTGGTTCAGTGTGAGATTTGTGATATCAACCTCCAGCTATAATCATACTACCTTCTCTGTTTCTTGAGATGATTGCTTTACGAGGGGAATGCCCGAAGAAATCAGGATCTATATATACACATCTTCCCGAGACATCCAAAATAGATATGATATGATATGATACGGACTGACATGATACGATATGATATGATACGATATGTTGTTTATTTATGTCAAGTTACTAATTATCCTCATAAGGAGGGTGAGACCAACAGGATCACCATTTTCCAACAAATCAGTTCCACTGGTATTCGACCGGATGGTTGGTCTTCATGGGGATGGGATCACTGGGGACCACATGGCTTTCCTGGAAGGTGGCCACTGCCACCGTGCCAGCGACACCTTCGTCTGCTGCATTTGCTAGCCCGTCAGCGGCTGCACCCAACCAGTTCGAGGAGAAGTCTGAGCTGCGAGTGACCTTGGCTACCAACCACCTGAAAAAGGGCGACTGGATGAGAAGGAAGATGAACAGAACAGGGTGTGTTACAGTAGAAGGTGTATGATATATGTCTTATATATATATATATATACTTAAGTATAGGTTTTCATGGTGTATCCCACTAGATTCCAATCAAATGATTTGGGTCATTCTTTATACCACCCTTTGAAATGTCGCATTTATTCTCAAAAACAGTTGTCCATGGAATCTGTCGTGTTTTGTAGGCTGAAGACTCTATATAGGTCACATTCGAAGTGATTGAAAAGTGGTTGAAGTTTGAATGATATCCAGGATATGAGAAGTCACTTGTTTACTCAAAAAACTTGTTTTGTGGTCGGTACACTCCGGTAAACTAACATAGCAATGGAAAATGGACCCTTTGAAGATGTATTTCCTATTGAACATGGGGATATTCCATTGCTATGTTAGTTTACCAGAGGGTAACCCACAAGTTTATCCATGTTTACTGGTCAAAAACCCCATGCTTTTTTTTGGCTCAAACAACTCGACCGCATTTTTTTTCCGGGTCCAAAGGTGGGTGTCATCTTCATTGGATTGATGCCTACGTGTTGTTTTAACGTTTTAGGATGAATAGTATCGCATATATGTTCTATGTATCGAATATGTTTACCTACATTTACGATAAAAATCAACTAGCTGGTGAATTGGCAAACTATCATGGCAATGGAGAATCCCTATTTTCAGTAGGGAATACATCTTCAGAAGGTCCATTTTCTATTGCCATGTTAGTTTGCCAGAGGGTAAATGTAGTTGATGTAGGTGAATGTGCCAGTCCCATGGATCCATCATGGGTTATACAGGATTCACTGACTGAAATCACCCACAGCCACGTCAACGGACTATCGTGACTATCCATGACTTCCAGCACCTTGGGTTTGTTTGGAGATTAATTGGACTCGGACCATACATTTTTGAAGTCTTTATACAAGGTGGGCCCCTACTAATTATGAGTAGGATTAGTTCACCCCTGTAAATGGCCTCATAAATAGGTAAATAGTGTTATTTCACCCTACTCATAGGGGTTATAGCTCCTCTTATAACTGGTTAACTGGCACGGATGTAGTTCATGTTCATCAGTTCTATCCCACTAGAACAACCGAGGCCTACTTGCTGCAATCCTGAAGACAATCTCGCAGGCTGCTATTTCGAAGTGAGTTTTGTGTTGAATCATTCCCATAGGTTCCATGTCTGGTATATTTATCTACATTTACCATACAAATCAACCAACTGTGGGTAAATATACCATACATGGATCCTATGGGATTCAGGGATGTCAGAAGATCCGATTCTACTTCTATACGAGTGAACTTTGATCCAAGCAAAGATGGATTGAGAAACCCATCCTCAGCTGAGCAGTGAGCAAGCCGTTTTCCCCTTGTTCGTGTGGCCATTTTTCACCGTTCATGTATGTATTCCTTCCATGGATTGTTTGGGAATTGAAGACGAGACGGCTTCAAATTATCGATCTAAGTATGCCTTTTGCGGATTTTTTTTGAGGTATACAACTACACGTCGAAGACCATTAAAAGAAAAGTCACTTCGAATTGTCGATTGCAAATCCCGATATTGAAATAGTGAAAAGATCCTCAGCTGAAGAACCCTCGGCTCAAGAAGTATGCTTTGATACATAGATTTCATAGCCCCGTTTTGTGCATGTCGGCAAGGTAAATGTAGTAGGTGCACATGTTTGATACATGTTGCACGGGCCTTGCACTTGACACATGCTGATTTTGAAGTGTAGAGGTTAGTGTGACAGGCGAGGTAAACCCTCATTTCTCAGAGTACAAGGTGCACCACTACCAGTTTGAAGTAGGGTTATAGCTCCACTTACAAGGGTTATAACCACAGTTACCCATTTATTTTCGGCCAGTTATAGGGTTTATAACTCCATTAACAACTATACTAGGATAGTTAATAAATGGCTAGTAAGTGGGTTCTAACCCTAATATATCCCACTTTTACAGTGGGATGTAACCCATTTACCAACCATTCATTAAATTCCTGGGAGATCCCAGTAGTAGGGCCCCACCTTCCATGGTTGATCATTGAAGCCTCACCGTGGCAAAAACAGCACCAGGAGGACATTCCGGCTTGACGATCATCTGATGTCGGAGAATCTCATCGGTCGACTCGGAAACGTCACGGACGATGCCCCTCTGATCATTGTGCATGGTTTTTTTTCGTTCATGTCATGAACGTTGTACAGAACTTTTTCCAGCCCACCTGCCATAGCCCCAACAAAATTTGTCAATGTCAAGGAAGTTCTGTGAATTTCCAAACAAAAAAGTTGGGTTATAGTTTGAATAAGATTTTTTTTTTGGTTGACCTGTCATGCCAGGATGGGGCTGCTTTTGAACATCATAGGAACCAAGCAGTTTTCGGGAGATTCGCAGGGGGTTTTCCCTGCAGATGACCAAACCGAATCTTCGGTCGTTTGGAAGGTGTTTTCCAAAACCCCAACTTCCATGCATGGCCCACCCTTTCGCGTCGAAAGAACCCTCCACGTTCGGGTCGATGGTGACGGGGTAAGTTGCACATACTTGTTGGATAAGAAAAAACATGTTGAAGAGAGAAAGATTGGGTGCATTTACCTGTTGAAACAGTGAGGATTGTATTCTGGATAGTTTTTGTTGGTAATTATCGCACTCTTGGCTTTGACCGATCACAAGTACAGCGTCAACACCTGGCAATTCTTTGTGACGCTTTTATCCTCTAGTTGGAAGTCACTTAACCTTTGAAAAGGTCACTTTGCCATCCCGAAAAGGTCACTTTGATTCACCTGGCATTCAGCACTTTCTTTTGAATCCTGTGGCAATTTACCACTCACGAAACACCCAAGTGGAGCAACACAAACGATGCTAGAAACAAAAGTCGACCAAGAGACCTCTGTTGAACATTCGCTCGTTGCATTGCGAAAAAAAACATGGCCACAACAAAAATGGCGGCAAATGGAGGAGGAACAAGTTCAAGACCAATCTGGATTCACAGGGAGGGGTTTATTCTCAGGTTCCTCCCTTGTTTTTTATTGTACAGGGGTACCTAAAAGGTAACCCCGTACCAGTTATAAGTGGAGTTATGACCCCTATAAGTAGGGTGAAGTAACCCCATTTAGCCATTTATTTTTGGCCATTTATAAGGGGTTGTAACTTCACTTCACTTGTAACTGGTCGATCTGGTAGTGGCCTACTTTGTACTATTTGGTCGATATTCACTGTTTGTCTCACATTGTGTCAAGCCATTGAACCTCAAATCTGCAGATTTCTGATTTCATTGAGAGAAGACTTTGGTGAATACACCATGCAAGATGGGCCCCTATACTATAGTCATTATAAATGGAGTGAAATGGGTCCCAACTTATAACTTATAACTGGGGTCCATTTTTGTAAGGTAGCAAACCCTCCAAAACGTTTTGGTGTATACCACCAGCGGGTGTCTTCTATTCGTACAGCAGGACGGTCCCTGAAAAGGGCACCAGTGGCACTGGTGGCGCTGGCCGTCGTTTGCGGAGTGCGGAACGACGGCATCCTTTGGCGAGATGTTTGAGTCGAGGGCGACAAGCTCCAGTGAGGGTACCCTGTGAAAAGGGGAGACATACATCAAACCCATGACCGCGCCATCTATGGAATATTTACACTACATTTGCCTTAGATTGATGATACATGTTGGTTAACATTCCATAAGATAAAAATGACTCTTTCAATGGTTGACATAACTGATAGTTAAAAAAGGTGTTGTGAATCCGTGTTCTCTCCAACCAAGTTGTATGTTCCAGGCTCTTCCCAGTGACCCTTTTGGATGTTTTAAGTGACCTTTTCAGGGGTTGTTGGTGACCTCTGTTTGGATTATCAAAAGTTCATTTGGAAGAAGCTGGCAAAAGGCAAACTTCTTATTCTAACAGCGCATGGCGACTTGCACAAAAAGCAACAACACAGTATCATATACGGAAAATCACTGTATGTTTATGGAATGTTTTGATATGTTTCTTGATTTCTTGTGGCTACCTACTACCCCTCAGAATTTTAACATAGATACCCCCAAGATGGCCATAGATTTTTTTCAGCAGGAATCCCACCATATATGCAAACCATTGGCGCCTCATCTTGGTGCCAAAGTAGCCTATATCCCCACGACATCTTTTTTACAGGATTATAGGATAGTCAAAGTATGTCAAACATCAACCTACCACAAGTTTCCCAAGTACTGTAATCAACCACAACCATCCATTTTTGGATCATCATCCCAGTTATAAGTCATTTTGAAGTTAAAAGCCATGACTGGAAGGGGTCTGGGAACAACCCCAGGAATAGTGGGCTTACTAACCATCACCGTGGTTATTACCCTCTGCTAAACTAGGATGGAAAATGGACCGATGTTGAAGATGTATTCTCTATATTGAAGATGTGGATTTTTCCATTGTAAAATGTTACAACTAGCAACCCCCATTTACAAACCATTTGGCCCATTTGTTTTGGAACTTTTTGTTGTTTTCTTTCTGTGGGTTTTGGTTTTGTTTTGTCTTGTTTTGGGTCTTTAATCATTTTTTTTGGATGTTTGGAGGGGGTCCCACAACCCAATTCTTCGGGGACTTACAACGATCACCATGGTTACGAAAACCACTCACTAAATGGGAGCCCATCCTCCAAGTTGCGGCCCCTAAACCTAAGGCTCCACCTTCACGTGCCGTTTTAGATGCGGCCGCCTTAAGGGAGGTTCCGTGGATTTCCGTGGATGGGGTGGGGGAGATATGGGGGGATTTCTGAACCATCAACAGCAAGGTGTCCAGAACTGACAGCGACAAACAAATTGTTGTATGACGGGCTGACTTCTTTCAGATGTTGGAGGAAAAACTTTAGCCAATTCTTCACATTGAAGTTTGTGATTCGATTAACTTATAAACCTATCCAAATCCATCCCCAGATGCTCCATCTATGGGTATATTTACCTACATTTCACATTTCACCTAAATTTTTTGGTAAATGTTGTTTGGGGGTTCAACTACAGGAAATATTGGGATGATTTTCTCTAGATCCATGGAAAAACAGTTCAACACCCTATATAGCTAGTTGCTATAAGTGTACTCAAGTCAGCATCAACACTTTTTATGCTTACTATAAGTCTGTATATAGATTTATTATGTACCTGTTTATTTAAAACACATTCACTATAATACTATGACTATAACTATAATAGTTAGATAAATCATATATTGCCTATATTATAATAGTATTTAAAATACCTAACTGCAAATGAATTTCCCCACTCTCCTGGTGCCCCACACTGGCCACGTTCAAAAAAAAACAGGCCGCGCTGCGTCGGTTACAACGCCTCGCGGAGACGGTGGATGCGCATGGACCCGGGGAGCCGGAGGTCGGGAGGGGGGTTCCCAAGGGGATGGTCGAAGACTTGCGGGTGATCATTTGACAACTTCAATTTATATGGTACCCTCCGGTGATGCCTAATATAGCTTTGGAAACCTACATACCTTTGCTGAAAAGGTGATTATACACCTCCAACCGCTCATCATCTGAGAATATTACGATTGATGCCTACTTGGATGTCCCGTTGGAAGTTAGGATCAATGGTTGGTAAAGGGGTTATATACCTAACTTGTAAATGGGGTATATTGGGGTTATAACCCACTTACTATGGTACCCTCCGGGATCAACTAATATAGCAGGCTGGAAAATCCACCATGAATGAGTCGATGTATTTCCTATTGGAAGAGGTGAATGTGACAACAGCCATGTTAGTTTAGTGGAGGGTAGACTTACCTATCCCATAGAATCCATGAATGGTATATTTACCTTCGTTTGGCTTGGGGTTTTATGGTAAATCTAGTTAAGTATATTATACAATATATATACATGGATGGTTTGGTCTATATTATATGGTTAATTTCTATAACCTCAACTAGGTAAGTGTAATATCGGTTCACATCTATACTTAGAACCACAAGTGCCTCATTTCTACAGTAAATGATGGCATACCTGATTTGAAGTATAACCCCAAACAAGCTAGGCCCACTCTACTTATTTCAGCGTGAAATCAACAGGGAAACCCAAACAAGAAGAATAATGAACATTTCCACCATCCACGCGATGGGCCCAAAAACCAAGTTATAAGTATTTAAGTAGGTGTTTTTTTCACTCCACTTATAGGGGTGAATTAACCCCAGTGAAACCCATTGATTTTCGGCCATTTGTAGGGGCCCCATTTCACTCCATTTGTGATGATCGGCTCTTGGCCCATCTTGTCCCAAGAGAGTTGGCGAAAAAAATGGTCATTCCCGATTCGGGGGGGATCATTAAATGGGACCGTCATTTCGGGAGGGATCGAAGTTGATGTTTAATTGTACGGCATATTTAGCTACATTTACCCCTCAAAACTACCCAGTTTTGTAAGTAAACAGGCCATTCATTGAGCATTTGGGTATGTTTTTTTAAAAAGGGACTTCTAATCTCTTCAAACTCGCTGTTTAAATTTCTGTTGTTTCTTTGTGGGAAAATGAATCGAATCACAATCAAGATCCTATGAGAATCCAAAAGCTTTTCTCAGATTTACTGGGTATTTCACCCATATTTGTAGTGCTATCCCTTTGGGGCCTGCCGCCTAAACTCTCTAACTGAGAAAATGATCATGAAATACGTGATTTGATTAAAGGAACTAAAAATTAGCCTTCATGAAACCCACTGTTCTTTCAGTTTTGGGGGTTATAAGTTCCCAGTTGACATGAACCACCCATAGGATCAATGCGTGGTCTAGTTACCTACAGAACTGTGTAGTTGGTCCTAGCGTATCTTCCGCAAATTACACCCGGTGGGTCCCTTTTGCCGATCTTTATAAAGTAGGGTTACAACATACTTGAAGGAAGGCCATTTAATAACTGGTTAGTAACCATGCCTAGCAAGTCCCCTAAGTAGGGGTTATTTTCCTTCCAAATGGCTTAAATTGTTTATACATGGGGCTTATCAACCAGCTACTAACTGGAATGATCCTCCAAGTAACTCCTGTAAATGGCCGAACATGAATTGGGTTTTCATGGGGTGAAATTTCACCCCACTTCTAGGGACCCCATGTCACTTCACGTATAACGATCAGTGACAGGGCCTAAACCTTGTACAAGCTTGCCACAACGGTTCGGTGAACCCAACTACAGCAATATGTTCTACTTCCCCCGGGGTCGTTCTTTAATTCTAAATTTCGAGGTGCGCAAAGAATTAGTGGATGCGTTGCTTCACTGCCGTGTCACTTGGTTTCGCGAAAACACAAATGTTGTGAGATTGTTTTTGAAGCGATAAATGGAGTTGTGAATGATGTAACATCTTTGTTCTTACTATATAAACACTTCTCAAACACTTAAGCACAAAGTTCTTATTGATGGACATGTTGTTTTTGATAGCGGTTGTTTGTTGAAACGGAAAATTTGATGGTCCCTTGAATAGGAGATTCACCTGTAAGGTTGTCAAACAAATAGGGATGCCGCCATAAAATGTGCCAATTGAAATGGTTGGTTTAGTTTGGAAACTATCACTACAACATCCATGATGAGCCATGATGGATAAGTCAATTGAATGTTGAGCCATGATGGACTACCCTTGAAATAATAAGGGGTTATTCAATTATTCCTTTATTAAGAAGTTCGAAAACAACGTCGATGCACATCCATTCTTCCCTTCAATGCCTGGGTGACGTATGTGAATCTTTGGGGGCTCAAACCTAGCCAACCTCAGCAAAACAAGTTATATATATATATACGTACATCTTCAAATTGAACCTGTTCAAGGAAAAGAACACAACAACAAAAAACAGACAGGGAGAGACGTGGACCATAGCAACAAAAAAATCATTGGCTGTGTACATGTTTGACATGGGTTCCAAATGGATACAGTACTGAACATGATGTGCCTTGCAAAAGGTTCGTTTTCAACATGGTTAATTCAGGTGCCCATGCTGAATTTTAAGGGTGTAACTCCCTTGAGGAGTTTCCAACTGATTGTTGTATGTTGGCATATCAGTTGCTATACTGTATGGTGCCGTACATTTTGGATCGCACCATTGCATTTTTCTGTCTCTACACGATGCCAACACCCAGGCCTATCTAGGAATTGGAAGGGCGTTAGAGTGGGTCAGTATTGCCCAGAAGGGGAATGAAATATCAACCATGTGAAGATGAGCTAGTACTTGGTAGGTGTCACTCTCTCTCTCTCTCTATACATAATCTACATATTTGTAACACAAATTGTATTCCATTCTGGTTGGTTCATGCTAGTGGTTTCCATTGTGAATTGAAGCACTACTTGAGGCTAGCATAACGCACTACATGATGCAAGCAACCACGGTTTGTTCTCACTGCTCAACTGGGGAACTGTTATGTATAGTCTATATCCCTAAGAATCATTGGACCTTCCTATGGAGGGGTTTGGATCTGGATAGCAGGGTTCTGGGATCTCCAAGCCACTAGTTTTGAGATCCCATGATTCTTAGGGATATGCCTACAATGTGTCACATGACTCTCATCACTACTCACGACAAGTTTCCGGCAACCTTCACCATAGGGTCATACTGTTGATGGTTCAGAAATCCGACGATCAGTTGTTGAGTGAAAGGTAGTTTATCCCATCATTTACAAGGTTTTTATACATCCCAGGTGGTTAGCCCGGATTTCTGAACCGTCAACAGTGACTGACACCTCTTTCCTTAAGTGACGACTTGGGATCTGAAAAGATTGGATCTCAACTTGGGAGGCCTTTGATGTTTATGAACACAAAATACCAAAATCACATGGCCCCGTTTAAGTTGGGACCACCCAACAACACGCTGACACACCTGGGACCTCAGCTTCCTTAGCTAACCCACAGGATCCATGTACGATATATTTACCTACATTGATACCATAAAAAAGCAAGCATGCAATGTAGTTAAATGCATATACCATCGTCCCATGTAATTTGTCATGGGAGAGGGTTGGATGATTTGTTGGGGGATCCTTTTGCCACCTGGGTTAAACAGCCGTTGCAACGTCAATTTCCATCAACTAAAAACCCCGCAAACCAGCCATCCAGTTGCCTAAAAAAATGGTACACTACTGTTGGTGGAAGAAATCCGGCTAACCAGCTGATATGGTAAATATATCCCATCATTTACATTGTTTTATACATCCCAGGTGGTTAGCCGGATTTCTTCTTCCATCAACTCTATGTTTTCCAGGTATTTTTTTTTCGGAAAAAAAACAGAAACGAGGCTGTCTCCTTAGACTTGGTTGAAGCCTTTGATCGATGGCGTATCTCCGGGAGCCGTGGTGGTGACCTATCCCCCCGTGTTGGGTTAGACGATGGATGGCAGTGGTTTTGTGAATTGACGTTGTGGTCGTTGTGGTTGTGGTTGTGGTTGTGGTTGTGGTTGTGGTTGTGGTTGTGGTTGTGGTTGTGGTTGTGGTTGTGGTTGTGGTTGTTGTTGTTGTTGTTGTTGTTGTTGACCACCCCGAAAACTTGAGGTGGCTTGAAGGGTTTTGAAATATCCTTCGTGGCAAATTGTATATATCATTGTTTATATATGTATATATACATACATCCCAGTTGAGCTAAACAAAAGCAGGGACAACCGGGACAACCTATCCGCTATGTAGTTTTTTTTTGAAATGGGAAAGCCTTCAGCAACTGGGACAGGATAGAGTGTTTTTGGGATAGTTGGATGTACCCCTACCAGTTTTAATCCTCCAGAATCCCTAGAGAACACCATAGATATTATGGGTACCCGGTTAGGGGTACACCCAATTGTCCCGAAATTTGACTAAGAGATTGATACCAAAAATTGATGGGAGCGAATGGAAAATGAAGAACTCTCGGGGCCTTCAAAGATGGTTTGGTATTTTGGATATGTTTTGGGGCCGCATTTTTGAGATGGGTGGCTCAACCACCAAATATAGTAGGGATCCAAAACCCTGCAACGGTGGGTAAATAATCTACTCGTTGTTTTGAAAAGAGCTCTATATTAACCTTTACTGTCCACTGGTTTTCCAGTGTTTGGCGGGACCCAAGATATGTTAAATTTCATTGGGGTAGATCTGTAGAGATGTACTGATTTCTTTTTGCAACTCAAGGTGTGGGCATTCATAAAGTATAAATTACCCAGACAAAGGATGGGGGTCAAAGAGCCAAACACCATATTCTTGAATCCACCCAAACAACAACAAAGAAGGTGTAACAAAAATAGACAAGATATTTTAAGTCAACACTTCAAATGTGAAATTTAAGGACTCATAAAATCTCATGTCATTCTGATCAAGTACACGAGGTATTTTTTTTCGGGGTGGGTGGGAACACATCAAAACGCGTGACCCCTTCGCCAGCTTCAGCTCATTTTTTTTGATGGTTGGGAAGCCCACATCATGTTGCGGGTGCATTTTTTATACATGCTAAGCTTTTTAGATGTTTTAGGCCGTTCCAAAATCATCCAGCCATACCCTTCGAGAGGTAAGACTGCACCTGAAAGACTCTGGGATTTCATACTCGTGATGGAAGAAGTCTGGCAAACCATTTTGAGATAGGTGAATCATATATATTCAAATAACAGATGATATTATATACCCACATTATACAAGTTGTATATATATATATATGTATATAGATATACCTGTACCAGATCAACTAGGTACAGGATCTTGTTTGTCAACGGGAGGTCCAACAAAAAGCGAACATAACTCTCCGGACCTAAAAACGCTTGGCATGTTGTCTCAACAAGGAACTTCGGGAGACGTTCCGGAAGTCAACTCAGACAACAAAAAACTTCCAAGCCAGAAAAAACAACAACGGATTATACCTGAACTAGGTGGTGGTTTCAAGTATGTTTTATGTTCATCCCACTATTTGGGGAAGATTTCCAAGTTGACTAATATTTTTCAGATGGGTTGGTTCAACCAGCAACCAGTGAAGTTAGTTCACCCACCAATGTAAGAATATAAAACACCTTGGGGTCCTCAGACTTGGAGAAAAAAACGCACAAATTCCCTCTGCAACAAATACTCTTGGACATTTTGAAGGGTACCCTAAATGCCAAGCACTTGTTTTAATGGAACTTTGGCCTTATTCATACGTTATGAATCCATATCCATCATCCAAAAGTAATCTTCCCAATGAAATACAACCCACTCTTTAGGACGGAGTCCTTAGGCTTTTAGCTTAGAATCGTCCCAATGGCGCTCACGGCCCACTTGCCCAGCGGCGTGTTGCGTCCACCTGTAGCTGTGGGGCCGCTGTTGGACGAGCCGGAGCCGAGCTGCTGGGATGTTGTTGGTTCGGGGTCCACCATAGGGGGCACCTTGTGACATGGGAAAATCGGACCCCTAAAGATTGTTATGCATGGTATTGTTTTGTTGGTGATGAAGCTGGTTTCTCCAATTTTTTTAGGCTTGTTTCATGTGATTATGGCAAACCCATGTGGTTTGTCGAGGTTGCAGATTTGTCCCCTCTACACTACAGTTTCGGAAACAAAGCCGTCACAGGCGGTACTTAGGGATCTAAATATTGGTTTCCAGGGTTGGTTTTGATTCAGGGCCATTTGTAGGAAGAAGACGTTTGGGCCAAAAACCGTTGTTGGGAGAAGAACTGTTTTAAAAAATAGAAACTTGAAACATAAACAAGAAGGGGAATTGCCAAAATGTTGTTGGGAGACGAACTGTTAAAAAAAATGAAACAAAAACAAGGGGAATCGAACCAGAATAAGGGGAGTTGAATTGACCACATCAACTGTTTTTTTTGTTTGAGGCTTTCTGAAGCATCAACGGTAATGATGGTTAGGAACTGGCGCAAACAAATGCTCTCATCCAAATAGAAGAAAGACGTCTAAGATGGTCCAGTACTTATAGGTCAGGTGATGACTAGTGTCAAGGGACAATTGGGTGTACCCCTGGTGTACCCATTGTATTTATTATGTTTTTAGGGATTCTTGGTGATTATAACCCATAAATACCCACTATATAATAGGGCTTATATAGGGGGTTCCCATAGGGGTACGTTGGTAGGGGTACATCCAACTATCCCCTGATAGTAACTGCAGCCAGATCTGTTTGAAACAAGGCCAGTTGTAAGTGTACGTGAAGCTGAACCGCATGGGATGCAATAATAAGGCTGTGATAAAAGGATTATTCAACGGCAGCATCATGTATTGTTGATCTACTTGGGTGTCCATGGAAGTGATCGTAACGATCGTTAGGAAGTTGGGTTATAACTTATTTCACCTATTTAGGGGACGAAATCAACTTAAATCAACCTACTTATATTGGGGTTATATAGGACATCCAGTTAAGTAGCAGCAAGACATCCTAGGTCCTAGTATAGTGAAGTTGTAACAGTACTTATAATTGGTACTGTAGATGCCCACCTTGTTGGTGTGTCCGGGCCTCCTGGGAACAGCTGCTGTCCTGCTGTCGAATCCCCATCGGATCGCCCTCCAGGAGCCCTTTTACAGCTCCGCGTCGCCGAAGAAGAGCTTTTACGGTCCGGAGAATTTTTTGTTGGGGGGGGCCGGGTGGTTAAAAATTATTGGTGATTACTGTATATATATATATATACCCCATGAATGTATCAAACACCACTGCAAAAACTAAGGGCCCGATTTGTAATATATTGTTACATTTTGTTTTACATCACCTTGTTATATGAGCGTTATTGTACAAGGGTCGGTATTTGTGTATGCATTTACATCCCAGTTATGCTACTCTGTTTTAGAGGGTGCTATACTATTTGGGTGATCCTACATACTGAATCCAGGTTAAGTTAGCACATGTTTCAAAAATCATGTTTTAATTCCTTCCAAATGCTGATGTTTGTTTTTTATACATATACACCCTTGAAGATGAACATAGAACCTGAAAATCATGGTTTGGAAGATGATTTTCCTTTTCCAGTGGTGTATTCTCAGGTTCCATGTTAATCTTCTGGGGTATTTCAAATTTCCATGTCAAATCAATGGAGTTTCCTGGTTCCCTTAATAGGTGGTAGGTAGTATATAATCCCCCAATTGGCAGTATATACCACTTATATACCACTTATATATTGCCCATTTCGGTGATTATATATCACCGATCCCACCTATTAAGGGAACCAGAAACAGCTGTTGATCATCCCCCAAGTCCAATTTTTTGGGGCAAAAAAATTCCCAGGCGGCTGGAGTTTTCCTGCGGTACAACTCGATGATGATCCTCCGGAACCGTCAGCTCCACGAGCTGAATCTCCACCGGTCCCACCACGAGGTGATGGCGGGGTGTGATGCCCCCTGTAACAGCTGTAACTCCCCATGATATTCCATATAGGGGATCGTGATCAAAACCCAAGTTTGTAGGGATTATTTATATATATATATACTTCAAAGGCTCCATTTTCCAGCCAACTATGTTAGTTTTTTTTGGGAGTGTATATATTTATAACAAAAGGATTTCCCGTCATTTTTCATGTGGGATGAGTATATTTCCCCAATTTTTAAGGAGTTGATGGACCCTGGGAACTGCAAGAGGATGTGCTCCCAGGACGTAACGGATACGTGTTTTTTCGTGGGTTTTCATCACCAATTTGATGATCCTTACAGTCACCTAAGGATCGGGCAAGGTGTGACCCCCAAAACCAAATGCCTGTTTCATGGCTTGTAAATGGCGGGTGATCCGATCACCACTTACCCGGATGAATCCTGAAAGTACACTCCCTAAAAATAACATAGCACTTAAGAAATGGTGGTTGGGAGAGACGCTCCGGCTCCCTTTTTGGGGCACGGTAGTTGGAAGGGAGTTGCAAGACCCCACTACATTTATATCATTCTGGTCAAATCATAGCGACCTCATACGACCTCACCCCAAAATGTAGCTGAGTGAGGAAGGGAAGCCCCTTTATTTCAGGGAAATCTAGGTTGGTGAAAGATTATTCCATTTGGCCAGATCATTCATCATCTCAGTGGTGCGCAAAGTGGATGTAAGGATCTAGATTTGTATCCAAATGCAACAGTCAGGATCCCATTCTTGTACCTGTTGGGTTTTTTGGTGAACTAACAAATTGGTTGGGGTTGGTAGCCTAAATGTTAAATCATGATCCCATTGAATATGGAGGAATTGTTCGGTTGGATCCATTCATCATCCCAGTTGTAGGCAAATATTGGGATAAAATCATGCATATAAGTTAGGGTTTGTACCATGGTTTCGTTCGGCTTTCTTCCGATCAACCTCATTTTTTTGAATTTCAAAAGGTTTACCCCTCTGAAAACTCAGGGGGTATTCGTTAGTTTTCGGGGGAGTAGGATCTCCAACTGGTTGGAGGATCATTCCAGTTAGTAAGTAGGTAGTAATCCCCAATTATAAGCCAGAAGAAGGCCAATTGCAAGGGAACAACCCCCAGTTAGGAGACTTACTAACTACTTACTTGGCCAATGGCTAAACTTTAAACTTTTTGGGTTGACATATTTAGTTGGGAAATACAGCTGTCGCCAATTCTTGGGTGAATGCAAATGGAGGAGCTGGACAAGCGCGATGCCCAACTTTTGGCAGCTTGTGGTCGCTACACTTCAATTGGAGAAAGAGACGCCTGGATCTTCGTGATTCAGGCAGAACTGGCCAATGTCGGGGTGATCCCGGCTCACAAGATAAGTTGGGCATCAGACAATGAGTGGTTTGGCCCAGGCGTTGCTGTACCGCCTTTAAGCCCATGGTATGTCGAAAACAACCTTCCGCAGGCTCCACGGCCGTGGCGGATCATACGTGATTTTGGTCTATGGACGACGCCGCCAATGGCATAGAGCACGCAATACCTGTGGGGTCAACTGCCGAGGCTTGCAAGGCATCCATATAAAGTTCAAACTTTTATTTTAGGGTCCATTGGCTAAGTGAGACCATGGTTATAGCCACTTATTAAACGGGATGATCCTCCAAGCATTTTGGGGTCGCGCAGACCCGCAGTTCGTCAGTGCCTCATTTTGTCCTGGTCCCTGCAGGGCCCGAACGTCGTGGCTGGGACCTAGCAGGTGCAACAAAAACGTTGGGAGGGTTGAGGAAGGTGAAACATGGTGGAAACCAACGAACAAAATGGGGGAGGAAAAATATACCCCCCGTATACCTCCAAAAAAACTAACTTGGATGCACAAAGTTGCCTGATATTTGAAAGGAGATGCATTTTTGAAAACTCATGATTTTTTTGGTATCTATGTTAGATTTCTGGCGTGTACACTCCAGCAAACTAACATAGCTGGCTGGAAAACCCACCATGTGAATGAAGATGTATATTTCCTACATAAAATGGGGGATTTGACAAAAACCATGTGAGTTTTCGGGAGAGTATACCAGTCTTTCAGGTATGAGTATTAGGTTTAAGGTATCCACCCCCATACCAGTCATATCTAAAACAAAAACTCAGGCCAAAGGCGATGGTAACAAAAAAACACAACCCACATTTTGTATGATAGACTTTCCATATACAAGATGTGCCCAAAAACCAGCCACAAGTAGGGGGTGTTTTATTTTTCCATTCCACTTTTAGGGGTTAGAAAACCCAAGTTATCCATTTAGAAGGCCATTTATAGGGGGTATAACTCCATTTATAGCTAGGCCCAGGGCCCATCTTCTAGATCCTCCACATATTTTTTAATTGTCTTACACCTCCAAGCCCCTACCTCCACGAGCTCTTACAAGGTGGGCTACCCAAAGCGATCTGTATGAAAGTAGGGTGAAATGACCCTGAAAATCATCAAGATTTTCAGGTACCTAAGACTGGAGGGTTTCCTGAACCTTAATTTTCGGCTCTTCTTGGGGTGGGTTTTCCCTTACATAAGCTCTATCCATTTTTAGCTTATGTAGGTTTTCGTAAATCTATCTTAGGTACCTGGAATTTTTTGGTAATAAAAATGGCCGAAAATAAATGGGTTTTACTGGGGTGAAATTTCACCCCACTGTTAGGGGTTTTTGATGACTCCACTTATATCTGGTCTTTCGGCCCACCTAGTGATTCATTTCTATACCCCCAAAGCCTTGGACCTTGGAAGTCTTTCCAGATTTTTAAGGGATGATTTTTTGAGTGTCCGGAAAACCCTCCAAATATACCAAATATGCGGGTTGATGTCATTTTTTGGGGTGGGAGTGGGGTTCTAAACACCTCATTTGGAGGATATTTGGGAAGACTAAGGGCGATATACAAGCACCTGAACCACGGGGAACCACACCTGGGTTATCCTGGGTTCTCTTTCTCCTACCCTTGGAAGGTCCAGGTAACCAACGTACGTGGTGGTGTTCAACGATTTTGTTTGAGACTTTTTACCCTGAAAACTTGGGGAAGAAAGATTCCCAGTTTGATAAGCATAGCTTAAAAATGGGTTGAAACACAAACAGACAAACAAACAAAGAAGGAAAGAAACACAAAACAAACGAACAAACAAAGAAAGAAAGACAGAAAGAAACAACGAAGCAACTTGTACAAAATGATGTGGAATGATGGATCAAAACACCAACCCCAAACCTACTGGTAGTGATTTGAAACCCCGAATGAAGAACTTCAATTTTTTTAGGGTGTATATCAGGTGTGGGCCCCACCCTGGACGCCAGGTCACTGTTTCTGGGAGGGGGCCACACCCAAGGTTATCTGGGCTGTGCTCAGGTATGAGAAAATGCTCAATTGATGACCATTTTCCTACTAAATGACAAACAAATGAGCAACAAAGTGCGGGTTGAGCACCAACCAGAAATATGTACGTATATACAAATATAATATATATATATTTCTTTTTTTTCGAATATTACATGTTATATGTCATATACAGTCTTAAATAATTAACTGTATTATATATTTTCTGGTGTTTAAAAAGAACTAATCCAAATGTCTTTAAAGTGAGGTCACCAATAGTAGATGCCTCACAGCTTCAGGTAGCAATGAGGTCCCGATTCACAATGCCCCGGTGTCAGTGTCTTGGTAGGCAAAGAAACGGGTCAATCAGATAGAGGTGGGGAAAATGAGCCAAGATTGAAAAAGAAGTGGTTGATTTTTTATATAACGCCTGGAAAGTAGATGGCGCAACTCCCATGTATTGGTTTATCATGGCCCCTTACTGAGCCACTTTTTTGGAGTTGCGCCATCTACTTTCACTAAGGACGGTGTAGTAGTATAATACCCTAGACATCCAAATACCTCTTCGTTTCAGGATATGTAGGTATAATATTAGATGATGCTACCATCTACTATATGTGCATTTACGCAATCAAACGCATAAATATATATATATATATATCTGTATATTTGATAGGAAATTCCGATGAACCAAACAGTCTAATGAGATTGGGGATCTTGTTTCTTCTTCTCCGGTCCAAGAAGCGAGGAATGGGTGGCTCTGGGAGGAATCTCCTTAAAGATATCGGTGATGACCGTATTAAAGTGAGCATAGTTAGTAGGATGTCCCGTTGGAAGTTAGTATCAATGGTTAGGGTCAATGGGTTATTCAGCCTACTTATAAATGGGATATATTAGGGTTATGACCCACTGATCCTAACCATTGATCCTAACTTCCACCGGGACATCCAACTTCAACAAACAAAAGGAACATGGCTCTTTAATGGCTCAGTCAGTACCAGCAGCAGCAGCAGCAGCAGCAGCAACAACAACAACAACAACAAGACAAAAGGACACTGCAACTTCAACCGAAAAATCATCAGAATCTCCGCTGTTTCTCTGCAGGTTCGTCCACCAGGCAGTTTGGCACCACAACGGCTTGGAGCGCCTATCTCACCGAGGTGGGACAATTCCAGCTAAATGCGTGGTGAAATTCCATGCGAATCTAAGGGTGATTGAAGATGTATCTCGTATGAAAAATGGGGATATTCCAGCTAGCTATGTTAGATATGTTAGTTTACCGGTACTTGGATGTCCCGTTGGAAGTTAGGATCAATGGTTAGGATCAGTGGGTTATAAGCCTAATGTGTCACATTTATATGCAGGTTATAACCCATTTACTAACATCCTGAGACATTTTAGCGAGAAAATTTGCCATATTTACCCCTGAGAGATGCCTTTCAGGTTTAGGATAGTCTAGAAAAATGGAGTTACGGGGCCCCTTTAAGTACGGTCATTTCACATCATTTACCTATATGAATAAGGCATACGGTCATATATAGGGGTAACATATGGTAACATGCAGGAAAATGATGACGAGGTCGCAGGACTCACCAACGTCATCGAGGCGCAGCAGACAATTATCCAAAGCTATGCCCAGTGGTGGCAGTATTACAGCCATTACACCCACTAGGAAGGAGCAAGTGCTTGGCTACTGACTGGACCTCGAGAGTGTCATGCACAAATGGATTTTCACCAAAACCGGTTTGTCAAGATCAAAGAATCAAACTGTGGTATCAATGCATATATCATATATCCGTGCATGACTGCTGGCATTTTAGCAGCCGGAGTGGACCAGACGACCCTTACACAATTTGACCCCTTCAGCCTACATAGCCTCAGGAAAATTTTGAGTTAAGCGGTGCACTTGGAACTACTATCACACACTGACTTCCTTGCTAGATATAGACTTCGAGATCCATTGGTCATGTTGAAACAGCTGTGTATCAAGATGATCGACAGGAGCACATCTGATTAGAGAGAGAGCAAAAATAAAGGGGCCGAGTCCTCGTTTTCTTCCTCCTCCTCGTTTCCAGTGCAGTCGTTGTGGCGGTTGTTTCGGTGCTTTGGTCTCACACCTCTGTTCTCGTCATCGATCGACGCGCCCATGGTTTCAATTTTTGTTGGTAAGGTTTTTTTTGGGATTTGCGGGCTACCTTCGTGGCGTCCTACTCATTTATAGGGCCATATGGGGTTATATCCTGGTAGGGGCCAACGGATGCTTCAAGGAAGGGAGACGAGCTGAAGATCGAGGATTGAAAGAAAGACTCTATCCCAGATGCTCAGTGTATGGCCTATTTACATTATTTACATACATTCACCATAGATTTAGGACAAATATAGGCAAACATGCCATACATTGAGCAAGTGGGTATGGATCCAGAGTCGAACTTCCTGAAGTTCAGTACTTTCACCCAAGAAAAATCACACCTGGCGCCAGTGTAGTTTTCAGGGACAACTGGATCCATAGAATATCACAGGAAAAGGGAGTATTCAAAAGTGCCTGGAAGGGAGGAGACCTTTTGATTTTTATGTTTGATGTTTATTTTGGTGAATTTTGTTTGTTTTGTTTTGCAGCAAAAATTCACCCGTGTTTGACATCCAAAGATTATATATTCAAGATGTTTCTTACTTCTGGTTTGGAGGCTTCAAATTATTTTCTTAGGAGTCTATTGGAAAGGTTAGGGATAATAGTTTGAATGTTCACTCAGAAATATGGGGAAGATTTACCATTTCGTGACATTTAAGTACATTTATCCTTTGCAAATGGATTGAAACCACGAGTTCCCATGTTGGTGAACTATGATCAAAATGTTGTAGAATCCAGGTCATCCAAAAGGAAGTACAGCATTTCCTAAGTCCTAAGTTATCTAGAAATACAACATCCAAGTTTATCTCGAACCCAAGTCATCCCAATGAATTACCAAGTCATCCAAAAGGAATAATATGTCCGGTGTTGATTAGAGGCCTCCTCATTGTTCACGGGTTGGACCCACTTGGAGGATCATCCCAGTTAGTAAGTGGTTAATAACCATGGTTAGTAAGTCCCCTAAATTCAGTTATTTCCCTTCCAAATGGCGTTTTTATGGCTTATAAATGAGGGGTGATCCTAACCACTTACTAAGTGGGATGATACTCCAAGCAAGTCCTTCTGCAAAGGCCCTTGCCTGCATTGCCATCAGCGTTGTATCTCAGCTTAAAGGAGCTGAACAATTTTTTTGGAGATTTGTTGGGGTTGCTGGAGAGTTAACTTCCTAGAAGTTTGGGAGGTCCTTTTTTTTGGTGTGTGTGTATATGGAAATATATAGGTTTGATACCTACACAAAAAAAACGCATGTATATATATATTTACCTGGAGTGCCAATTAGATGTGTTTTGTTTCTGGGACCTGGAATGCCAATTAGATGTGTGTGTTTTTCATTCTGGGTTGCTTGCTGGTTTTCATTTTGGAGTCAGATTTTCGTTGTTTTTTCGTGTTTGGGTGTCGTGTCTTTTTGGTTGTGTGAATCTCCACTTCTAGTTTGCCGTCATGTTTTTGGTCCAGGCCAAATAAAAACATCGAATGGAGGTCCAGGTATATAAATGTACAATATATGTAGATTCCCGTATGTTCAATGTATACATGTAATCCATGTATTGACACCCTGTACAATTGGATGTTATGATTATAGTGTAAAGAGCGATACTTGTTAGTGTTTTTTTTGTTATTTCTTGGTGACCTTCGCCCTAAATCTGCCCCCCAAAAAAACTGAAAAACCATATTTGGTGATGAGTTGTTTGGTTTGGCTCTATATTTTCTCAGGAAATGTTTTTTTTAGGAAGATTTTAGATAGTCCAAGCAATTACACACTGATTCTGGTAAGACTGCAAGACTAAACAGGCATGTAATGCAAACAGATATGTTAGGCCCTCAAAATATGGGGAATCATGACCCTAAATGAAGGAAACGTGGGTTCCCATGGCAGTTTGTTTTTCCTTTTTGTATTGTTGCCATGTGTCATGAGGTCAATCCCTTCTACTCGAGTAGATAGCTTTCCACGGCCAGTTCCGAGCGGGGAAGCTTCGAGTTTAACAAATTTTTCGTCACGACGTGAAACGTTGGTGAAAACGGGGGCGATGCCAAGGTACAGTTGATGAAAAGGAGAAAGGTTGGTATGTACAAGATGGGGGCGCGGGCCTAATCATAAATGGTAACCCCTATAAATGGCCTTATGATTATAGGTTAACTGGTGTTAGTTACCAAATCCCCAGAAGTGCAGTTTCAAGAGATATCTACCCTACTTAAAAAATGGTAGGGGCCACTTTGTAGGTGGTTAGTTCCACTTACCCTGGTGTTTCAAATCCTGAGGCAAGGACGATGTATTGGGGGGTCAAAAAACTTACATACTCCAAATCCGAAGTATTACTGGATGACATATGTGTTACAAGAAGGGCCACCCTAGTTATAAGGTAGTTCTTTCCTAAGATCTTTCCTAAGAATCCCAATTAAAACGGAGGGGATGGCTCAAGCAACTACCTATGTTACGCCAAGATCCGTTTCAGATTCATGATTCATACATCTTCAAATCTAGTGATGGTTATAAATGGTTCTAAATGGGTATAACTAGGGATGAGTCCACTTATAGTAGTTAGGAGGGCCCCATCTTGTATTTTCAGCGCGAAAATTGGGAAAGATGATTTCCATTTTGACGAGCATATGTTTCAGTTGGGTCAAGTTAGTAACGATCGTTAGTTAGTAAGTTGCCCTGAGGATCCATACCCTTCCCTAGAGTATGTTTGATGGTCCCAATCCCATCCCCACAATAGGATTGTAGGGTTAATCCCTTTCTTAGGACATACCTGGATGCTCAGGGTTGGTTTATCTCACCTATTTAAGGGACAAATCAACCTACTTATATAGGGGTGAAAGGACATCCAGTTACTACTGGTAAGTACTAACAAGGCATCCCTGCATGCCTAGAACCCAGCTGACCTCCCAAGGAGTCCAACGCCTCCAAAACTAAGAAGGTTGAAAAAAAACACCTTCATTGTTTAGGGTTTTTTTGGGATGATCAATGATGATACTATAAGCAATTCACAGGGTAAATGGCACAAGTTCACAGGTAATAGGTTTGTAGGGGTAATCCCGTACTTATGAAACACCTGAGCAATGAAAAAACCTCTTAATGAAAAAACCTCTCCTTGTTTGGGGGGTATATAGGGGATGGAATCCTACCCAGTTGTATGGTGATTATGATAGACCATGACAAGGATCCCTTTTAACCAACTAGTATAATGGAAAGTGAGAGGTTTTTTTTGTCAAAAAGAATCGAGCACTTGCAAATGGTGTGGCATTTCTTTGGAAAGGATCCAGGACTGATACTTTCTTGCAAAGCAGCATAGCAAGGAAATAATGAAATAGATATCCACCCTTTTCAACATGAATGTGTGTGGTAGAGGATGGTCATTACACCATTAATTACCAGGATTCCCTGTGGCCATCCAGAACACAAGGAGTTGATCGAACTTAGGCGCTAACGCCTCAAGGCCTCAAGGAGTGAATATTAGGAGTATTCGATGCAAGATTAAATGGCCTGGTATTATGGCTAGTCAACCTACCCACCGGCCCATTATCTTGCAGCCTCCACCGGCTAAGGATCCCTATGTGCCACAGCGGCCCTTATCTCCAGCACCCTTGCAGGTTTGGCTTGGTAGTAGTGATTTACGGCTATAATGCTATCCCACATGCTCCAATGGAACATTTCCCTGCATTTACCATGATTTTAGTTCAGATGTAGGTAAGTGTACCATACATGGAGCAGGATTTTCATAATATGACTAAACTCAACGCATTAAATGCATTAGGTGCATTAGGTTCAACTTACTATGGATTTTAGTTTGCTGCAAAATTACCAAAACAAATCTTATTTACATGCTTCCCCAGACATGATAACCCTATGACTTTTTTGGACCTGCATTCAGTACATCTATGGATAGAATCTGGATTTTAGTGTTTTTTTAACTCTGTTCTCAACTAAAAAAAAACTTGTTTGAAAGTCTTTGACATCTATGCTTCAACGACAGTCATGTTATTGGATTTGCTTCAGGAACAGGGGATGAAAGGCCTTTGAGCCAACGCCAGTTCCCTACTGCGAAGTTTAACAGCAAACGCCCCTGAAATTAAGGCCGGGGCCCAATGGCCCAATAGGAAAGAAGCGTCTTAAAGAAACATCGTTTTGCGGGGGCTGCGTCATGTTAAACTTTGGGGTTGTATATACGGGGAACCATTTTGGAACCTTTGGCTCCCAGGCAAGCCAAATATTTTTTGGGAACTGGAAGATGAGGGATGGTTAAGGATTACGGAAGGATATTATCCAAGCAGTTTTTTGAGAGACTAGATGTAGTTTGTTTTTCAAAATGTGAAGGTGAAATTACATAGAATTGTAGTTGTTGTCAGAAAAGTTCATGCAAAATTGGTTTTCTACCAAGTTCACTTCACATATTTTGATTGAGAATAATCACTGGAAGAAGGAAACAAATCAACTTGGTAATGTTTTTCCCTTGGCATAGTTTGCTGCATCAAATCTTGGTGTATGATCTAGTCTTGGGATGCTGTACCTCCTTTTGTGATCGTTGATTAGCTTATTTTATTTTCTTACATGGCTTGTGATGAGCAATAACTTGAGTTGTTGATATGACCTTTTTCCATATGACGAAGGTCAATCACTTTGGGGCTGAGAACTAGACAGTTTTCCAACAGTCCCATGGACTCCGTCATGGGTTTAGTGCCCCACCCAGGTCTACCGGTAACTTGCAGTTCTTCCGCCAGCTCTCCAGGATCCCTATGCTCCACGCTTGTTGGAGCCGCAACGCTTCGAGTTGCAAGGAAGAGGCGGCCTCACACAGGAGCCTGCAACCAACAAGCTGCAGGGGGGTGCAACGCCACTCCTGCAAGCTTTGGGCCAAGTTATAAGTGGAGGTATAACGGGGTCCACCATAAGGACCTTGTTAAATGGTAAAATCAACTCTAAAGATTGACAGGTGTTGTCCCTTGGTGATGTAGGGTTTCTCCTAATTTTTGAGGGTTGTTTCAAGTGATTATGGCAAACCCTGTATAACGTTTTAATTTTTAGAAATGGCCTAGTTACATGGGTAACTGGGGTCAGGATGCCCTACTTAAACAAGGGATTATAACTCCCATTTTACAACGATCGTAGGGGGGGCGAGCCAACGCATATAACGATCGGCTCTGGGCCCACCTTGTAAAGAGAAGCACTACTGGGATGTCGTCAATGGTACTTAGTAACTGGATGCCCTAACCCTTATTGAAGTAGGTTGATTTTGTCCCGTAAATAGGTTAGTTATAAACCAACTTGCTAATGATCGTTACGATCACTTCCATGGACACACTAGTAGGTGGTGGTGTCAAATCTTATGGTTTTTTTAATGTTCACTGGGTAAGATGATTTCCAATTTGACGAGTATGTTTCGGAGGGTGTCTCAAACCACCATGTAGCCCATGTTTTTGTGCTCCTATTTTTCGGTTTATGTTTTTTTTGGCAACAAGGATTTCATAAGATTCCGACAAATATTTTTTACTTAAAGATCCAATTTTCAGGTATTTTCGAAATTCATGTTCCTATACAGATGTATTTTATTTTTCGGAACACGTTCATTGGAATATGATGGGGACATCCATGGGGTTTCACTCATTGCGTTAGGATCCCTATGCACCTTACAACATGTTGGATCGCAGACCTTCACAGGTGCGAAATGTTGGTGAAAGTGAAAGTTGTTGAAGTGCACTCATAGGATCTTGTTGCATCCAGGGCAACATGGGTCCACCATTGCCCTCGAATACGGGGGTGCCAGAGGGCGATTGTATAAGCATTCTAGCAATGACTGCCATAACGTTTGCATGGACCTGCTTCACAAAAACAGAAGGGGTAGAACNCTTACAAATCTATCGATGGTTTTTCTTTGCCGAAACTTGATCCTCTTATCCCAACGGTTTTACAAGATGACGATTTGGTGAGAAACCCGCATACTTCTTACACGAAATTTAAACGATTGTTGAAACGTCAATGACTCTTTTGGGAATCTCTGCGATGGCTTCTTTTCCCGTGACGAAACTGGACGATTTGGGTGGAAATTCTCACCGTGAGTTTATTGATGGCCTCTTTTGCGTCGTACGGAAATGATCGATTTAGACATGGGTATTCAACTTTTTCACAGAGTTTTTGACTCGGCTGTGGCTGTGTGTCACGCTTGAGTCGTGGTTCCGTTTTCTGGTGAGATCACCAAGGAGGTCTCACGAGAGATTCAAGAGTGCGAAGCAATGAAAAAAACCCTGGTTGGTTGGGCTATATAGGGGATTATACTACCCAGGTATATTGGGATTTTAATAAACCATTATGAGGATCCCTATTAACCAACCAGTATAATGGAAAGTAATAAGGGTTTTTTTCGTGGCTAATGTACCATGGGAGTCGCGCCAGAGGCAGACGAGATGAATTGTCATGGTGATTACCATCAGATTGACATTCATATTGCAATAGACTATTTCTTGATGTGGTTTCAACACCCTAAGAATCCAAGCACCTCCCGATCGAGTAGGATTGAGGTTTCAAATCCCATCCCTAGAATAGGTTTATAGGGGTAATCCCGAATTCCTAGGACATACCTGGATTCTTAGGGACAAACAAGTTGACTTTATCTTGTCAAACATCGCTCGGCACCTGGACCTTCCAGTTTGGGTGCCAAAGTGGTTCTGTTGCAGGGTGTCAGATCACCATCCCATAGGGCCGTTTAAGGACGGCACCCTGACTGGAAGGTGCTGGCACAGAGGTTTTTACTTGAGTTGACTCGTAATGGGATGTTTGATGTACAAGTTCTTGAGAGGTACCCAATCAAATTGGATAGCAAGAGAAAAACAAACTACCTTTGGAACCCCAAACCATGAAAAATGAAGGCTTTACGCCCTTAAGATATCTGTTTTAACCCATAAAAGTGAAGGTTGCGGATTCTTATAATGGTAATTAGTAATGCCTACTCTAGGTGTGGTTACGACCCTGCATTGAAATTTTATTCTTTCTTTTTAGCAACATGTAATTTGATCCTAAAATTTCAGCTTCATGAAAACGTGCATTTTCTTCATGAACAGTACCGTGTTATTTTTAGTGGTTAGAAATCCCAGCTGCAACCCCTGGACATCCAGTCACACCTTAGAAGATCTTTGGACCCCCATCACCTAAAACCACCGTGAAAACCATCCAAACCTCAGTTTCGGTACTGAATGGAGGATAACTTGGATGCATATATTGGGAGGAACAAATATCCAAGGCCATTCCAAGGCCACAATTTTGAGGTCACCTTCTTAGGCTTATCCAATCACCTCAGGGTCTTAGGTTAAAAAGGAGTTATAAGGTCTCACCTTGTAAGGGAGGAGGAGCGGAAGCAGCGGGGGAATGCACACAACTCCGCGTTTGCTAGAGAAGATGGGTGTTGTATGAAGGGATGGTGACCTGGCCATTTTTTGTGGGGGATGAATGGGAACATTTTGAAGATATGATCAGGCAATAGCAGCTATATATATATATATCATATTTTATTGCAATTTGTCCTTGCATGACACATGGGACTACGTGAGCCACGAAGAAAACCCTCTTACTTTCCATCATACTGATTGGTTAATAGGGATCCTTACATTGGCATATATTAGAATCCCCATATAACTGGGTAGCATAATCCCCAATATACCCTAAACGACCAGTTTTTTTTTCTCACGTGGTAGATTGGAAATCTGCTGGTTTTTTGGTGTTTGACTCTAGACATCTTCCATCACAGGTGCCTAGTCCCTATGCACCCAGCCGCATGGTACCATTGGAACAACTGGACCAACAACGAGTACCACAGGTGGGATTTGTTGGGGGGTGAAGGGAGATGATGAAATGATGAAACCTTTGCGGGATGAAGCTGAACATGACCTCAAAACCCATGAAAAATGAAGGTTTTAAGCCCTATAGATATGGTGTTTCGAAAGACCTTGTGAGGTGTTTAGGATCCAAATGCCCCCGTTTTCGAGAAGGAATTCAAGGATTTCTTCACCAGGTATGACTGGAGGAATTTGGAAATGTAAGGCAAGGAAATGGAAGGAAAGTCTGAAAGAATGTAAAAGATCAAATCAGACATCTGGAAGGGCAGGGTCTAAGTCTGATCAGTTGAAAGCTAGACATGCTGTTGATTTTTGGTTTGGGTTTTTTTCGTGCAGGATTTTTAATTTGAATCAACAAGGCAACAAGAAGGTCTAGAATCTACCTTGGGACCCCAAAACCATGAAAAGTGCAGGTTTTAAACCCCCAATATATGGCATACGGGCTATAACCGTTTGTAAATCGGGGTTACTAACTACTTGCTATAATTGGGATGATCCTCCAAGTAGTGACATTCCTGGCAGTTACCCCAATGTTACGCACGAAGGCGCTGAGTTTGCAACCTCGTTTCCTACAACCTCAACCGCCCACACGGAACCTCGACGCCCCGCAGGTGCGAAGCGTTTGTTTGGTTGACGTTCCTCCCTTTTGTAGTCAACCTACCCCCACCCATAACGTACCTGCCCCCCCCGCCGGCAATAAGGGTTTGATAAAGCCTTATTAAGGGAAAGCACTGATTAATAAGCCTTAGTGATTTGTTTGGGCTGGATATTTTTAATTGTTCCAAACTAGGGGTTTTCTTCCCTTCATGTGTAGAACCAATTCATGTGTTTCAGTCTGGTTGAGTCATCATGGCTTTGAGTCATGTTGGAAGAATATGTTCGAGACTCTATCATTTTCAGCTGGTTGGTGCTTTCAAATATTTTTTTATTTTCACCCCGAACCTTGGGGAAATGATCCAATTTGACGAGCATATTTTTCAAATGCGTTGAAACCACCAACTATTTTGATGTTTCCGAAAATAGTGGTACCCCCAAATCATCCATTTTGATAGGGTTTTCCATTATAAACCATCCATTTTGGGGTACCCCTATTTTTGGAAACATTGGAAACACCCATATAGTCAGGCATACAAAATTGTTGCAACAAGTCGGCTTTCCAACATATAGTCAATTGTGGCGGGGAGGAGCTGCTGAGACACTTGTCGCTGAGCATTTCCTGCTGTGGCACAAACAACGTGACTTGCAACTATCTATGTGGCCCTATCCGAAATGGCCGAAACCTATCCTGCGCATGTTCAAAGTGCTGAACAAGAAAATCACATGTGAATATTGTGAATCGTGAATATTCATCCTGCAGTCCAACTTTATCAGTCAACTTCTAAATGTTCTCATCCAATGTCACAGGTGCGAGAAATCATGGCCCAAGGTTCATGGCCGGAGGATCGCTTTATCATGTGCTCCACGAGGCCCAGACCTCTTTACATTGCATAGGCTTTCAAAAAACCCTGAAGGCCTTGGCCTCACGTTTCGAGGAAAAACACCAAGGAGACTCCCGACTCGACATCAAGAACTTGCTAGCACATCCTGAAATCACCTGATTGGGACCTGACATATTGGAATTCTTGTCCTGCAGCTCCTTGATGACCATGCCGTCAAAAATAAAAAATCTACTTTGTGTCGTGATGACAGGACATTTTTAGGTGGGGACGAAATCAACCTACTTAATATAGGGGTTTGAATCCATTTGCTAAACCTAGGGATCCAATCACCTTCTGAGAATGGTAATGACCTTGCTGAGGAGGTGATTATACACCCCAATCATCATCTGACAAGGTGAATTGATCCCTAGGGTAGGTACCATGGACATCCCAGTAGATCCAAGCTGAGAAACCATAAACGCCTGTCCCCAAAACTAACAGCTGGCAGCTGCCAGGAGGTCTCTTGCCCCAAAAGGAAACTCACTTTACAGAAGCCTTGCGAACTGTTAGGTTTTTTCGGAGGGTAAAACATGATGTAAAAGGGGAAAAGGCGAATGGAAGGGAATCCGTTACCCCAAAAAAACTGAAAAGGTTGTGTTATGTAGAGATCAGAGTTGCTGTATTGGAACAAAGGACATGTCGATTTTTTTGAGCGGATTCCACGCAACAAATATTGAAGTGGCCATTGGCCAAAGATGTGCTTCCACTCACATGTTTGTCTCATTTTTGGCCACAAGTTTTGTTTGAGCAAATTGAATGATTCTTATCGGGGTCAAAAAAACCCGCAAAAAAAATGCAATAAGTTGAGGCCGTATGAAAAAATGATATAAACCACCATGGTTCTATTCCTTCAAAGTCGCAACTTCAGTCCTTTCAATTGAAAAACCCTTAGGCTCTCAATTTCGGGGGTGGGCTAGGGTGGGCACTTCCATTCGCCGCGAGAGGTTTCCTTGTTGCCGGGACAACGGAGCTATCCACCACTGCCATTGCAAAGTGCTTCGCCGTTACATCCAACTTCGAACATTTCCTTACGCTCGCGACCGGCCACGATGTGACTTGGTATGGTGTTCAATGTGTTTTTGTTGCGAATTTTTTAGAAGTAGAGGTTTGCCATTGGCATAAGAAAACTAGTGGAAAAATATATTGGGTTCAAAATACGGTATACTTGTATTATATGTATCTATAATTATACTGATTTACTGCCTATACATGGGAGTGACTAAAAAGATTTGGGGTTCGAAAATCTAGAATGTTGAAAAAATACCATTCTCCGCCAAACCAATGGCCAGAAAATTTTGGCACTTGCCTACTGCATCTATATATTTCCCCACAGGTGATTAACCACGTTACAAAGTATAAGGTTGGCCTCTACTAGCTATAAGCAGGGTTATAACCCATATAGATGGCCTTTTAAGTGGGTAAATGGGGGAAATAACCCTACGGGGTTATAACTACAACTCCACTTGTAGCTCGTGACGGGGCCCACCTTGTAGGAGCATCTGGGTTTTATATGGAGTTATAACCCGAGTCATTTTTGCCTGTGGGGCAATGGTGCGCTGTAGCGTTGCGACAGTTGTGTGAAAACTCCAAGGCCACTACGGCAATCAGTCCCTCCTGGCCCGCCCATGTCGATGCAACCGTAACTTGAGAAGCAGGTGTTTGGGGCCAGGATTTTCATGGATTTTATATCCCATAGGATCCATCTATGGAAGATTTACCTACGCTTGGCTTAAATCCACGGTAAATGTATATAGGTAAATATTCAGTACATGGATCCTGTGGGTATCTTAGAGGATTGTGGTTGAACCCAAATTTGGTGGAAATATCTTGGGTAAGGATTGACACTATGTCAGCTCGCTCAATAGGGACCCTGTCTATATAGGAAAGCTTACTTGTAACCGGGAAACCTGATCACAAGAGGATAGAACTGCAAATTGAAATAACAAACCGGATAAACATGTAGAAACAGATGCTTAGGAAAAATTGCTGTTCAACCAGCCTTAGCTTCAAACAAGTTCATGCATACCCTCCTGGAAATTAACATATCCCACCTGGGGAAAAGGAAAATCATCTTCAAATACGCCATTTTTGGGGGATATGTTAGTTCCCTGGAGGGTATATTTTGTTTCTACAACCTATTCTTTCACCAGGGAGTCTTCCAATCTGACGAAGCTTGGAGCCCAGAAGACAAACTTGTCTCCTTTCCGGGTGTTCATTGCAAATTCTCAGGATTTTTCCTATCAAAAAAGGTAACAACTTTGGAACAAACAAATAATCTGGTTGGTGGTTTCAAATATTTTTTATTTTCATCCCTAGTTGGGAAAATTCCCATTTTGACTAATATTTTTCAAGTGGGTTGAAACCACCAACTAGAAATAGTCCTTTCCCTTTAAGAACAGGATTTGGGGAGTAGAGGGGATCCACATGTCAGCTCACAATGGGATTCCGAAGATACACAAAGAAATCGTTTTGAAGATCCCAGGCCTGGCTTTCGAAAAAACTTTTTGGGGATAGTTCAGTGCGGTTTATACATGGAATATTTTGCCACATACCCTAGAGATCCAATCACCTTGTCAGATGATGATTGGGGTGTATAATCACCTCCTCAGCAAGGTATCTAGGTTCCATGACCATTTTCAGAAGGTGATTGGATCCCTAGGGATATTCATTTACCACCAAATCAGTCTTAAAGTGGTTGGTATACCATTGTATTTATATGTTTTTAGTCGTTGGGAGGCAAGGGCACACAGGGGGATAGGNCAGCTTAAAGTGGTTGGTATACCATTGTATTTATATGTTTTTCCCAACATGCCGTAATGAGGTAACATTTGGGGGGAACATACATTTTTGTAACACCCTTCCCCAACTTGAAAAAGAATGAATTCCAATTCAATATCCAGATACATAATATATATATATATTATTTACATATATACATGAATACATGATAAAACATACCCACATGTACTAGGATGGGATGATGTCACGATGTTTTCTTTTCCAGAGATCCTATACTCCAAGGCAATCCATGCCGATTTTGGATCCAGAAGATGATCATGTGCCCATCCCACATCGAATCGAGGAGTTTTACCAACGCATGGGGGATGGGGAGAATTGGAAACAAATTGGGATGTTTATGGTAACAAACATGGGGGGATGTTTATGTGATGTGGACAGTTGGAATACAAATTATCCTTTTTGGCTTTCCAAATACTGTACTTGTGCTTCCTGAGGTTTTGTGTTTGATTTTAGGTAAACCTGAACAAAGCCTCAAACCTTACTCAACCTTCAACAATTTCCCCCCCGGCATCTTTCCGGCTAGCTTCCACCACAAGCCAGTGCTGGTTGGAAGCCACAAACCATGAATGAGTCGATGTATTTCCTATTTAAAAAATCCTTGGATTTTCTGCTGTTATGTTAGTTTTCAGGAGAGCAATGTTTTTTTGTTAGGGGGGGAAGGGACATTATCCAATTTGAGGAGAATATGTTTCAAACGGGTTGGTTCAACCACCAACTGATGGTTTATTTATACAGGTAAGTGGTAAGTAGGTTGATATTTGTCTATCGTAAAGTAGGAGCAAAATGGAGCAAACAAAACCTGCATTGCTTTGGGAGATATTGCAACTACCCCCAGCTTCTTCCAGTCGTGACCTTTTGATTCCCCAAATGGAGGTCACTTATATAAGCCCTGAAAAGGTCACTTTTTAACACCCCCAAACAGGTCACGAACGGAAGAACCTGGCCTTCATTTCTTCCCTAGGGATCCAATCACCTTCTGAGAATGGTAATGGCCTTGCTGAGGAGGTGATTATACACCCCAATCATCATCTGACAAGGTGATTGGATCCCTAGGGTTTCTAAGGAAAGTCTTTACTAAATGAACCACAAAAATTCAAGATTGGCCCCCCCATGAGTGGTGAGATTCCCAAAAAAAATCTCCAACGGTCGGACCCACGGTCCACGGACTCCGAAAAAACCCTGAGTACCTAGTAACTCGAGCTAGCAACTTACGAAGAACGGGGGTCCGTTGGTAATAAGGTCCCTACCTCAATTTTTGATGGATTGATGTTTGATTTTTCAGGATCTGGAGCTTGGTAAGTTAAACTGCTGAAAACATGATCATCTCAGTTTTGAAGCGTAAGTTGTGACCAAAAATGCAAAGGTGATTGAACAAAAAGTCCCACTTCAATAGGTTGATTTCCAATGATACATGTTTTTTTTTTAAGTTAAGCTTTTCATCCAAAGGGGCCCTTTCATTCAAGTGTAGAAAATCTGATTCTTCTCGCCATTAGAAGGACATGGGAGACATCTCTCGAAAAGCTCCGAAGAGTGCCTTGGTGTGTGTTTTTTCGAAGTGAAATGCTTGGATGGAAAGATTGACCACGAAGTTAGGATGGTCATACTATTCCTACATCCCTACATCCACCCAAATGATTTAGGATCATGTTGTGTACACCCCCTGAAGTTTAAGAGTTCGCCCCTGAAAAGTTACCCTCCCAAAAGGAAAGGTTTGTCTTCCAACCATCATTTTTCAGGGGCGAACTGTTAAACTTCGGGGGAGTATTGGGTTCAAAGGACCGACTGATCCAAAAATTGATAGTAGCTTTCATCAACATCTCAGTGGTGGTTGGCAACGTTTATTTTAAAAACCTCGGTGAGTGAATTACTATGCGATATACAGACAACCAATCTAGCAATGCTAGAATAGCTTGACCCTGAACAGCTTATTGCTTGGAGTGGTAATTTTTGATTGACCCCTTGTAAAAGGGTTTTCGCACCCAAAAAGTGATTTAATAAGAGGTGGTTTCAAAAGTTGTTTGCATTTTCACCCCTACCTGGGATTGTCCTGATCCAATTTGAATGGGTTGGTTCTACCACTGACTACCTTTGAACCCCAAAAAAAAGCATGAGAAAGAAAGGTGTTGGCCACCTAAACACCTCTCAAAATGTAGGTTTTGGGGGCCCGTGGTAGCAAAAAGTGATTGAGGATTGTAAAATTCTATGGATCCAAGTAGCTGCTCTGAATGCACTTGGGGTACAATTTGGCGGCAATTTGTATCTTCTATAGGTACTTGGATGAATAGGGAAAAAAAGCACCTCCCAAAGTGTGCTCAATTCCTGATCATGATTTCATGACCCTTCCAAGCTTCATCAATGTTACCATGGACAAAAAAAACCTGGGCTGTTTATGGCTGTGTTTTATGTATGTAGGAATCAGTATCAGCTAATGGTGAATAGTTGGTTTGGGTTGGTGGTTTGGGATTCCAGGAATCCAAACCACCAACCCAAACCAACAATGGGATTGTTACTTGGGTGTACTCCTAGAATCCCAAACCACCAACCCAAACCAACAATGGGATTGTTACTTGGGTGTACCCCTAGAATCCCAAATCACCAACCCAAAGCAACAAATAACCATTAGTTGACAGTATAACTACTCTTTTAGTAGGGAATCTGTTTGTTGCCTTTTTGTTTTGAATGCTTATTCAACATCCATATTTTCACCTGACAGGATCCACAACATATTGTATTCTGATGCTATTTTTATCTACTTTTAAGGTTACCCTATGGGTCCAAGTACCTCCTAAGAAGATACAAATTGCCCCCAAATTGTACCCCAAGTGCATTCAGAGCAGCTACTTGGATCCATACGGTTAGTAAATATGAACCATCCATGGATCGGTAAAAACACTGTCGTTTCGTCCCCTGGATCCGTCGTTTTCGTCCCCATGGTTCCTCACAGGCCAAGAAAAGCCACCTGCATGGCACGAGATCGAGGTGGGCTGAATCAAGAATCCGTAGAGAAAAACGAGATGCCAAGCAGACATGTCATGTGGATGAACTGCTCATAGGAGGTTCCTGTTGCCAATACTGATCCAAAGATTGATCGTGATGGGAGCTTGAAACATCTGGGATTCGGGATGACCCTTTTCCTTACTAAATGGTCCGAGGAAATGAGCTACATGGTCAATTTTAGGTGTGATATTGAAAAGGTTGAGAAGAAAGACTAGAAGACTTAGACTATCTCTCTCTCTTTAGACTTTAGTGTGGAAGTCACCAGCAAAAAAGAGACTCTGACTCTTTCTGAAACCACAAAACAGTTGAAGTCTGGGGTGCAATTTCATGGGGCTGTGCCAGGAACGACCACATTTGATTGAAGTGGAATTGGAAGAGCTGGAAGCTGGGCGTTTCTATTGAAGTGGTTGTGGTGTCTCCAATCACTGAAAAGGGTTTTGGCTTTGTTGATGGTAAGATGCAGGGGATGATTTCCATTGGGATAATACTAACTACCTTACAAGTTGGACATCCCGAGCCCTATAACTATAGGCAAATAGTAAGTTATTTCCACCCTACTTATAGGAGTTAATGAAATGAGTCCATACTTCATTTCAGCGGGAGCATTTTTGTAAAGCACTTGCAACCCGTCTGCGTTACACAATGCTGCACAGTCTGTGCTTTCATCACCTTGGGTGGATTCTCAAGCAATTGCTGTCTTCGGATAATTCTTTACAGAGAAGCTGAACCGGAAACGACGTTTAAAACAACTGAATAGTTGTTGGGGTCACTTTTCTGGGGTGAACACTTTGACTAGCATTTAGGGCGTTGTTGTATTTGTTCTCATTTGGTGTGTGAAAGTCTTGTGACAATCAAACTTCCAGAAAAGCCGATTTCATTGGCTAAGCCGCCAATTTTTGTTCACTAAATTATGTCGAGACCCAATTTGCAAAGCAACTGAGGAGCTACATCCTGATGCTCCGGACCTGCAACCGGGTCTGGAAACCCAGGGGAAATTTGTATGGAAAAAATGACAGGGGCGGCGCACTCGAAGGCTCCAATTTTTCTTTGGTAGCGCGGAGGTTGACTGGTTAAGCAGTCGATTTTTTAAAGAAAACATCAGACATGATTTTGAAGAAAATAACATTTTGTTTAGTGTTTGGTTCTTTGTTTTTTTTTGTGTTTGACTGTGGCACATGTACTAGACTTACTTATTGAAAGGCATATATATGTAGGTGATGCTTAATGAGACATCTTAAACATGTTGAATGAACCTGTAAAGGCATTGTCCCCTTTTTTTGGAAAGTGGCAAACACAGGGATTTGCGATTGATTGTCATGTTTTTTGGGGGTTCTGTAAACTAAACAACACCTTGAGGGCTTTTGATTGTTTCAGTTAAGTTGCCCAGGTAGTAAATTAGTAGGTAATCATACAATTTACCCGTACAATATCAACCATTCATGGATCTACTAAATCTACCAGGCTCCCGTTGGGAAAAACATAGTAATTCATCCGTGACACATGTTTTTTTTATGTCACTAAATGTAATTGTGCATCATTCTTTCCCTAGACATCCAGTCATACCTCCTGAGGTTCGGTAATTTTAGGTATATATATATATGTTTTTGGGGGGTTCCAGTCATACCGAAACCTCAGTTTCGGTGGCCCTGGATGTCTAGGGTTTTGTATCGGGAGATCTGGCGCCAGGCTGGTTTGAATCCTTGAAGTATTTTGTGTCGCTTCATCCACGCTCCGAGGAGAAGTTTCTCGTGGTGGTGTTCACTTGGATCTCCCAGGAAGTTAGGATCAATGGTTAGGATCAATGGGTTATAACCTACCTATAAATGGAATATATTGGGGTTATAACCCAGTTACTAACCATTTGCTATTTTCCTGGGACATCCAAGCAGTAGTAGGATGCGGCAAATTCATGATTGACCTTATAAGGGAGGAAACAAAGAAAAATGACATCCAACAAAACATACAAAGGAAAACCTTCACAGAAAGTTTGGAGCCATGTGTTTTGTTTTTTCTTTGCTTTTGGTTGTGTTGTTTTGTTGGGATTTTGGGCGAATTCAAGATGAGCCAACAATACAAGGCCCTCAAAATCCTGGCTCACCTTCTGAGAATGGTTTCATAGAACCTACATACCTTTCTGAAAAGGTGATTATACACCCCCAACCGCTCATCATCTAAGAATATGACGATTGATGCCTACTTGGATGTCCCAGGAGTTTAGTAAATGGTTAGCAAATTTGGTTAAAACGTACTTACACATGGGGTAGAAATTGGGATTATAACCCACTGATCCTAACCTTTGATCCTAACTTCCTGGGACATCCAAGTAGGGAAGGGTTTAAACGTACCCTAAGAATCCACACCCCTCCCGAAAAATCGTAGGATTGATGGTCCCTTCATCCCATCTACAGGTCATAGGATTGGATCGATATAATCCCGAAATCTCAGGACATACCAACGGATTCTTAGGGTACCTACATGAATGGTTAATGTTTATGGTAAATTTAATGTAGGTAAATATACCATGTTACATGGATCCTATGGGAACTGGAGGTGTTTTTGAGGATTCCTAGGGGTATGTCACCCCCTCCATCAGTCCCTTCAGTCCCGATGGGCCAGGAGCCTGATCATATTCCTTTACCACGAGATCCGCCATTGCAAAGTGTGGATGGTTATTTTATGGTCTCGCAGGTGCGCGGGGTGAATCGTTTTTTTTTCGGTGTTTCGGTGGGTGGAGTTCAGAATTCTAGGATTCTTACTCTTTGGTAAACTAAAATAGCAATGGAAAATAAGCTATTCCATTGCTATGTTAGTGTGAACCTGAAATTGCTTTCTTTGTAAAAGAACATATATCCTATTTAAAATCTGTTCCTGTTGGTTTACAGCCCTTTTTGGAGGATGCAGTGACACTTGGTTGATGATTTCAAAAGTTCTCTCTATTCATTGTATACCTATAGAATCCATATATGCTGTTTGTTTACCTACGTGTTGGTTGATTTTCATGGTGAATGCTTTTATCCATACATGAATCCTTTGGGATGCTAACCACTACTCGAGGGTCAAATTTTACTTGGCCTACTTGTAATCACCTGTTTTTGTTGGAAGACATGGACCATTTGGTAGAGTGTTCGTAGATGTTCTTTCTTGGCACTTGGGAAGACAACCCATGCAGCACTAGCCGCTAGTGCTGACGCTGAGTATGAGGAACAATCCCCTTGGTAGAGGATCATTGATCATCCCAGTTAGTAGGTGATTAGGAACCCCATTTAGGCCATTTGGAAGGGGAACAACCCTACTTACGGGACGTACGATCACCATTATGGTTATTAACCACTTAGAATTCCTGGGATGATCCTCCAAGTAGTTGGGACAAACAGTTTGATGAGATTCTAAGTAATCGTGTCCTGTTTTTCCAGCCTGCTATGTTTACACAATTGAAACATTGGAAGGCAAAACATGAGATGGTGTACTTCATTCAACAGCCACCAAAAAGAAAATAAACAACCCCTCATGTAGGCTATTAACAAGGGGGTCAATACTACCCTACTACCCTTGGTTCTAAGGATGATTTGAACAAGGTCATTGTGGAAATCCGATCCAAGATGATGGTCTGATTCAAAAGAAAGGGGGTCCACGACATGACAATTTGTGGGCCTGTCTGGTTGCTTTCAGAATTTTCCAATGCACCAATCCCAACCACCAACCAGCTGGCTGTTTCATGTAGATTTTTAGATGACTAGCCGTATGTTAAACCGGGGTGATTCAACCACCAAGCTTCAATTTAACCTTTAGCCTTACGTAGTCTGTTCAAGTACATCCTTAAAGGCATATATAGGTATTTTTCCGTTTGCCGTTTGCACGATTCTCAGTTTCGGTGACTTTGAGGATATGTAGGCTAATTGAATCAAGATGAAAATATGTTTTGGATCAGCCCAGAATGCAATCGTGGCAAATTGAAGGGTTTGTTTAAGATCCCTTACTTAGTATATCCTGGTCTACGAAGTGCCTTGTGAGTTGGTGTTTGGACCCCCTAACACCTCCTGAGAAGGCCCTTCTTTCGGTCCAAGCAACTTCTCAAAGGGTATTTGGAGGATTTTTGGAAGGGATAGTAAGGGCCGGAGGACTTTGCCGTTTTTTTTAAATTGCGTATTGCGTCTTTAGAATTTGTGTCCCCGACATTCTCTGAACTTGATGCCCAGTCTGCTTGGCTTTGCCTATTCTGGGGCAGAGATGCAAGATCGTTTCGCGAAAGCATTCATCAGAAGAGGCTGAGAGATGCCCAGTCAAGTATTTTGGCCACACGGTGGCGGCATTCAATGCTGACATGCTCCCAGATGTGCTTTTTGTTGAACGACTGCATCCTGAATCCTGCAGACACCCCAGAGGGTTGACACAAGATCTCGGTGACGGCAGGATTTTGACATGGCATTTAAAGTCATCCTACGAAAAGAAGCTCCGCAAACAACCCAAGAGCAGTTCACAGAGGACTGGATGGTTGAACAAGTGTGCAGCCCTCATTGAAGCCTACAAGGATGAGGAGTGGGCCACATGCAACGCACTTGTGGACAAGTCACCTGAATTGTGATTCGAATTCCCACCTCAAGGTGACCTGGAACCTGGCTATAAGGGCTGTGTCATTCTCGTCACATCTAGATCTGCCCAATTTGAATCCAAGAAATGAAACGGGGACAAACATAATTTAGTCTTCAGAAATGTCTAGGTGAAGGAAACAGTTGGTAATATGAACCTATACATCCAAATCATCCACAATCCTCCAGTCATACCTCCTGAGGTTTGGTGTCTTGGGTAGGTTATGAGGGCCCAAAGATCTTCTACGTTTCGGTTTTTTCGATGTCTTATTGGGTGTGTATTAGACTAGATTAACCTGAGCTTTGGTCAAAGATGACAGAAAGAAACCACGGAAAATCGAAAATGGCAGTGTCACAACCACAACGACATCCCCTTACATCATTATAGATGAAACCCAAACATTTGTTTGCATTGGTGCACCACTATTCTTCTGCTTGTGGGTTTATGATGGTCTCTGTGAAACTTCAATCCTCATCGTGTCCCCACAGGGGTCATCAAGTTACACATAATGATGGGGACAAGCGTCGGTAAATGTATGGTAATCTTGAGGAATTTGATGATTTGCCCTTCAAAATGGCATTGTTTGGGTTGGTAATATAAGCCTATACATCCAAAATCCTCCAAATACCTCGTGTTTTAGGTAGGTTATGGGGGTCCATCTTCTCAGTTTTGGTGTGATTGGATGTCTACTTGGATGTCCCAGGTAGTTAGTAAATGGTTAATAAATGGGTTATAACCTATTTATACATGGTGTATATTCGGGTTATAACCCAGTTAATAACCCTTTACTATCTTCCTGGGACATCCAAGTAGGGTAATGACATAACCCCTGCCCCCAACAAAGGTTGGTCGGTCCCTCCCCCCGAGGCCCAAAAGGCCTACAAGCCTGCAACGCAGGTGCGGTGGTGGGAACACCGAGGGATTTGTAAATATCCATTTTTTTGAGATAGAAGATGGAGGATGGACATCCTTTTCTTCTTGTATGTATGTATATATATATATATGTTTAGAGTATACTACATGTTTTTTAACATTTAGATATATATCCAATATACATACACGTGGTTTACAATAATAATATCAGGTGTCACCTTTGTTATACCATGGATGATGATACATCCCTACAAGTGGATGAAATTAGCTTCAATCCGGGTCCATTTTCCAGCCCTTAAGGCTGGCTTCAAAGACAGAAGCCTGCAGTGAAATAGTTCCTGAATACTGCGGTTGATGGAAGAAATCCGGCTAACCAGTGGATATGTAGTTTAGCCCATTATTTGTTCAAGATTTTTATAGATTTGAGGTGGTGCAGGATCTCTTCCATGAACAGTGTTGATAGGTGGTTTAGCGCATTCTGCGCAAGTGTTTATATGTACATGTATACATACCAGATGGTGGTTTGGGTTTCTGCTATCAACAGTGTGAATACATCTCTTGCCATATCAGTCACATCCATTCACATGCTTCTTGTTGGGGAAGTCAGTTATAACTTCCCTAAGCGGGAGACGTGTGTTTGGGTGCGTGTTTTGACGCTTCATCAGGATTCGCAAGTCTAGATATTAGTGGTTCTCCGTGTGGTCACTGTTTGTTGAACACCACGGGCTATATACATCATTTACTTTCCTTACGCGTTATTGCTATAACAGAAATACATCCTATTCACTAGTTTGATTGCGATTGCTTCTTTAGTATCTTTTCAAAATAGGTTCATTTCTGCGTTTTCCAGCGTTTAAAGCTTTCCCCACAACCAAGGTACCAATCATATTTTCACACCACACATGCTTCATAACACTTCCCTTACCTTCGTTACTGGCTAAGTGGCTCGTCAACCCACGCCCCCCCCCCCCCAGATGTACACCCTTCGGAAATAGGGCTGGGTTTAATAAGACCTTGTTAAGAGAAACCAATGGTTAATACGGCCTCATTTCTGGGGTACGGCTTGGGGTGGGTAGGTTGACCAATCATCAGTTGTGTCTCAGGACATTTTGTATCTTCCAAACATCAATTTTCGGGGGGATATGTTAGTTCTCAGGGAGGGGGTACCAGCTTGCAAGTATTTCCCTTACCTTTAATGACATGAGCACTGACCGAAACCATATGGGATGTTTCCGAAAATAGGGGTGGGCCCCCCAAATCATCCATTTTAATAGGGTTTTCCATTATAAACCATCCATTTTGGGGTACCCTTATTTTTGGAAACACCCATATAGGGGATTTTATATACCACTGGGATAACATGTGCATGGCCTCTTTGAGGTTCTGGGCTCGGTCCTAGATGAGAGTATGGGCACATCACCTGGGACCTTCACGTACGGTCCGCCCTCCGCTGTGGTCATCTCTGGGCTTTGCCAAAGGTTTGGCCAGAAGCGGAGGTCAGAGGAAATGTTGCAGCCGGCCGGGAATGGCCTGCCACCTGTATCACGGGAGGCTTGCAGCATCCAACTGGGAGTATATGAGCTATTCAGCTATTCGTTGAGTTCACGTAGTGCCACTGGGCAAACTACGTTCACACCCTGGAAGGTGCAAAGGAGGGTGCCCACTTGTCCTGCATGAAAGGCGGCGGGCGGATCTTTGATTCATTTATCTCCAGACTTTACAGTTGCCTGCGAAGCGAAGAACTTGCCGCCGCTGTAATTATATCCCACCATTGGTCCCACTATACTAAGCCAAGTACCCAGTAAAACATGTTTTATGATAAACCATTTTCAGAATCCCTATAAACCAATGAGTATCATGGAATGTCCCAGGTGATTCAAGCCGTGACCTCTTTGGGATGGTGAAAACGTGACCGTTTTCAAATGTTCTTAGTGACCTCCAACTACGGAATGAAATGGTCACAAAGAATCGCCAGGTGCAATTTTATCAAGGAGGATACAGATCAACCTTCATGGAATCCACTGGTTTTGCAGTGTTTTGGCTGGTTCCCTAAGTTACCTCACAGTCTCGTGAAGATAGCCTGAACCACCCTTGTTTGTTTGCTAAAACTTAAATTTCGTGCAAATCCCGAAAAATAATTATGGGATAAGACATGAGAGACTGCTCATATGAAGATAGTCATGTCATTTTTGTTGTTGTTGCTCACATGAAGCCAACCAGGTGGGCTTTGGTGATGATGCTCAAGATCAAAACTTTGTCGCCACCTTTGAGGAGAGGTGTCTTTTTTTCCGTATCCGGAAAAAACAGATTTCTGAACCAAACTTCCCACCCCCCGGTGTGGGCAGCAGTATATACGACACTTCCCTGAAACAAACACTTCGCACCTCTTCCAACCATCCATTTTCAGAGGCAAACCGTTAGTTTTCAGGGGTGTAACAGTTCGCCCCGGAAATCAATAAACCCAAAAACCTGGAAAAAAACACCTCCAGTTTCCATAGGATGAATGTAACACGGTATATTTGCCTACATTAAATTTACCATAAAAATTATATAACCATTCATGTAATTGATGTATATAGATAAATATTCCACTCCTATGGATCCTATGGGGTTGTAAGTGGGTATAAGTTGAATATATCCACAACTCCACGCCCAATAGAATACCAATAAACCCCATAGGAAAAATGATGGGATTGGAAGACGATGGTTTAAATCCCAACCCCAGGACCCCAGGTCATAGGATTTCTAAGGGAAATCCCTTTCTTAGGACATGCAACGGGATCCTAGGGCTATATTATTTGCACTTATTATGGCTAGGTGGTGGTTTCATCCATTTTTTTTTGAATTTTCACCCCGAACTCCGGGGTAAGATTTCCAATTTGAAACACATATTTTTCAGATGGGTTGGTTCAACCACCAACCAGATTGGGGTTTCAGTAACTTTTCAGGGGTAAACTCGCTGTATGTGGAACTTCCGGAGTGAAAAAACGGTTCCCATACCCATAGAAGTCCCATAAGACGACGGTATTATGCATACCAACTTTCCAAGACACTCAATGGGGCTGGTCTATTTGCCTACAAAACTGGGTAGTTTGGTTCACTGTGATAGACCAGCCCCACTGAGTGTTTTGGATTTGGCTTTAACTCATGGTAAGTGTATGTAAATATGTTTGATACACGGAGCATTTGGGGTATCATTTTTGACTTGCATGATCCGTGGGAGATTTGTTTTATGACGTTTGGTCTGTGGAACCCTTTCACTTGGGTATAGGTTCAGATAAACAAAAAAAATGGTGGTTGAAACACCAAGGGCTATCTGAAACAACATCATAGCCTGCATCTGGATCGTTTCTAAGATCCGGACGATTCTCCGCCCTTGTGAATCTTATGATGTATGGCTAAATTACGTGGAGGTTTTGGACCTGTACAAATCAACGTTGCTGCATTGCTAGTTGAAATAGTTGACACTAACGAACATTCTAATATTGCATCATGTCAGTATATGTAAGTGATTTTTTTGTGATATTACGTACATATAGTTAGTGAGGGGATTGATACTTTTTTGCACGATGGATATTTGTTGTGATCTCATTTGGTGACATGTTTTTTCCATTAAAAGTCACTAATGTTATTTGTGGCATAATCAGGGACATGCTACTTGTTGATAATCATAGTTGTTGGCTATACTACTGGTTCATGTTTCAAAGAAACTCACCATATCAGGATGTTTTACAACAAAACCACCTATCGGAACCAATGGGGATTGTTTTAAGGAGGCGGAATCTCCTCTTCCATGATGCAGAATCTCCAAGTTCAGTTCATCCTCTCAAATCCGGTTGATTTTTCAGGTGAAGCCTGGTTTTTTTCTCGTTTTTGGATGGGGGGGGTAGGTACTTGGATGTCCCAGGAGCTTAGTAAAAGATTAGGATCCGTGGGTTCTAACTCCAATAGACGCCATATATAAGAAGGTGAAATAGATCCATTGATCCTCTCTTCCAACCGGGACATCCAAGCATCCACCCCTGAAGGAAATTTCACATGGTTCACCTTTTTGAGTTTTCACCCCTGGAATCTCGGAGATTCCCGTTTGGAGTTTCCATCATTTTCAGGTTCCGTGGGGGTGTAGATTCTTAAGCAACAACTCTTGGATCAACAAAGGGCGGACCTCGGTGCGGTTGCCAGCCAGTCATATATGACCTACAGGGATGATGTTTTTTTTCTCCGATACCCCGTTTTAACAAACAGCAAAGAAATCGCCCCCTGAAAAAAATAGGACGAAAAAGGCTGCAAAAAGGGGTGTTTTTGTCATTGTTGGTTTTTGGAAAGTGTAAAGTTTACAATCTAAAACCCCCCAAAAGCCGAGCTTAATGTCTCGGGGAAAAATCTTCATGACATCCCATGACTTGTTGCTCAAGGAGATGATGAGCCTGCCAATGGATAAATTAGATCATCATTTGGTGCCTCTGGAGTAATGGTGGGTGGGGTTTTTAAGGGGCCATGACAACATCTGGCTGCCGGCGGAATTTGTGGTAAACTATGTGTGCCTTTCAAAGCCTGAAGTGAGAGTTCTTTCATGTTGCAAGTAGTAAAACATGAAATGATACTTGGATGTCCATGGAAGTTAGTAACTAGTTAGTAAGTTGGGTTATAACCTATTTAGGGGACTTACAACCTACTTATATTGGGGTTATAATCTAGTTACTAAGTGCCATGGACATCCCAGTACTTATCATGACGAAATTTCTTTCTTTTATTGGAGCGATCTTTTTGTTTTAATAAACATCAGAGATTAATCCTGGAATCAAACACAACAGTGACAGGTGTTTGTGACCCTTCGAAAATGTGTGCTTTCATTCTTGGATAATTTGTCGTGAGTATTATCCTCAACCTAGGGATCCAATCACCTTGTCAGATGATGATTGGGGTGTATAATCACCTCCTCAGCAAGGTATTTAGGTTCCATTACCATTTTCAGAAGGTGATTGGATCCCTAGGGTCAAATAAGGTTAGAGATAGTTGGATTGAACTTCACTTGTGTCCAGGTACCGGTAAGTATTTGTGAGTCATTTTTACATCCGAAACGCGACCATCTTTCTGCCTAGAAGAAGTAAGCAACGTGTTTTGGAGATGCCACGTTCGCCCACTGACCGGCTAAGGTGGCTTATGTGTGGGCTACAAAGACTACCATGATGGGGGCACAAACCACCATATTGGTTGGGTGACTCGCCAAAACAAGCAAGCTGTGCCTATCTGGGTGGTGGTTTCATTCATATGTGACATGTGTTATTATTTTCATTCCGAGTTTTGGGGAAGATTCCCAATTTGACTAATATTTTTCAAATGGGTTGAAAATGTTGAAACCACCAACTATAGATCCATGTATTGAATATTTAACCTATATTTGATGGACTTTCATGATAAATGTAGGTAAATACCATAGATGGATCCTTTGGGAAACATCCGAAAAACCCTTCACACGACCAGCTTTTTCAAGATGTCATCGGTGAACAACTTTGCCCCCGGTTGAACTTCGCAAGTCTATCATCACAAGGTAGGCCATGTAGGCCCCTCCTAGTACAGTAGTTACAAGTATAGGCAGTAAAGGGTTATACCCCCTATAAATGGGTAAATGGGGTTATGGCCCTACTTAGAGGGGCCCATGTCCCTCCACTTATAACTGTTTTTTGCGGCCCACCTGGCATGATTTTTGAAAACTCCCTAGTCGATGGCTTCGATGAGTGACGTCAGGGTATTTTCATCCCACCTGTCGTGGGACCATCTTAGTATCAAGAAATCACTTTTGGGGAAAGTGAGTTTATCAGCCCTTACACTACTAGGTGGTGCTTTCAAATGTTTTTTTCATTTTCACCCTTGCCTGGGGAAATGATGTAATTGACTAATATTTTTCAATTGGGTCGAAACCACCACGAAGACTATCTTTTTGTTTTTCAATAGCATGTACCATGAGTTGAGCTCCAGTTTTTCCCCTTTCAGGCTTGTATAACTACCTTTTTGTTTAAATATGCTCAACCATAGCATCCATGTATACATTTCCCCATGCATTTACCTACATTTGGTTGACTTTTTCTGATAAATGTAGGCAAATATACCAGTCCCACAGATCCTAGGGGTTAAAACATGTTCTTGTCACAAGCCTGTCTTGAAAAAACGCCACCCGAAAGTCGTTTAGTGGGTTCGGTTCATGATGAGCCATGAGAGCCGAGGCGAGCATTGGCGCCACTACAGGATTTTCAATTGCAGAGGAAGACCACCACTTGGGGCATCTTCGATATCTTAGGAGGTTTGGTTGGCCGTTTCCCATAGACGCTCCCAATGGGACGAACGGAATATTTATCTATACATTTGGCCTAAATTTATGGGAAATGTAGGTAAATATTCCAGTCCCATGGATCCTATGAGTTTGTGTTTTTTTTGTTTTTTGTTTTGATGACGTCGGTTGTTTCTGGTGTCAAAAGGGCACTATGTGTTAAAAAGGTAAGAACACTTCGCAGATAGCAACTTGGATCTATGGAGATCATAGAGCAATGAACAATGAAAAAGACGCCTCGTCATTCGGGGATTACTTGGATGATCATCCCAGTAAGTGGTTCAGAACCATGGTGATCGTTGTTGTCCCGTAAGGATCGGGTTGTGGGACTAGTTACAAGTAGGGTTATGAACCCTATAAATGGCCTCATACATGTGTAACTGGGGCTACAGCCCCTAAAAGTGTAGTTACAACCCCATTTACAACTAGCAGGGGCCCGCCTAGTAGGATGCCTTTGGTAGGTGATTATTCCAAAAAAAGCCGCGAAGGATTTTGTTTGCCCTGGATGTCAAAGACTATAAAAATGATAGTCCCCAATTTCGGATGATTTAAATTCCTATTGTTTCAATGGTCTTTGGACTTCCAGGGTATGGTTAGGAGTCTACGCTCTTCACCCAGAAATTTTGTCATTCCTTCCGTCAAATTTCTCCTTTCCAGCAGTCTCACTTTTCGATGGCAGGTCACCGTGTGGCCGAAATGCGCTTGAGGCATTGATGGAAGAAGAGTTTATTCGGCAAGCAGATGGGATGTAGGAGATGTTTGGCACCTGAAATGGCACTAAATGAATTTTAGCCCCAAGAAAAATCACAAGTGGAATCCTTTTACCCATAGAATCCATGTATGGTTTAGATTTACCTACATGAATGGTTGATTTGTCTGCTAAATGTCTATAAATATACCGTTCGTCCCATGGATCCTTCATGGGTCAAACAATTCATAGCTTCTTCTCGCCTTGGAATCTCTAACCCCAACAGTTGCGTTCATGGAAAACCGACGGCCTAGCCTAGAAAAAACATTCCTGGAAAATTTTGCAAAGGAATGGGTCACTTGGTTTGAACCATCCATGGTTGATGGTGTTTTTTTCTTTTACAGTAAACACTAAAAGTTGAGTCCATGGTTGATGGTGATGTTTTTTTGACAGTTAAAGATTCACAAGACCCACTGAACTATAGGGAAATCTAAGGTGATGAAAAGTTGTTAACGTTGACACATTTGTGTATATACTGTATGTGTTGTTTAGTGTTTTCACTTCTTGTTTGTTTTAGTGAGTATGTTTTGAGATTTGAAACCACCTCTCAGGAGGTTGGCTCGTGGTAAGTGGAGGTTTGGATTTCCCTCCAAAAGAATCATCATAGTGCTTGGTAGTGAGGTTTTTACTGGATGAGGGGAGCATCCTTCAGATGTATTGATTATTTAACTCTTTTCTCTTGACGGCATACGTCCAACGTTGTTTCAACACACCTTTGGAATACGTCCCTAAACCTTTATTAACAGGCTATAAGCCAGGATTCCTTTCACTTGGTGAACGGGGGATTGAGTACAAGGTGTGTAATACGGCGCTATTTCCGAAAAAATGGCAGGTACAGAGCATGCACAACACCTGCAGCTGTGGAGGACTGTTCAAATATGTTGGATGTGAGTGTTTTCGCGTTGTTCATTTGCTTGACATTGCCCTGAGGATCGGTTTGTATGTCCTAAGAAGGGATTTCCCCTATAGCCTATAGCCTATAATCATATTCTGGGGATGGTATGTTTCGTCCATCAATCCTACTCTAGGGAGGGGTCCGGATTCTTAGGGTTGGGCAATTACCATGTTGGATACGAAAATCATGCCAAAGGATCTTTTTCAAAGGTCACAGTTGAGTTCTGTATGTGAATCTTTCCCTAGTCTTCCAGTGGTACCGAACGGGTCGATGTCCGTTTGGACCCCTAAAAAGACACCTCCTTGGGTGAAAGGCATTTCCGAGATGGGCTCCTACCACTTTTAAGTAGGGTTATAACTCCACTTACAGGGGTTGTAACCACAGTTACCCATTTATTTTCGGCCATTTACAGGTTTCTTTTCCCTTTATTAGTAGGGGCCCACCTTGTTGGTCCAGGTCCAGGTCCATCGTTCTCAAAGGTGCCTTAGGCTAATCAACCAACCCCCGCCCCTTAACGTACCCCCCCCCAGAAATAAGGCCTCAAGAACGGAAAGCAATGGTTAATACGCCCTTAATAAGGCCTTAGGCCTTGTTGACCAGCCATGAAATTTTTGAGACATGTTGCTGCTAGGTCTTCATTTTCAATCCACACTTGCCACCATGACCCCAGTGAATCTTATAGAGAGATTTTTCACAAATCAACCTTCCTTCTTTCATGCATTTCGCCAAGTGGGTTTCACTTTGTTGCTCTGGGTAACTGGGGAGGTTTTCTATTTGCGGACCTGCTTTTTTCGGGTGAAAACGAGTCGTATTCATTTTTTCAACTTGGATTTACTTTGGGTAAATCCAAATGAGAATCAAAATGAATTGAAACCATTTGAAACCTCATATGATGGAAGAAAATCCCAGGTAACTGAAAATTATTCAAGGTTTATGTTTAGAGCGGGGAAACTCGTAATTGTTGAAAACCTAGGAGAAGAAACTATCATTTAACTGATTTCAGAGTTTTGAGGAGCAGTGAACTGTAAGGGCCGCGGGGCATCAATGCTCAAGCTTTCAGGTCGCATGCTCCAATTTGTTGTACTTCTCCTTTCATGGTTGGGGATCTGGATTGGTGATCATAATTCCAGTGAACCTAATTGTTTCTGCAACTGTACTTGTCATATAGAGCGAGTGGAGTGTGAACTTCCAGCAACTTCTTGGACTTGGGAAGCTCTGAAGATTTGCTTTTTTGTTCTTCTGGGAGTTGGTGTGACCGCTTTCAACGTTTTTGGAAGACTGTTTGCATTCGGAGTTGAGCTTTTGAAGAGTTGGAGTCAGTCGCAGAAAAATAGCCCACTGGAAATTGAAAATCCCATTTCTGACCAACCTATTGTGAGCAGTACTAGATTTGAACAGACCAGTCAGCAGGCGCTGGCAAGGCAGCAATTGGAAATCCTGAGGAGGAGGCGTAGTCAGTGATGGCTTTGCCTCTTGGTAGTCGAGCCTTTTTGCTGTATGATGTGCCTCCGCCGGAGTTGTACCATGAACGATATGTCATGGCTGCCTGCGCATGTGGCAGGGGTTGGCATGTGATTATGACCCCAGACCACGATGTGTATGCTGAACAGATTAGCTTGGAAAACCCAGACATTAGTGCCTTCAGGCTGGGTGTGGGTGATCAACTTCCTGCTGGTCTAAGTGACCTGAATGTCTACAGGATTCGTCGGATGCCAGACGAAAGGCTCATGGACCAGTTGAAGCGTGATGCGCTCCATGCTGCGGCTGCCATGACTGTGCCGCCCGGGGCTCCGGCTGGGATGGTGGCACCTATGGTGGCTGGTCCGGCTGTGGTGCCGGCTGCCTTGCCGGTGGCTGGCTCTGATGAGGACGTTTGGGTGAGAGTGGAGACTCAAGGTGACAAACTTCGAGGAGAGGTGATTCCTTTGACTGGAGGTGAAGTTCTACATGGAAATGTTGGGCTTAAAGCCGATGGTGGGAGTTTCTTTGCTATAAGACAGATGAGACGCAGTGAGATCCAAGGCTATGTTGGCAAAGAGGCCTCAGCTGATGCAAGGCTTCTAGGGGTTAGCTTTCAAGGGCTAAACCGAAGTGAGCGCCAGTGGCGTGATGTGAGCCGGGAAGTTCGCCAAGAAGAATTCTCTGATTGGGTCATTCCTGGGCCTCGTACTACATCATGGTGTGTCCAGTTCATCAATAGACGGAATGGTGGGCCCATTGATCACCATCGCTGGTGGTCGTCTGCTCACAATCTGAAGGGTGATAGCTGGGGATTGGCCGAACATGACAATTTAGCAAAAATCTTGGATCGTCTTGGCAGGTATGACGGCTTGGATGTGTCGAACCTGGCAGGGGCAGAACTCATTTGTCGAAGGATGCAACTCATCGAGTATGTCTACAGTGAGCGTGGACCTGGAGGCGGCAAGGGAGCATCAAAAGGAGAAAAGAAGAAGGATGATCCTGGCAACCTTGCCTATGAGGCCACAATCTTTGGAGGTGCCCATAAAGAGTTTGGAGATTGCATGGTGGCTCCATCATTGCTGGAGTATGTGGCGAAAGAGGTTGAAGGTGAGGCAGCGGTGATGAAGNAAGCAGTCGGGCCATGAAAGGTTTCTCAAAACTAGATCCTCCTCAGGGGCGACTGCCTCTTCCATATCCTGTTCTTTGTCTCATAGTCCAGAAGTTGTGGAAGACCCACTACCAAGTAGCAATGTGGCTTTTGTTGACGTGGGGAACCTGTGCACGACCAGGGGAAGCTCACCGTGTTTTAGTTCAGGATGTGGTTCCTCCAACTCGCCTGTGCAAGTTCACTGTGGTGGTGCTCAACTCAGGTCATGGGGTCCTCAACAAGGAAGTGAACCAGCTAAGGTCCATTCGCCAAACATCAAAGGTCGGAGAGTCAGACGAGGCAGTCTTGCTGGATCAGCCGTATCTCACGGGACTGGGCGAGAAGCTTCGTCTCTTGGGAGCAGGGCAACCACCTCAGTCTCATCTGTTTCAGTTCAGCATGGAGCATGGAACAAGATTGTTCAACCAATGTTTGCAGGACCTCTCGCTGAATCAACATGGGCTGAATTGCGTGTACCAGATTCGCCACGGGTCAGCGTCAACCGACGTGTTGACTCAACACAGAAGCCTGGTGGATGTTCAGAAAAGGGGTCGTTGGGCAACAGCCAAAAGTGTCAGAAGATATTCCAACGGAGGTCGAATCAGTCAAGTCTTCCTAGGATTGTCAGATCAGCAGAAAGCTCAAGCCTTGGCAGCCGAAAAGTGGATGTGCAAGACTTTAGGAGCTGGAAACGCATATCAGACCACAAAGACTACCCAATAGGTCTTGAGATTTTTTCAGGATCGGGACATATGTCGCGAGCCATTCGTCGTCGTTGCAAAAAATGGATTGTGTTTGAAGTGGATATTTGCCATGGTAACATGTTTGATTTGTCCAAACGTCGTTTGCAACAACAGCTTTTAACCTTTATCAAACATAATAATGTCCAGTTTGTTTGGCTTGGAACCCCCTGTAATAGTTGGAGTAGGGCTCGTAGGAATGATGGCCGAGGTCCGGGGCCTCTTAGAGATGATGCGCAATATCTGTATGGATTCCCTTCTTTGTGTCCCCGTGATTTTGATAAGGTTAGACTTGGTAACTGCCTCATGCGCTTTAGTGCCCGTGTTTTTAGGCTTTGTCTTGACCTACAGATTCCTGTCATCCTTGAGAATCCTCATACTTCACGTCTATGGTTGGCTCCACCCATTAAACATTTGCTTCAGCATGGAAAAGTAGATGCTTGTTATACTGACTACTGTCAAGAAGGCACCCCTTGGCGTAAAAGAACTCGCCTTATGTTTGCACATGTCAACCTGAGGCCTTGCCTTCGTCAATGCCAAGGTGCCAGAGGCATTTGTTCATATTCACACAGCTCATGTGACTTTGAGTGGTCAAGATAGCAAAGGTCAGTGGATGACCTTGAACGCACAACCGTACCCTCATCGTTTGTGCCGTCGCATTGCCTCAGTTCTTTTTCAAACTAGTTTGAGTAAACAAGGGGCTGCTCTCTGGAATTTTTTTCAGGGCCGTTTGCCAGACACTAATTTGGAGCAGAGTATGCCTGCTTAAAATTTTAACTTTGGCTGTGGTGCTGATTTGAAATCCAGCACTCATGCAGCTTCGAAGCAGGCATGCTTTTGAACAGAACGGTGTCTGGCCCTGGAAGAAAACAAGCGGATCATAGCTATGATTATTATGCAATTTATATAGCAATCGGTTCGGGGCCCATTTTGCGGGCAAAAAATGTCCAGGAGGTTCAGTCGGCCGATGTGAAGCAAAACGAAGTTACTGTGCGATGGGCACCACCTAAGATGCTTGGGTTGTTACATGGCTCGTCAACCTTCCCCCCCCGGCCACGCCCCGGAAATAAGGGGCTTAAGAAGAGCTTATTAAGGGAAACGCCCTTAATAAGGCCTTAGTTCTGGAAGGGGTCACGTTAGGTTGGGTAGGATGCTTGGGTTGTTATACTTTTGCGGGTTGCCCAAACTCTGGGAACTGAGTGGGCACAAAATCCTATTCCAGGTGATTCAAAGCGACCTTTTTGGGATGCTTTGGACACGTGTCCATCTTCGTTGGGAATGTTGATACCCAAGGTTGCAGATGTTGCAGATTTGTACCCTATACATTTTCGGAAACAAGCCGCCACAGTACCTATGGATATAAATGAGCAATGAAAAAGAAACTGGTCGGTTGGTTATATAGGGATTATACTACCCAGGTATATAGGGATTATATTGAAACGTTATAAGGATCCCTATTAACCAACCAGCATACTGGAAAGTAATAAGGGTTCTTTTCGGGGCTCAAATATACTTTTCCAGGGTTTGGCTTTAATTCAGGGCCGAATCTACAATCCTGATACCTGGAAGTTATCCTGAAGCTCTAAATAGCGCTGCTCCTTCGGGTAAGTGCAGATTCAAGTGACATCCGTCCCTCCAGCCGAAATGCAGAAACATTGGCATCCAACATGACTCTTGTGGAATAATGTTCAACTCCCTTATAATTTTTTTTTTCTCCTTATGGTTCTCATTGTTGTAGTAGTTGTCTAGGTTGTGGTTTCAAACATTTGTTTCACCCCTACCTGGGGAAGATTCCTATTTGACTAGTATTTTTCAAATGGGTTGAAACCACCAACTAGTTGTTGTAGTAGTTTTTGTTGTAGTTGATTAATGTTCTTCTTGCTATTGTTGCTCTTACCATCTTTTGTTGATGGTCCTTTTGACCTGAACCAAGGAATGATCATGGAGCCCAGGTGTTTGGATACAAGATCTCTATTTTGTTGGATCCTCAACCCAATGATTCTTGCTCCAAACCCATGGCCTGGAGGGAGCGAAGTGGACCCTTTTTTATGCCATTGGCAACCATGGTGATCGTTGTTGGGTTGTGGGACGCCTTCCAAATGGCCGAACTCCATGGCTTATAAGTAGGGGTGATCCCAACTACTTACGATACCCGGGATGATCCTCCGGTCCAAGTAGGTATGTTTATAGCCTACTGTACAAGGTGGGCCTTGAATCAGTTTTGACTCGAGTTGCAAACCTCCTATAAGTATATAGGGTTATAAGTTATTTCACCCCATCTACCCCATTTTTTTAATGCCATTTATAAGGGTTATGGGTCCCTACTTATAACGATCGGTTCGGCCCGCCCACCTTGTAGGTGCTGGAAAAGGATGAACAACATTTTTGCCAAGCATAATTTTTTTTCGGGTTGAAACCACCAACTAGATGGGGGGGATCAAAGAATGATGTTAAAAATCTATGGGTATGGGAATTGTTGAGTTTTTTGCCCTCATGAATTGTGTCGCAGGTAAGCGCAGGCAGGTGTCGTTGTTTAAAACGACGTGGGTTTTTGGAGCGATCGGAATGAGGCATTTTCTCCACACCCCCAAAAAAGCGCAGCACACCAATTTTTGAAACCAGGTATAAGCGGAGTGTTCACGTATTTTTCTTAAATCCTGATTTGGTAGGTATAGCCAAAGTGTTCCTGTCGTTTCTCTTAAGATGTGTTTTGTTTGGGAGAATGGGAGGGCCTTTTTGTGTTGATACAGTCGATGGAAGCAATCCTGCACCACTTGGGATTTATAAAACCCTGTAAATAATACCATATCAACTGGTGCAGGATTTTTTCCATCAACCGTAGTTTTGTATTAGACCTTGGTGGGATGCAACAAATTTCAATGTGGCACCATCATCCGCTGATGCGGATTTCCTTGAGGACAGGATCAACCACCGAAGTACAGTTTTTTCCTTTTGAACTTCATTGGAACAAATGTATGACAGAAAAATACAACCACTGCTGTTAGATGAAATCTGGGCAAAGCACATGAGATGTATGAAACCTCCCACATCAATGAGATAGTTTTATCAAGTTATCTCGGTGCAGGATTTCTTCTATGAACAGTGTGGAACCATGTTCTTTTTCGTGTTTTTGTCAACTGTCACCTCCCCAAACAGTATCACTTTGATCATGTCCGTTGAACAAGTTGTCGCAAGCTCACACGGCATCAACAATGCCGATTCTTTCAGGAACCACCGCAATGGTATACCTTATGCGAGTGCACCAAAAGCAAAACGCCTGTGTCACTTGGACCTTAAAAATATAGTAATCCCATGTGCAAAGTTCCCTCAGCTTGTTCAGGGTGGGTGATCTGAATTCAAAAAACAAATTTGCTAAGAAATTAATTTAATGATGATTTGCGGACCTTAGACTCAGGCATCCAAACACCTCCTTACATGAGGTATTTGGAGGATATTGGATGTATAGAGGGAATACAAAAACAACCTTTTTTGGGGGGCAACATGGTGTAAGATCATGTTTTATGTCGAAGGCAGATTTTGCTTTTTCGGCTTTTTGGAACTCGCCGAACTCCTCAAACGAAAATGTCCATCCCGGCTGTGCCGGGCAGAAAAGGTGTGGTTTATGACAAGGGTTACCGCCCGAAAACTAACAACATGACATGACTGGCTGGAAAAAAATGACCAGTTGAAGATGCATTTCCTATTCAAAATTGCGATTTTCCAATGTCATGTGATTTTTTAGAGGGTGTACATCTATCATGGCTGGTCAACCTTATACCCCGCCCCCCTGACGTAACCTGCCAGAAATAAGGGTTTGATAGCCGGCCTTATTAAGGGAAACCAACGGTTAAAAGAAAGAGGGTCCACTCCAAACCACCACCTGCATCATCCAACATCTTTTTTGGAAAACGAATGAAAACAATATATAAACGACGCTGGCCCAAGCTAAGACTTTTGAGAATTCACGTCGGCCAATATCTGAAAAGGTTTGCCAAGTATGTTCAGATTCAACGAGGACGTATGTTTACGTATGTGTGTGTGTGAATCAGGAAAGAAACATATTTATGCCAGCGACCCATGTTTCTTTAACCCCCTATGCTCTTTTTTGAATTGCAGAAGGCAGTGTAAAAAGATGATGCGATTTATCATTTTGCCAAGAAATGATCAGCATTTTATTGCATGTACCCTATTGCCAATCGACATTTGCCATTTACTCAATTCGACACAAAAAACACGTTGGACAATGGCAGCTCCAGAGTGTTTTATTTGGCTCTCATTCAGCTAATGGTAATTGTTGTTTTGGCTTGGTGGTTTGGATTCCTGGAATCCCCTTATGAAAGGCATTGTTACTTAGGGTCACCCCTTAGAATCCCAAACCACCAACCCACACCAACAGAATTGTTTGGATTTTTTCCCCGGCAATCCAATCTTGGGAGACGATTCCCGGCGTTTTTTTCAGACAAGTTGACTTCACCGGGCATCTCTCCCCGGGGTGACTTTAAAGGACAAGGTGTTTTTATTAAGGTTGTTGTTGTTGTTGTTGTTGTTGTTGTTGTTGTTGTTGTTGTTGTTGTTGTTGTTGTTGTTTGGAAAAACACACACTTTTTGTGGCTAAAGTCAATTTTGCGTCTTAACATTGGCGGTATGACCTAGCTAATCAGCTTCCAACGGTTGAAAAAAAACCTTGTTCATCCTTGTTCTATGACGATAGGAACCTCATCTTGGCAACACAAAAAGCGAGGTATGTGGTCTCCAATCTGAAAGGCAACACTGCTTATTTACTGGACATCCGGGCAGTAAACAAAGTTGGCGCAGGTGATGCCCGTGAGTTTCAGACACTTGGAGTTAATGATGATAGATAGATGATGACATGTTGAACAGGTGGTATAGATGGTAAATGGTAGATGATGACATGATCATGATGGTCGATGATGGGCGATGGTTAGGATGGTGGTGATTTGGTGAGGTTGTGGTGGAAGTGTACTTTGGCACCTTCAAGTTGCGGGAACAGCAAGAAATACCCTATTAGAAGGTGTTGAATTTAGTTGGACATGACCTACAAGGTGGGCCCCTACCAGTTTTAAGTAGGGTTATCACCTGTATAAATGGCAATGGGAACAATGTGGTTATAACTGTCCTGGTAGGGGCCCACCTTGTAGAAAACATGATGTTTTGAATTTGTATTTGTCAAAAAGCGCCCATGGCCTGCAACCCATTCAAAAAGAATGGAGGGGGGGGTTAATTTAAAGGGATAAATCTAGAGTTTGCTTATGGAACCTTTAGGAAGCACTAGCTGACAAATACGTTTGATTTTCGCTTTTTGTCCATGACGTAATTTCGGTGCAAAGTGTTTAATATATCTATCACCAAAAGTTTCAGATACCAAAAATGCAGCAAAAATGCCTGAACCCGGCATTAGGTGGGCTATTTTGGAGGGGGTGGGTTTTTCCCTTAACCCCGAGCTGTACATACAGCTTCCCCAAGGATCACGACGGCACCAGTGGCGCCGGATCCACCATCAAAGCCATGGGTGGAGGAAGGGTTTTTTTGGGTCAACATGGAGGAAGGGTTTCGCCTATGTTTTTTCCATCGTTTTTTCCGAAGAGAAGGAGATCAAAATGGGCGTTTCCAAAAATAGGGGGAAAACCCCCAAAATGGATGGTGAAAATAATGGAAAACCCTACTAGAATGGCTGATTTTTTTGTTACCCATTATTTTTGGAAACACCCAAATACACCCTGGAAGATTAACGGCTGGAACCTACAAATCACCCATTTTGCAAGGAACATGATCTTGAAAAAACCTCCATGAGGACATGTTCCATGTTAATCTTCAGGGGTGTATGGACCTACTCAAAATGACGATTTCTAATATCCGCTATCTTGGAAATTATGATTTTGAGTAGGTCCATATATTTTAGGGTTGATATAAATAGGAGATTATACTCTGATGTTTACCTGTTGGGCTGTTAGGAGGGAGTATTATTCCCTAGTCTTCCCAATCATACCGAACGTGAGGGTCGGTGTCGGATTATGGACCCCCCAAACAGACACCTCCTGAGGTGAAAGGCCTAGTTTTCCCCTTACCTTCAAATACAAACCTGGGTACAAGGTGGGCCCCTACTAGTTGTAAATGGAGTTATAAACCCTATAAATGGCCGAACATAAATGGGAAACATGTGGTTATAACCCCTATAAATGGACGAATAACACTACTTACAACTGGTAGGGGCCGATCTTGTAGTTTACGGTGGTAAATGTAGGTACAGTAAATACAATTAGCTCCTTGATTCCTAATCTCCGTTGGTGATTTGAAACAATCCTGAACGCACCCTTGCTTGCAGATGTGACTAAAGATGCAACCCCACCAAGTGATTTCAAAGTAATTGAATGTGTGTTTGTTGTATTACCGTCAAACTCGGGCGACATGTTCCAAGTGAATGTGTTATTTTCAAGCAGGTTGAAAGCACCAACTAGTAATTTATATAATGGTTTATGCCGAGCTGGTGCCTGGAAGGGATGCTTTTTCCAAATGGTCCGAGGAAATGGTCGAAATTGACACAAGGTTGAACACAAGCAAGTCTTACAGTAGTGGCTTATATCACACAACATCACATTCTAACTACTTGGCAAAGTGTAAGGAACATCAAGTTACACTTCAGTAATAGTAATCGAACATAGCTGGCTAATAGATGCAAATGGATCTTTTCAACATGTGTTTCTTATTGAAGACGTCGAGGACCACCTGCTTTTCCTTAAGCTATGTTTGAATATCAGAAGGGACCAGTTGATGAGCATATGCTTTCAGGGGGAATGGTTTTGACTGGGTTGGAAATGGATGTTAAAGTAGAGCAACCATAAGCTTGTGGGATGACCATTGTCCATACCAAGATGTTAATTACCCTGTTAAAACTAACATCCCCCTGAAAATTGATGGTTGGAAGATGAAATTTCGTGTTAAGATTGTATTTTTCCAGGGGACATGTTAATTTTGCACCTCTTATCATATGTAACCCCCCGGGGTTGTTTGCAGGAGGCACGCGACGGGTGCTTGAACGTGGCATGGACGTCGCCGGAGAATGATGGCGGGAGACTTGACTGCTGCTAGCAGCATAAGGGGCAAGAGTTCCCGGCAGCACCTATGGAAGTCAGGTTTGATTTACAGCCGTTCAAGGCCATGTTTCAGCCCTCACAGAAACATGCATGTTGAAAAATCCAAACACTTGGCCGAATTCGCCGAATTCATTGGATTTAGATACCTACAAGATCCTACAAGGCTATAGGACCTAGGATATAAGTATTTTTCTATGAGTACAGTATCCGTAGACGTCCAAAAGCTGAGAGGTTTGTTTTTAAAGGTCCAAATACTTTGTTTTAAGGCGGTGTTTGTATATGACCGTTTTTTTTTGTAAGTTGATGTCGAATGTGGCGAACAAGCGTCTAGGCGTACATCTTCCAGCTTCTTCAAAGTGACCTTTCAATTCCCCGATGGAATGCACCCAAGCCGTTTATGTCCATGATGGGTCACTGATAGAACCTGGTTTGGGTGAATCATCTTCAATAGATCCATCAAAAACAGGTTTTGAAATGCTATGACACCTTGAACATAGAGTGATGTCACAGATGCTCAGTGTATGGTGTATTTACCTTCATTTATAATACCGCAGTTACACCCCCGAAAATCAAGGAAATCAATGAACGCCCCCTTCAAAAGGTACCATTTTTTTAAGGGAATGAAATAAACGAATCATCAAACCCAAGCTGGTCGAATCCAAGTTCCAAGGGGTGGAAATGGATTCCGAAACCACGAACCGATCGAAAAAAAGTAGAGTGTTTTTTCGGTCGGGGCCCCGAAATACATGGCCAAAAATACATCAGTTTCACTGGGGTGATTTTTTTTCCAGTTTATACATAACTCCACTTAATTCCACTATATTTCACTTATATATAACTGGCAGGGGTTTATCTTCTGAGCTATAGGAACAGAACACTTAAGTTTTGTGATTTTTGGAAGTGGCCCCTACCCACAGCAATCACGTTCACATTATCGGATTCCCTGGTTTGCCCAGGATGGCTATCACAGCATTCAGGACTGAGATTAGTGAAATGAAGGTTACTTCACTGCATCCGAATAGGTGCTTTCGGAGAGACATCTAACTCGACAAATTATCCAATTCAACTGAATCCCTAGACATCCAAATAAATCCTGAGAAAATGTTTTACGTGTTTTTTGTGGGTCCAAATGACGTCTTCTCAGGAGGTGTTTGGATGTCTTTTTGGAATGCCCGCTGAATTGAAATCGACGCCAATTGCCATGCAACATATGACTGCCCGTTGTTAGCAGGTGAAGGTGGCAGTTTTCTTGAACTATTTTTTTGGATAGGAAGATATGCAGATGAAGCTGGTTATACAGCAATTCACTTGGTGAATTTATGTTGAGATTTAAAAGGAAGAACTTGCAATATATACGTGTTGGCTGCTGATAGAGGTATGGTGGATAGACTTCCCAAAAGAAATAAGCAAAGTCAAGGGTCCTAGTCTTGTAGGACAAAGGGCAAGCTGATGCGTAGTGAAGTTGTTTTTTTGCCCCAAAACTTCAGCATCGAGTCTGGTCAAATGATGAGAGGCACATCCAATTGACTACTACTTGGGTTGGTTGTAATTCCGGAAACATTGCGGTGTTTGAGTTGTTGGGTCTTGTTGTCACTCAGATTTTGGGCAAAAGTTTATGCAACTATCTTAAGACAAGGGTCATTTAAGGTTCCAGGTTTATACATCTACCATACATCTAAGCCTTAAACTCAGCTAAACCGATGGACCGGCCCGGCCGTGCAGGATCCGCATGCGGAAGATCTTAGGAGCATCACGTGACTCGTCGACTCGATAAACATGATGAACTTCAAGAACCATGAAGAATCAGTTCCTCCAAAAAGGGGATGAAATCCTACCTTGCAAAAAAAACGGGGTTTTACTAAGCCAATATAAGGATCCCCATCATGAACCAATCAGGATTTCAATGGAATGTCATGTCCCTGGCAATTATTTGTGAACTTTTTTGGGATGGTTAGGTGACTTTAGGGATCCTGGCTCACCGAACGTCAGATGATGAGCAAGGGGTGTATTCCATCACCTCCAAATTCAAGGCCATTACCATTCTCAGAAGGTGATTGGATTCCTAGGGTGACTCTTTAAATGGTTCAGTGGCCTCGAACTAGGGTATCAAAAGGTCACGGCTTGAAATCACCTGGTCAGTTGTTACCTTACTTGGATGATCATCGCACGACTTGTAAGTGGTTAATCATGGTGATCGTAAGTCCCCAAAGTAGTAGGGTAACGGGGGACCCCGAAATCCAATGGCCTTTTTTGGGCTTATAAATGGGGGTTAGTTCCTAACTTCTTACTAATTTACACTCAAACTTGACAACCAAGACATATAGGTAGATGTCAAAAAACATTCCCATGGATCCACCCAGGCCGATCCAGCGGGTGATACCTGGGATGATCCTCCAAGTATACTACCCAGTTATTTGAGGATTATATATAGATATCAAAAAAAACAAGCATTAAATTATAAGTGTATATGTTAATAAGTCCCTTAATTAATATTGTTGTTCCCCTTCCATTATAAGGATCCCCAGAAATCAAGGTTTTGATGGCCTCTGCTCACATCATCATCCATGGCCCCTCCGGCGAGGTTGGAATCCTTTCGGCCCTGGGGAAGCGGCAGCCAGTTGGATCGAAATGGGTTCCGTCGCAGCTGCAGGTGACGGGACCTGACCGGGAAAACACGGGGGAGGACGGGTGTGGCGTGCCAAAAATGGGGGGGGGGGTGCCAACGGATGCCCCAGGAATTTAAGGAATCAATGGTTAGTTAGTCTAAATGGAATATTTCACCTATACTTATAAATGGGATGTATTAGGGTTATAACTCACTGATCCTAACCTTTGATCCCAACTTCCAACGGGACACCCTAGTGGCTGGAGGATGTTGATGGGGTTGGGTTGAGATCTTGCCCTTGGTTGAGGGTTAAATGGATCCATGGGGACGATTGTATATGTACCTATGCATGAATGGTAGATTTTGTATGGTACATGTAGGTAAATATACCATTCCCATGGATGGTATGGGGTATACAAAATATACAAACAGGGTGCCTGCAAACCCATGTTAGATGTTAGAAATTTGTTCTTGTCAAAATTGGATCATTTCGAATTTTAGTCACTCTAAGCTGGAGGATGTTGAGGGTGGAGATTCCATTGATAATGCCCAGACTACTTAAACTACCCGGCCAGACATATGGTTTGGGTGTGGTGCCCTCCCAGGATGCCAGTCCCGAATGAAGATTTGTAGGAATCCCCCAACCCAAAATATGTATAATGTCATGGTGGAAATCACTGTTACTGGGAGGGGGCCACACCCAATGCATGGAAGATTTACCTATACATTAATGGTAGCGTTTTTTTATGGTTAATCAGTCGTTAAATACCTCATAGATTATATGGATCTCACGGGTGTGAGATAAATTGGTGAATGAGTTGAGGGTTGAGATTGCCAGGTACACTCACTCACTGGAGAGGTCGGAAGTCTAGTTACCTTAAGATGAGAGTCCCTAAGGGATCCTGGTTCACCTTCCGAGAATGGTAATGATGGAACCTCAGTACTATGCATTTCGGAGGTGATTGGACGCCCTAATCATCATCTGAGAATATGACTGGATTTTTCCTAGGGAGTTTTTGTTTTGGTTTTGTGTTTTGGTTTGATCCGAATACACCCGGCTTTTAGAGATCAAATAAAAAACTATATATCTGAATGTGGAAGACTAACATCAGGGATCACCTATATTTCCTCTAAGGCATTCATGATCCCATGTTTTCTGTTCCAATCTTTCCTCGCGATTGTGCGAACGGAAGAGGAGCGAAAGCTTCCCAGGCATCCAGCCCAACCCCAGCCACAGTAGCAACACGTTTGACAAAGGAGATTTCAAGCCCTCGGTCGATAGAGCTTTGATACAGATTCTTTTTTGCACCGCAAAAGAAGACGATGATCTTTGAGGACAGTTGCCACAGCCCTCGGTCGATCTCTTCCAGAGCTTTGATACAGATGGTAAAAGAGGGGCATGTTTGAAATACATGCAGGCTACTTCTGTATCAAGGGCCGTGTTTGTCACCCCGGGCTTCGCGCAACAACATGCCAAGATCTGTGAATTCATTTTGTACTTCAGCAGATCTTCAGCGCAAGTGGGCAGATCAACGGTCAGAACAACTGCGGGCAGTTCAAACGATCGCTGCTAGACTCAACTTCGAAGATTTCAGAAAAAGAGCAGCGAGAGAATCGCAAAGGATCCAAGGTGGTGGCGTGGTGGTATGGCATGTCCTTGGAGCCTTCCTTAGCAGTAGCAAGATAATTTTAGAGCAAGGTTGGGAAACGTAATCCAATTATAAATTTGAAATAAAAATCCACCAAAACCTCATTTTATGATAAAATTTCAGGGTTGGGCTCTTTGAAATTAGCGTAAGCAAAGTTGAATGAGACTGGTTGGCACCTTGGTTTTTATCCAGTGTCTTTATCGGATTTAACCCCCCCTGGGAGCACCAGCGGGGGATCTTCAGCATTCTTTTTTGCACCACAAAAAGACGATGGGTCTGAGAACATGAGTTTGCATTTCTCGGCCTGCCCGGTTTTTTCCGAAAATTGGCTCATCAAGACATGTCGAGTCCAATCGATCAGATCTTCAGGATGCAGATGCAGATGCGAGCACCGTGGCGACTTCTGTTCCCTAAGAATCATTGGACCCTCCTATTTGGATCTGTATAAAACGCAGGGTTCTTTGTTGGGATCTCCAGTTCCCCACTAGTGACGGCTGAGATCCCAGCTGATTCTTAGGGTTGGTTACTACGGGAATCCGGGCCCCAAGAAATACGGGACTCCCTGAAACGAACGAATCGCACCTGAAAATGGGCCGGTTGGGGACCCCAAAAGGAATCCGGATCTAAGACTCCAATCATCCATTTTTGGGCGCGTTTGCTGTTAGTTGCAGGGAAGGTAACAACTCTAAGTGAATAATTTCCACTATGTTTTTTCCTTTTCCGAAATGTGATCCTTCCCTGAAGTATTACCCTTAGATCATGTTTAGGAATTACTGTTTAGTAAGTGGTTGATAACCACGGTGATCGTAAGTCCCCTATTCCTGGGGTTGCAGGACCCCTTCCAAATGGCCGAACTCCATGGCTTATGAATGGGGTTTACCAACTACTTACTATAGTAACCAGGACGATCCTCCAAGTAGTGACATTCCATGAAATACTAGTTGGTTAACAAGGATCTTCATGATGAGCTTATGAAACAATCCCCGTATACATTATGATGTTTATATAATCAGGACTTCACCGTAATTTACGAAACAAAAAAGTCCCCAGGTCTTTCAATCTCGAACTCGAATCAATCGATCAATCAGCGACATCTGACTCAAACCCACGGTGAGGTGATGCCACGATGTACAATGCTTGGGTTGGCCCTTTAGAGATGGGTGCTTGCATCTCGGCTTTTCGCAGGTTTCCTGTGAGAAAAGGTGGTAAAGATGCTCAACATGGGATGGGAACCTTAGGGAGCCGTATGGGGGAATCACGACCCCAACCACCCCCTTAAGAATCCTGTTGCAAAAGAAATGTTTCCGTTTTTTTGATTGTTTCACATCCCTTCAAAGCTGGTTTCCTCTCAGTGGGTATCTTCCCGGAAACATGTCTGAACTAAGATTGCAGCTCCAAATCTCTATCCCTTAAGAATCCAAACCTTTCCCTAGAGTAGTATGAAGGGATCCAATCCCATCTTCAGGATATCTCAGTGATAGTCCTGGATTCTTAGGGTATGGAATATGATGATATGGAGTTCTTAACCATCAACTTCCTCCCCGGGGTCCATGGGATGGGATTATATATTTACCAGCACCTTCCTTTCGGGGTGCCGTCCTTAAACCCTAAGGGATGGTTAATTGACACCCTTTAGCAACCATTTGGCACCATTTGGCAGGTCCAGGTACCTGCATTTTTCCCGTGAAAAATGGCCACATTCAAGACACATTATTCCCTACATGGAGCATTTGGGGCTGTTTGCTTGTTTTTTTTCTCGACTTGGATTTTCTTTATGGTATGTCAAGTTTTTGTTGGTCCATCTATCTGATGGGCAAAATACCAGGAATTCAAAACTGAAGTCCATAAGTACACAATGTGTCTAGAAACAACATATTATTCAATTTATGAGCAAGATGGACTTCATGTTGCATAGTGATTTGTTTGTTTCTTCATCTCATGGTGCTTCCGCAAACCAGGAAGAGAGGCTGCAACTGGTTCTTTGCATTTTGATCAAAAAGATGATCACCAGTTAAGGTAGGGAACTCCAATCAAAGGAATATGATATGAAAGTTTGAAAGGTTTTCTCTCAGAACGAAACTACAAGGCCCTTTCAATTCGTTTTCATAGTTCAGTGGAACATAAAACCGTGTTTTGTTTTCTTTATTTGAAACGTCAAAGAGTTTTCGTGTTTGACATTCTAGTTTTTTTCTACCACTGTTTCGGTTGCTGCGGGGAGATCGGAATCGGTTGAGGTGAATATCGATTTCAAATACAAGCTTTGAACAAGTTGGGTGAGAGCAAGGCCAGCATTGCAGCCGTTTTTTTCTTGTGGCAAAAAAAATCATCTGCATCTATATACACCCCTTCTCGGTAACAATAGCAGTGGGAAATGAAGGTTTAGGTTGGGTATTCCCTACTAAAAGTGTAGTAATCCTAGTGGTTACTTGCATCCTGGGTTTGGGGGTAGATCCAAAATACCGCAATAACCGTAACATCAAAGGAGGGGTGTTTTTCTTTAATAGTGCAGAGAGAGGCTGAAGAGTCTGACGAGGGTGTTGATATATGGATGCCACGTAGAATGTGACATGTAATTAACAAGTAATACACATGTACAAGGTGGTCCCCTACTAGTTATCAATGGAGTTTTAAGCGCATCCCCTTCAATATACAACTATATGGGTTCGCGTTGCTGGCCCATAAATATATTTACGTATACATACGCTTATAATATACGTATAAGAATAGAAAGGAAATTACTATCAAGCTTCAGGTATAACATGTATATGTATGGAGTATTGCATATCATAGATAATCATACAGATACAGAACAAACGCTTTTCATAGAGTACACAATTGAAAACTACCATGGAACCTGAAAACCACCCCTTTAAAAGGACAATCATCTGAACCCAACCTCCATTTTTGGGGTTCAACATGTTAATTTTTCCAGGGTGTATCACTAATACTTCCTAAGGATCCAAATGACTCCTAAGGGATCCCCCCAACAAAAATGATTGGTTTTTGAAGTCATCAATCCAGCAACAAAAAGGGATTACCATCTTAATGTTTCCGGGATCTATACAAAATATATCCAAAAACCATTGGTTTCCCTTAATTCCAAGAAATCTCCAACGGTCGGACCCACGTTTCACGGACCCCGAAAAAACCTGAGTATCTAATATCTCTAGCGCCTCACTTAGGGGTCCGTTGGGATTCGGTCCCATTTAATTTTTGATGGATTAATAAGGCCTCAAAAAAGAGCCTTAAATCTCTGGGGAGGCAATCATTGATGGGGCCATGATTTCTATACGAAAAAACGTCGCTTTTTCGAGGCGTCGGAGCTCAGCGAGCCACATTACACCTGAAGGTCACGTGGGGAAATGGGGGTGACCGTGAGCCCGTGACCGTTGGTTGGGGAAAAGCCAACGGTGGGTGGAAGAAATTGTAAGTAACAAAGCTGAAGTGGTTGGGGAAAAGCATAGACATTGTGTATAGTTATGTTTGTTTATATCCTATACATACTAGATATCGAATGTAGTATATGTGTATTTAATTGTATTTATATATATATATACATTATATATATATACCATGAGAACCCACAACAATCTCAGTTGTATCAGTTATGTTTTGACTACCATATTACTAGGGCTCAAAACCTTCATGTTTTGAAGGTTCTATGATAGTTTTAGGGAGTGTGTACTTTTTCAGGGAAGATGCTTGCAGATCCTGGAGCAAGAGCTTAAAAGGATTGATATTCCGAACCCATTTGATCAGTGTTTTTGACAAAAGACTGATGAACCTTTTTTGGGGGTACACATTGGAGATTCCTTATTAGCCTGTCTGAAAAGTCATGGGAAATCCCGCAATCACTATGAAACAACCAATTGAATAGGGCAAGAGGTACACCACAAGAGGTAGTGTTGATGGACAATCTACGGGCCCAGCCCCACTTGGGATGGTCAACTCATGTTCCCAGACACCCACTCATAGGAGCTGGTCGAGTCTATTTATAGTTTCAGGTTAAGTGTAGGCAAATACATGCACCAACATCCATTGAGGTTGTTGAGGTTGAAAATGCTGTTGGACTTTTTTTTATTCACCAGGATGACGGCTTTCATTTTTAGGTGAAAAAAGGAAGATCCCAATTACAACAACTCATTTTTCGTGGTTGTTTCACCACATTTTTTGGCAGCTGCAAAAGAAGCCCCTCAATTTCTTCGTGTTCTTTTGGTGGTGAGTGGCGTTCCAAAGTATGTATAGGGTTTGCATAGATCCAACTTGGTGATGTTTTTCGAAGGGTTTCCAAGCACCCCAAGCATTTCTCTCCGAAGCGCGAGGCATGAGACCCTTGAATTCATTTCGCTACGCTGGGCCGAGGGGATATTTTTCAGAGAGAGTCAGTGGTGTATGTTTCAATTCGAAAGGTTTGTTGGAAAAATCCAATTTGGCTCATCACATTGGTTCAATAGGTTCTGTTGGAAAAATCGTGTTGGAAAAATTGTTACCCTCCAGGGAACTAACATATCCCCCAAAAATGGCATTTTGAAGATGATGTTCCTTTTCCCAAGGTGGGATATGTTAATTCCCTGGAGGGTAATTCCAATTAAGCGCTGTTCCTTCTTGCCAAGTGATCAAGCTCAAAATCAGCAGATGGCCGATGGCCATTTTACCCTGAAACCTGACGAGCAAATGGTGGGTGGTTCGCACCAGTCAGCTTGACCTGTGTTTTTTCAGGTATGATTGATATGGGGGATCCGGGATACCCAAAAAAAAACGGTAAAAATACAAACACAGAATGTAAAGTAATGCAAGGTGGGTAAATTGGAAGACTAGGGTAACTTGTGTTTTTTCTTTGTGGAAGTTGGATTTGCATGTTAGATGATTCGTTATTTTTTGACGTTTGACTTTGATATGGTGGTGATAAAGCATGGTGATATGTCAAGGGTTCAATACCAGGTCTTGGTTTCATTGTTGTTCTATACCCCTATTTCAAGGGGATGATTTCCCATTTAGATCTATTTGGGTGTCAGTTTAGATCTGAATGAACCATACCAAACCACGCCCACAGTTGCAAATGCTGGAGCAGGGATTTCTGTAGTTCATTGTCAAGCCACACATTTTGTTGTTGGATTCAAGACTGCAATGCTTAAGGCAACAAGTTAAACAGCAAAAGGTTCAACACATGTTTTTCCAAGAACCATTGGAGGCAAGACAGTTTGGGTTACCGGAACTTGTTTCCAATAATTTTCCATGAAATTCCTAAGGTGTAAGATATCATGACTCTTTTGGTCCTTGGCTGTTGAAAAGAAAAAGCGCCGATCAGAAAAAATCGCCGGCTCCAAGAACACCTTGGAGGAAGAAGGATGCTCGTGGGCCAAAGTGCTCATTAAAAACGGCGATGGTGAGTGGTTTTCATAGACAAGAGGTGTTTGTTTGGGTCACAGATGATGGAGAGAATGTTTTGATGGAGAATGTCATGTTAGCGCGGTTCATGTCCCCTCTGAAAAATCACAGACATGGTGGAATAGTTTATGTATTCACCATCATTTTAGGCCCCTGGTGATGTTTAACTCTCCCTAAAATGAACATGCATCACGAACCCTGTGAATCTAGGTAGCTGAAGCTCCAACAAGATAGCCATTAGCTGAAAGGGAACATAACCAAAGCAGGTTTATAACAAGAGAATAACAAGGGAGCAAAGTATCTGAACTTCGCCATCAACACCCAAGCTGCTTGAGCTGTTTCGGCGTGGAGTGCTAATGCAAAAGAGCGAGATGTGTTTCAAAAGAGATGCCTATGAAGGTACACTGGGAGGGCGCAGGAGTTAATTGTACATATACACTCCGGTGAACTAACATAGCAGTGAAAAATGGACCCGGATTGAAGATGCATTTGCAATTGAAAATGGGGATATTCCAGCCAGCTATGTTAGTTTACCAGAGTGTATTTCCCGAGGTCCAAGACCAAAACATACCGAAGCGATTTGGACCCCGAAACCCTTCAGGTATTTGAATGTCTTTTTGGTGTTTCGAAAACTCCTTATGTTTTCCAAAAGTTGCGGGGATGGCCATCACATGAGATATTTGGGTAAATCTTGTACTTTCACTGGTAATATGTATTTAAAGTGCAGGGTATAGGAGCTTTGCCATGATGCTGGGCTTTGAGGTGGGTGGCCCCTATAAATGGCCGAAAACGGTAACTTTGGTCATACTGGGATGTCCATGGTACTTAGTAACTAGATTATAACCCGAATATAAAGATATATAAGTATAGGTTGTAAGTCCTCTAAATAGGTTATAACCCAACTTACTAACTAGTTTCGATCACTTCCATGGACATCCAAGTAACCCCTTTAAGTGGATCGAGTTATAGCACTATACTTGTTTTATGGTTTTTTGGGCCCACTTGGTTGGGCTATATCAAATGGATGCCTTGAAGCCTTGAACTCCTTAAATTTATGCCAACAACAACATGCAAACATATTTCAGGTTGTTGGTTGGATTTATTGGATGTTTTCAACATATTCAAATTCATGCCAATTTCTTTTTGCTGGTTGGCTATTTGTTGGATGTTTTCTTCGACTTTGCCGAATACGGCCGAATACCTCGCGCCTTCTTCGGGGGAGGTATGAATTTAGATCCTGAATACCTGGTGAATATGAAGGACTTGGGTTTCGGTGGTTTGACGTGGCGTTTTGGACTGTGGCTGGATCTAAGTTTTGGAGGGGGTGGATCTCAAGTGACGAATGCTGAACACCTTCAACAAGAAAGTCAATTTCTACAAGGTGGGCCCCGAACCGATAAGTAAGGTGAAATAACCCCTATAAATGGCCGAAAATACCCTCCAGAAAACTAACATAGCCCCTGAAAATAGGGTTTCCCACAAGGAAGTCCGTCCACCAACCACCCATTTCCAGGCGCCACACCAGTTCCAATTTCAGGGAGCGTATTCAACAATCAAAAGAAATACATGGGCACATTGTCAGGAAACCCATCTTGGCATGGTTTGATATATCGATACATCCCTCAAAATCAACTGTGGAACCTAAAAATGGAGGTTTGGAACGTGGTGTTTCTTTTTAATGGGGTGTTTTTTAAGTTCCATGTGCACCCTTTTTTGACAAAGGTTGAAACCATGAGGTAGTAATGTAATTGAATTTGCAGCAATCAAGGTGTGTCGACACGTATTTCTTTACAACAGAATCTCATTGCTTCAACTTTTTCCTTGGTATTTTTTGAAAGATATATATATATATATATCTACGTATATTTGAGTTTTATAAATATATTTTTTTAATTTAGATATCATATGTATGTTTCCATGATGTCCATGTTTTCGTTTAGGTTCTTCCTGTCCCCTTTTTTCGCACCTTGGGGCCGGCGAAAGGATGATACAAGATGGCTGGCTGAAAGTCCATTGGCAGATTTTCTGCATTTCAGCGATAAGTCTGATCCATTCTTCGTGGTACCTTGGTTTCTGGCAGACAAAAATCCAGGTGGTGGTTTCAATTATTTATTTCACCCATATTTATATTTGGGAACGATTTCCAATTTGACTTTGACTAATATTTTTCAAATGGGTTGAAACCACCAACTAGAAAATTGACCAAACAAACATCCTCAAAACTGTGCATGTCACGGGTAGAACTAACAGTTTGTGCCGGGCTGGAAAATTCCATGCTTTCCTTGTAGATACCAACAAAATGGCGGATGATCCAGCCAGCTATTTTCTTCCGGAAGTTAGTACAAAGTGAGCCCAAAAACCTAGTTACAAGTATAGGGTAAAATAAATCCACTTATAGGGGTGAAAAAGCCCAAGTTACCAATTGATTCTCGGCCATTTCTAGGGTTAACATAACTCCATTTATAGCTAGTTGGGGCCCATTTTGGAGAAGACAAGACAGGAGCAAAGTGGCAAAGGTTGGTTGGTTGGTTGGCTGGTTGGTTGGTATGTAAATATGTATATTTGTGTATATACACAGACATTCTACATATGTTTGTTCTTTAATGTTCTTTATATCTTTTTCCAGGGACAACAAATAGAGATATGTTTTTCTTACACAATAAGAAGTGAAGTGATTTGTGGGGGATTGGGATGAGGACATGTCAGATTCAGATAGCTTCCAACCATCCTAGATCAAGTACAGTTGTTACAGCTGGATGATTCTAAATACTATTTTGTTGATAGAAAAATGGCTAGTCAACCTAACACCCCTGACGTACCCCCCCAGAGATACGGCCTTGTGATCAGGGCTGATTAACCGATGGTTTCCCTTGATAAGGCCTTATTAAACCCTTATCTTTGGGGGGGGTAGGTTGACTAGCCATAATAGAGATGGGTGGTTTCAACCAGCAACCATGTTTAAACAAAGCTAGTACGGTTGATGGCCAAAATCCTAACAGCTGAGAAGTATTGTTGAAGGAAGAAATACTGCACCACCTGGGGTGTATAAAACCCTGTACAGTAGATAATGGGATATAAATCACGTCAACTGGTGCAGGATTTCTTCCATCAACAGTAGTTCCCTTTTCCCTTAATATGTGGGAAGGATTTCACAACAGCAAAAAACACACAGACACAAAGGTCTTATTTCAGGGAGTTTCACCCAAACTCCAAACAACAGCCTTGCCACATAAACATAGCACGGACAAAAAAAGGTTTTTTGAGTGACCATCCTTTAGTGACGCTGTTGTCGAGCTGCTCTGTCAGTAGTGGGGCAATGTTGACTGAGTCCTTTGTAGCCTCCGCTAAAACAAAAATTGGAATAGCCATCCCATAGGATCCATGTATGAGTATTTAAATACCTTTGGGTAGTTTTGTAGGGGGTAAATGTGGGCCCAAAAACTATGTGGGGTGAAATGATATATGTAACTCCATTTATAGCGGTTCTAAGCACAGTTACCCATTTACAAGGCGATTTTTAGGGGTTATAACTCCGATTTAGAACTGGTAGGGGCCCACCTAGTAGTGTTCATGTAACTTTCTTTTAAAGCCATAGGATCCATGGGACGAACGGTAACTCTACCTACATAAAAACATCTTTTTTTCCTACCCAAATGTAAATACTTAAATAGTCCAGACATGGACCGTATGGGAAACCATGCGTTTGTTGGGTTTTTCTCCTTCACAAAAGCCAGCAGCGGCGTCTTTGAAATTTGAGGTGCCTTCCTGCAAGGAGCCCCACACACCTTCCAATCCCATGACAGCCACCCTGCAGGCGTGGTCAGTGTGTGGCCGGTGTGTTACCATGTGCACCAAGGGCACCCCCAAAACTAACATGGTTATGGTTCACCCCAAAAAATGAATCCCTGGAAAGGGAGATTCTGGCTTTGGATACCGTCATTTTCAGGTTCCAGCCGTTCGTTTTGCGGTGGTGTAATGGCTGCAAGTGGATGCAGAATGCAGATTCCGATGTTTTTGTCATATTACAGCTTGCAAGCTTTCTTTTCGTGACAAGGTTTCGGGGTTACATAGCAACTACAAGAAGCCAAATTTGTCCTACAAGTCTGTTGTATGAGATCAGAGGTTGGTCAAGATCATAAGAATCCTACCTACCCTCTGCTCTGGGAAATGCTACTCTCACCAAGAATTTCAGGTACCTAAAATGAAGGTACTGAACCTTATAAGGTTATTTTGGTGGTGGGCGTTTCCCTTACATTAGCCTTACATACAGCTCATATATAGGTGAATACATCCATTTTTAAGTACCTGAAATGTTTAGGTGATACTCCCTGGCCAAGTCAGAGGGGTCCCCCCAAATAAAAGCGCCCAAGCTTCACCAGCAGTTGGAGTCCTTTGGCTTAAAGCTGGTAATTAGCCTCTTCTTTGTTGGCAAGTAGCTTGGATCCCTCAATGGGAAAAATGAAGGTTTTAGGGCCTAAAAATATAGGCTATAAAGTTGGCCTAACTTGAGCGTATGCTACATTATTGTATATTTATCCCTAGGCATCCAGTCATATTGTCAGAGAATGATGGGGGGTGTCCAATCACCCCCCGAAACGCATAGTGTTTGGGTTCCATGAAACCATTCTCAGGAGGTGATTGGATCTCTATAGCGTACCTTCGTTTGGGTTCCTGTTATTATTGAACCCTGCTTATAGGGGAGAAATATATAACTCCAAACTTCTAACTTGTTTTTTGTGCCCACCTTGTTGAGTGTCCCATGAGCCCCCAAAACCAATGGACAAATAAAGGTGTTGGTCACCTAAAAAACAAATTATTTACTATGCATAAAAAAACTCTAAACATGTAGGTTTGGGGGGGCCCATGGTCTAAAAAACACCCTGCTGCAAAAAAATCTGGCGTGGATCCCCAGCGCTCTGAACCGTGCAGGCCAAACTTCGCGCCAAACAAAGGTGCGGCGCGCAGTTGCCACTTCAAGCACCATTGCTACGAAGGAGATTTTTTGGCAGCCAAAAATCATAGGGAAAATACTGGGGGCCCTTCGCTGTCTAACCCACCAAAGAACCCATTTAAAGGGGACAATAAATACCCATTATATAAGGTGTATATTGGGTTGATTGTTAAGGGTGCCATCCCAAGGGTACCACCATTTTCACTATCAACAAATCTGTCACGTTAATAATTCAGCCACAATGACCTCTGGAAAATCCCCAAAAAATGTTGGGTTGGTCCCCAATAACAACCTTTGAGTGGAAGGGCCACTTCAACATCCCTCAAAGGTCACAAAGAATTGCAAGGTGGAGTTTCTTGCCAAAAGTGTGGGGGTAAAGATGAAGATTCCGCCCCCTAAAAGTGACTGAAAAAGACGACTAATGGTTTTATCCTTGTTTTGTGGACTTTCCGGAAACAAAATACACCTATTGTGTTTTGTTAGTTACGTTGGTTATCCAAGATTTACCATCAACAAATCTAGCGAAGAAACAATATCAACATTTACATACTTCCAAAATCCTCCAAATACCTTGTGAGAAGGTTTTTGGAACCCCTAAAACCCGAACCTCAGGAGATGTTTAGGGATTCAAATACCTCCTAAAAAGGTGATTTGGATGTATACTAGGATGTCCATGGTACTTAGTAACTGGATTATAACCCCAATATAATAGGTTGTAAGTCCCCTAAATAGGTGAAATAACCCAACTTACTAACTAGTTACTAACTTCCATGGACACCCAAGTAGGGATGTTTTTTTAATAGCAGGGCCATGTTTTCGGTGTGTGAAGCTGAGCCGGCCAACCCATCCCGGATGACATCCTTCTGACAAACTGAGAAGATGTTTGGGTACCCATCACCTGCCAAAAACACCTTGTCACCTTAGTTTCGGTATGTCTGGAGGATCACTTGGATGTATAGGGAAACATATCGGTGTTAGAAATTCTTGGTTGTGAAGTTGGATTTTGTTGATCCGTGATTAAATCCTTTTGATTGGAGGCTTGCTAATGTTGATGGATTGATAAGTGTCTAGCTGTATGGACATTCACCTGTCTTTTTGAATGTGCTAAAAGAACCGCAAAATAATGGGATAAACTGCTAAGATTAACTGATTAACAAACATGTCAGCCGGATTTCTGAACCATGAACAGTAGGAATAATGATAATGAACAGCAGCTGCTGAGACACTTTCGAATTTAATGATTTTCGCTGATAAAGGGAAGAAGGTCAAAACATGGAGCATAGAGGGGTCAGATGTTTGATGGAACATCCAGCACTTTTAAAAGGAGATACGTCTTCATGGTTGTTTTTCCATTGTCATGTCAGTCTTCCGGGCAATATCTCCAAAAGTCATACCCAAAATTATTTGATGTACTAGAGGAGTTACCTTTTTCGGGGGGGTGTAACTTACTAACGTCCCGAAGCCAAAATGGGCAGCCAATTGACATCACTTGACCTCTTTTTGGGGCGCTGGAAAAGTTCATGCCTGACATCTTTTGCATTTCCGCCACCTTTTTCAAGCAGATGAATCGATACTAAGTCTCCTAAATAGCTCAGAAATCCCTGAAGTAGATTGTAAGACTTCTATAGGAAACGCGGTTGCTAATTACTTTTAACAAACTCGTTTTTAGAGGTATCCTGCATTATCCAACAAAGTTTCCCTAGTATGCACAAGTCAGCGCTACCAGCATCCTCAAGACGTCAGGATACGCAAAGCCGAGTTGGTCATCATGAAGGAATCGATGCAGGTGTGGGACGAGATAAGACAAAATTGGGGATAGCAAAATAAAAAATGCGATGTTTTAGCCATATAATACATATAATACCGCATGTTTTTTACTTAACGGTTTTATATACAGTAACATTACCGGGATTCTTGAGGGATCAATATCGCTGCCCTCCTGGGAACGATCACTTGTCCCATCCCAGCCGGCACTTTTGAGTCGATGATTGTCCTTTTTACTAAGGTGGTATATGATACTGTTGATGGAAGAAATCCTGCACCACCTGGCATGGTTAAAACCGTATAATTAGTGGGATAATTATCATCCTTGGTGGTGCAGGATTTTGTCCATCAACACTATGTTAGTTCCCTGAAGAGTATGTTTCTTTGCCACCCTAACCTTCCAAACACCTAGAAGGAGGTATGACTGGGCCCTAAAAACATAGCATCCTTTCACACCTCAGCAGGTATGACTGGAAGACTAGGGTCAGTGAAGACCTTAAGGGTATTTAAAGGGTACTAGGATGTCCCAGGAATTTAGGATCAATGGTTAGTACATGGGATATAACCTACTTATAAATGGGATATATTAGTTAGATGGTGGTTTCAATTTTTTTTAAATGTTTTACCCCTATTTGGGGAAGATGTCCAATTTGACGAGCATATTTTTCAGATGGGTTGAAACCACCAACCAGTTAGGGTTATAACCCACTGATCCGATCACTTTTGATACCGGGACATCCAAGTAGCCATGGTCAAAAAATGGTGACCTTTAGATTGACGCAACTGCAGGGATGATATGGAGGAAGCAAAGGGTTTAGTATGATTGTCATGTATGCAATATTATTGAAATATGTATGGTATATGTTTTTTTAATACATGACATATCCTGTGTTTGAAACATATATATATTTACAATTATATACACATGTGCATATAGTTACTCATATACAATTGGTCTGAAGACCCGCCCGCCCTAGCAGCCGCACTTCCCCATGGTCTCCGCTAGTTGGTTTGCCCAATTAAAACCCCAGCAACTAAAAAAAATGAATTTTGACCATTCACAATGGATCCCAAGAAGAAGAGGTGTCGTTTCGGTTTTATCATGCTTGCATTCTATCTTAATTATGTGGGGTGTATGGAGGAGAAAGTTTTCCAAAAGAACATCACTTTTTAACCATGGGGTCATTAAATTATCCATTTGTGGTGGATCTAGCAATGCAGATGCATGACAATCTAAAGGGATTTCTCTTTGAATAGTGCATTGTTTGGGTCGGTATTTCTTCATGACCCCAGTAAACCCGAATGCTTCTGAAGAACTTCTGAGAGAAACCTTTTCCTTGATATTTTATGGTGAATCAAGACATGACTGTCCCAGTTGAAACGAGTAGATACATACTGTTGATGGAAGAAATCCTGCACCGTTTGATATGGTAAGTATCTGATTCTCACTATTTACAGGGTTTAGACATGTCAGGTGGTGCAGGATTTCTTCCATCAACAGTATGACCAACAATCAACGCCTGGCGCATCATTCACATGTCGTAACCTATTTGGGCTCAAAGGCTTTACCATAAGAATCAACCAAATATAGGCACATATGCCAGTCCCATGGATCCTATGGGATATACAGATATTACATATAGTTACATATTACTATGTGTCACAACAAAAACAGGCTAAGAAGCTTCCAAAACTCCCAAATCACTTCTTGTTGCACATGAAGTGTTGTCGTGTGACAAAGATTTTTAAATAAAACTCTGAAAGTATATGGAGTTGTAGTGCCAAGATCTCTTCAACACCTCGCGAAATATGCTGAAATATTTGTAGAAGACGCTGCTTAGGATGTAATCTATAGAAGCCATGAGTTCTTTGCACATATATGTAACTCTTCGCATCCAAGACTTACTGTCCATTAAAAGAGAAACATCCAGCCTCAATAAGTTGACAAGCGGAAAGTGTGAACACAAAACACAGCTTCAACTGGAGTCTCCGGTTTTTAAGCCAATATCTCTGCAACCAAAGAAAACATCTTATTTTCAGTTAGCTGGAGGTAGGCATTGGCTTGAGCCCACCTATTTGCAGCATTCACTTCGGGGAACTCGGAACGACAGAAATCGAAATCAAGCTGTGATAAATAAGGCAAGAAGTGTCAGATGGACAACTTAAAAAACCTCATCTACCTGCCAGCAATCGTTTTTTTTGAACATATCTAAATGTTTTTTAAACAACATCCCGCTGAATGAGGAAGTGGCCTAAACACCATCACATTGACTATTTGAGATCAGAATTGAGTTTTGCCATGGGGCTGCCCTCATGGTCTTTCTTGCTTCTAGCTGTTGTGCAGGCCTGTGAGGGAGATGACGGGAGCTGGTGCGTCAGAACGTCGCCATAGGGATTGAAAAGGATGAAGTGAGCAGTGCTCAAAATTTCCAACACCTTGGATGTTTTGAAGGGAGATGATGAAAAAGCACCCCGTTTAATGTGTAAGGGTTTATGAATGACTCAACCAGCAAACTATATAATTATTCATAATTATTCCCTTTTCATTTAATTCCGGATTTATGAAGACTATCTCCATGATCAATAACCTTAATCTATAAATGTGCTACATGACTGCTCTTCTGTGAAACACTTCCTACAACTGTAGGACCCTACCAGTTATAAGTAGGATTCCCTATCAATGGCCGAAAATACATAGGTTTTCATGGGGTGAAATTTCACCTTACTTATAGGGGCCCAATGCCACTCCCTGGGCTCGGGGTCCCCGTTGGTCATCCCTCGGGCAGGCGCGGCATTTTCATTGGCCTCCCGAGCAGATCGGCGAACGCAGCAGCGAACGGGTCCGGGCGGGGAAGCGCGCCGCGAAGTTTATTGCTTGTGCCGTGGTTGCGACCAAAAAACGAGGGAGGGATGGATGGGATCTACCCTCCCTGAAACTAACATAGCCCCTGAAAATTGGTGGTTGGAAGATGAAATTTCCTTGTGGGATGGCCTATTTTCGGGGGCTATGTTATTTTCAGGGAGGGTATAGCAAACCCAGTTTTTTTTTTCCAGGTTTGTAAGGGTTATTTTTAGGGGGGATGCACCCATTTGGATCTATTTGGATCAATGTCAAAGCCACTTACCCTCTCTGAAACCAACATTTTCGCACCTGAAAATGGTGGTTTGCCAATCCTTTTCCAGGGGTCTATTTTCAGGGGCCTTGAAAACTCCCCTCATCCTTTTCGTCCAAAGGATGGCGTTTTTCCTGGATTTTAGTTTTCCTAAATCTTGCAGGGTTTGGATTGGTGGAAAAGTGAAAGAAATTCAAAGCAGACCAAGTTCAATGGGGCCTGGGGCAATTTTGTAGGGGGTCCTTTTTGGACACCTCCAAATGTTAGTTCTAAGATTCTAAGGAGTGTGAAGTTTTTTTTTTTCAATTCAAGCCATTTGCCAACTGGTGTTCCCTTTTGTTGGTGTGTTTTTTTTGGGGGCATTTTAAAACCGGCTGATTCTTCACGAGAACTCATGGAACATCACAAGATCATGGGCAAGTGGGGGGTTGATTGGAACAAAAAGTAAAGAATTCCATTAACAGCACGATGATGGTGTTTGTGTGGAGGGGATTTTCCTGCAAGAACGATTGTGGGTGGGAAGAATTTATTCAAGCAGATGAGAACATGAAGATTTTGTGGGAAGACTTCTCATGACCAACACGGACTGAAATTTTTGGACTCCGAACAAGGTTATCAGATTTTATGTTTTTTTGTGTTTGAGTTGTAAGAGATTGATAGATTGAACTGACATTATGTTCTTTGTTTTTGAAGTCCAGTGTTTATTCATTGTAACCCAGGGTGTTTCGAAGCCCATGAGTAACCAGCAGGAGGCCTTCATTGTTTTAGTAAGTGATCCCTGTAAACGCCATCATTTGCCACAATTACGGGGGGTGTTTCGATCATCCCACATTTGGATATTTTACACCTGTGCTTCAAGCTGGCATTCTCTCAATTTCACGACCCATGATCATTTCTTGAAGGTCACAGTAAACCCACGATCCCCAAATAAAGGGTCAGTCAAGAATTGCGAGGCAGAGGCAGTACTGAATCTACAAAGCCTAAGAATCCAGCAATCTGTCCTTTCAAGAAGACTTTTTTACACAAACAACCCATATATTGGTTCACCCTAAGAACCCTGTTTTAGTGGAAAGAATGGGTCAAAGACTTCTTAAGGATGTACGCATGGATATTAGTATACATTGTAGATGCTTGTGTCCCCCAGTACTTCAGGTTTGTTACTGTAAGTGATTCTAGGGCATCTGGCACAACCACGACCGAAGCTTTTAAGAAACGCGTGCAGCTGCACCAAATGAGCAATGAAAAAACAACAGTTGTTTAGGGTATATAGGGCATTTTACAACACAGTGAAGTAGGGATTATAATAAACCATTATAAGTTTTATAAGGATCCCTATTAAACAACCAGGATTCAATTGACAGTAAGGCCCGGTTTCACAGGCATTCTCCCACCAAGGCACGGTTTGTGAACAAGTGGTCCAGTCCAACTTTCCCAAGCCGCACGAAGTAGAAAACATCAGGACGGCACCTACGAAGAAACAGACTGCTGATGGAAGAAATCATGCACCAGTTGATGGGTAGTTTATCCACTATGTACAAGGTTTTATTCCTCCCAGGTGGTGCAGGATTGCTTCCATCAACAGGATGACGACATTAAAGGACAGATGACATGGGATGCTTTTTTAAGGATGTGAACAAAATGCCCGTGATGAAGTCGATGTAGCTTTCAACACATGAGGTGGGAATGATGTGTACTGTAGAACAAAAAGGGTTGTTGAAGGCCTGCTGAAGTTAGTTTGTGTCTCAATGGCGATTATAGATATGTATGTTGTCAGTAAAAGAACAGAAAGCAGCGCTGTGCGGCCTCCCGTTTTGCATTAGAAGAAATACACTATATTTTGATGATTAGTTGAGGGTTTTGTTTTTTGCGTGGGAATGGGAATGAATCAATGCTTTATACTTCCACTCGATATTAGAGTGACTGGAACACAAATGGAAGGGACGTTGATGTTGATCTCAATTTTTTGCAGATCGGAAGGAAATTATCATCATTTCAATGAAGTTGCCTGGTTCCCTCAATAGGTGGTAGGTGAGATATATATATATATATAATCACCCAATTGGCAATATACCTGGTATATCAGTGGTATATATTGCCAATTGGGTGAATATATATATATATATATCACCACGCCTACCACCTATCAAGGGAAGTAGAAACAGCTATTGAGTTAATCCTGGTTTTCTGTGTAACCAGGGGTTCTAATCAAGAATTCCAGCAACTACTGAAATACTGTTTCAATAGTCTTGGACTTCTAGGATATACACGCATGAAAATTAAAATATCACTTGAAAATCAATGGTGCGAGTTTCCTTTTGGAGAAACTAACTTTTCAGGGACTATATCAAACTATATCCCATAGGATCCATGTATGATATACCTGCATTTACCATTAGAATGAACCAAATGTAGGTAAATATACCATACATGGAGCATTTTGGTATATGTATTATGTATCTATTAAATTTTGCATTTAGCCGAAGAATCCAAACACTTCCCTAGAATAGGATTGAGAGGATTTCAATCCCATCCCCAAGAATAGGATTATAGGTTCAATCCCTTTCTTAGGACATGCATATCTGGATTCTTAGGGTTTCATCGATCAAAACATCATGAGGCTTGAAAGATGCGGGCTTTTGTTAAGCCTTGATGTTTTCATGAGATTTGGCCCTTCAGATTTCAATGCCTCAGAGATTGAACAGAAATTTATCCGAAAATGGAATTGTGACCATGTTTCAATTGAACATATATGTCTTCATTCATGGTTGGTTTTTCCATTGTCATGTCTGTTTTGGGGGATATATTTTTTGAGTCCATCTGAGGGGCTCTGAACATGTCAAGGGTGTTGTTCAAGAGGTGTTTGGATGTGTAGGGTTCAATAAATGAAGCAATTTCTGTTTGAAGACATTGTGTTGAACTCCTCTTTTACCAGACTTTTGTGGAATCTTCTGGAAGGAAGACCAACTAGTGGGTAAGACACTTTTGAAGTCCTACAACAGTATAGTTTCCCACCCCAAAAAAAAGTCACCTTATCTAGATGGTGGTTTCAGATATTTTTTAATGTTCACTACTACTTGGGGAAGATTTCCAATTTGACTAAGTTTCAACTGGGTTGAAACCACCATCTAGTTATTTTTGACATTCTTTTTGTTGGGCATATTTGTTTCAACTAGTAGCTGACGGAAGGAAGCTCTGCCCGGGAGCTTCGAAAAAAAAAAGACAGATTTGTTTCAAGTACCCATAAAATCCATGTACTAGGGGCTATATATATGATATGTTTACCTACATTTGGTTGATTTTTCTTCTGTTAATGTATACGTAAATATACCATACATGGATGGTATGGGGGTGTAAACCCAAAGAAATCCCAAATAAACATCCGTAGATCTTCCACCGTTCCCAAAAAAAAACGCGAGAGGAAGACATTTTCCTCAGAGGACCTTGGGCAGTTTTCTGTGTTCAGGGCGTGGCAACTGGGATGAGGGTTTACGTGATTTTGTTGGTTTAGTACGGAAATCAGATGTTCTTTCCAAAACAAAGAGGGTTTGTATAACTCAGGGTTTAGCAACCAGGATTTTTTGTTTGAAGGATTAGGTATTTGGATGCTTCTATCGTTGCCAACTTGTTTTGTAGGGATATCCAACCACCTGCATGGTCAGTGATGGTGATCAAATCAAATTGATGGAAGATCATTTTACGCACGCGTGATGATGCTGCAAGCATAGGCGGGCGTTTCGAACAACTATATACATGGATCCACGGGAAGTCGATCCTTCAAATAGATCCGATTTTACCCACTTACCCCGCAGACAAACAGTCTTTTGAACTACATTTTTCTATATACATTTGATGGGTCATATTTCCTTTTGTACAATTTGACTAACTTTTTTCAGATGGGTTAAAACCAGCCACTAGTCTACCTGGAATTCAAATGGAGCAATGAAAAAAGGGCCGCTCGTTGTTTAGGGTATATAGGGGATGAAATCCTACCCAGTTGTTGTTGGGATTATAATAAGCCATTATAAATATTATAAGGATCCCTATGAATCAACCAGGATTTCATAGAAAGTAATAAGCTTTTTTTTCGTGGCTCAAATGACCATTGTTTTGGTTGGAGTTTGGGCCTAGTTTCTTTGGGGTTGTTGACCTTCGGGCATGTGAGGGGGTGTGGGGTGTGTGCTTCCATCTCTGATGGTTTCCAAGCACCAAACGTGAGGAGGTATGACTGGACCCCAAAAAACATACCTACCATCCAAACACCTCATAACAAGAAATACAGGGATGACAAACTACCCCCCGTTTGGTTAATTTCCCCTAGTCTTCCCCAAACATCTGAGGAAGTTTCACCTGTGGTTTTTGGGTTGTTGTTTTTGTTAACTCAGGAGGTGTTGGGGTATGGTCTCGTTTCACCCGTTTCAACGAGCTTCAGGAGCTTCAGGAGAGGCATGATGCGGGCAAGGGGAGTTGTGTCACTTGGCGTTCAGACTGGAAAATTTGGTGGCACCAACATAAAAGATGTGGAAACTTGGAAGATCAGAATCCAGGTATGTCCTAAGACCTGGGATTTCCCTCTCACAATCCTATGACCTGGGGATGGGATGAAGAGACCATCAATCCTACTCTAGGGATGGGTCTGGATTCTTAGGGATTAAAGAATTGTTGCAAACTTTACAAGGTGGGCACCTACCAGTAATAATTAGTGCTGGAATTCCACTTACAGGGGTGAAATAACCACAGTTACCCATGTATAAGACCATTTTTAATGGCTTTAACTCCATTTATAACTAGTAGGGGCCCACCTTGTAGATCTATATTTACCAAGCCTTTCGAATTTTACTTCGATCAGGATGGTAGTCAGCACCAGGATGACTCATTTCAATTTTTGTAGGGCGACCAACGATGCCCATTGTCAACCTCCACTTGCAACCTGGGGGAAAAACCATGAAATTCTTAGAGCAACGGGGTGATTTCTGATGCCAGCAACTTGCCCTGTACATCCAGTCATAATTTACATCCAGTCATAATTGCTGTGGTTCGGTATTTGCCTGAATGCCTAGGGTTATGTTGGTTTACCAGACAACACAGTATCCCTCCCTGAAACTAACAGTTTGCACCTGGTTGGAAGACGATTGTTTCCTTTTGGGGCGTTTAGGCCTATTTTGTTATAGGCTTTGGCTCTTAGTTTCAGGAAGTGTATCCCTTCTTCAGGTGGGATTCTTAAATTGGTCCATGGCAGCTGATTCAAGCCTTCAAGATGGAGCCCCCAAACTACTATAAGTGGATTTATCCCTAGGTATACCGTATACCCATTTACAACCATGGGACCAATAAGGTTTGCTGTTTTTTTTTCACTACCCTATGACGAATTGGGGGGCCTTTGACATTTTTGACCCTTTTGTTGATATCGTGGCAGGGAGGTATAACCGATTTCCCACATACCAACAGTTGGAAATTTTCAAAGCGTCACGGGGCACTTGACCCGTGATTTTTTGTGCCAAAGATGTGCCAAACTGTACAGCGTGGAGGAGCATGACTTACGTTTGACCAATGGACATCTGCCAATTGTTAGCGGGCACAAGTTCGAAGCAACACTACGTTTCCAAGAAAGAGGCTTGCTTGCCAGGGATGATGACTGCCTTCATTGTCATCGCCTTTGATAATTTTTGCCTGGACCTCCGGACCAGTGAATTTTCCGGGAGTTGTCCCTCATTTGTCCAGGTCCACCCAAACGCCCACGTGGGTCCTTGATAGCAGAAATTAGCGCAAACCTCACGAAGAGAAACGCAAAACTTTGCGGCGCCAAAAAGACGTTGGGTGAATTGCAGCCCCCCCGTGCTACGAAGTGGCAGATGCATCAGATAGATATCCAAGGGAATGCCAGATTTCCAATCCATGGGACTGAGACCCAAAGTTGCCATGGACCGTTGGCACGAACTGACAGAAGGGTCCGTTTGGGCCATCCACCAAAAAAATTCTGCAGAATATCGAGTTAAACCCCATCTATATAGAAGGATCTACACCCCGGGAAACTAACATAACCTGAAAGTAAACCCTCTTCCCTTGGGATCCAATCACCTTCTGAGAATGGTCATGGCCTTGTTGAGGAGGTGATTATACACCCCAATCATCATCTGACAAGGTGATTGGATCCCTAGGGCTTCAGAAAAGGAGACATATATCGACCCCAACCACCAATTTTTTGGGTCGAAAATTTGTTGGTCTTCAGGGGTGTCATGATTCTTAGGCCATGAAACGCTTGGCGCAGCTCTTCAAACGGCAGAAACTGGAGGCCGAGAATTCTGGCAGAAAAGTAGGGATTTTGAGGATTTTTGATGGATTTTTGGTGGGTTTTTGGTTGGAATGGATATCAGATGACATAGATAAAGAACAAATAGAACAACTTGAGAAGATAATATTATAAGGTACATTCTTGCCAAAAGTCATATTCCTAGCTTTTCAACTTTCCAACGGCTCACAAGGAACACCGGTAGCAATTGTTGGGAAGACTAGGTACCAGGTAACAAGTCGAGGGAAGGTTTTCAGGAACACTTCGAGCTTACTTTGCGATGGTCATGTCATGAATGTTGCAATTTTCAAGAGGACAACATAGCCCCTGAAACATGGTGGGTGGAAGACGGTCCTTTCCTTTTGGGACGGCCAATTTTCAGGGGCCAACTGTTAGTTTTAGGGTACCATGTATCGACCACGCAATCGTTAGATCCATAATTTCGATGTCTAGTTGTTTAGAGCGAAGAATCTTTTGAACCACACCCAAATTTGCAACTATACTGTAGATATACTAGCTGGAAAGGAGGGCGTTGATTTACAAATCAAATGAATATATTGAATCTATACCCTTATTATTTGTTTGATGCACAAATAATGTCTATATACATATATATATGTTCAATTCCTTATCTCACTTTCGGCAACGTACTGACATGGTGGCTGGTATTTGCCACTTGGATATCCCCTGTTACCTTGTCAATTGCTAGCTTTAGGTTACAGATTGCACTTTGATGTGATGGTAAACAGTTTCTTGAAAGTGATCATGTTGATAGGAAAAGATCATGTATCAGCTACTAGGCACTGCATCTCATTCTTTACAACATGTTTTATACATGTCAACCGGGAAATCTTCAAATTTTAATTGTGTGTATCAACCACATCCATCAATTTTCCCATGTTTCTTCTAAGAAGGGGGCCCACCCTTCCAAGTGGGTTTTTTTAACGGATGTATTCCAACTGCCACTCCTGCCGGGTTTTTTCCAAAAGGTCAATGCCCTGCCAGATGGCACTGCTGAGATGAGGTGGATATGGATTGATGAAATGGCTAGTTATTTGATGGGGATTTTTTTTGGGTCCAAAGGGTCAACTAGGTGGTGGTTTGAAATATTTTTTATTTTCACCCTTATTTGGGGAAGATTTCCAATTTGACTAATATTTTTCAAGGGGGTTGAAACCACCAACTAGGTCAAGGTTTTTCTGTACTCATTGCCAACTGGTCATATTCGAAAGGGGTAGCTAAGCTAATATTTACATTCCCTGAAACTAACAGTTTGTACCTGAAAATGGATGATTGGAAGAGGATCCTGTCCTTTTGGGGATGGCCTATGTTCAGGGGCTATGTCAGTTTTAAGGAGCGTAAGATGTCTTTTCAAAACATCTACCTGTATGTACAGAGGCCGTGGTGCAAACCCAAAAACACAAACCTTATGACCTGCTGTAGTTCACCATGTGGCCCAAGAGAAATTCACTTTTTTCTTTGCAAAGGACACATAAGGTTGACTTTATTGGATGTAACTAAATATGATTAAGTATTAAAATTGTCCTTGATTCCTTACGTGGACATCTAAAGTCTGAAAGTTAAAAAAAAATCAATTTCCAGTTTCACGGAAAGTGGACCCGTTGATTTTTCCCTCCAAATGGAGGTCACTTTTTTGGCTCCTCAAAAAGGGGTCACTGCTTATAACAGAGCATTTTTTTGGGGGGTCATAAAATCGCACCTGGTGGTCGATGTTTTTTAGAGTAAATGTAGGTAAAGAACATGTTTCCCCCAAGGATCTGTTTCCCATAGGATCCATGTATGGTATATTTACCTGCATTTGGTTGTTTTTAATGGCAAAAAATAGTGAATGTAGGTAAATATACCATACATGGATCCTATAGATTTCGGTATTAACCCTACAATCCTACTCTGGGGATGGAATTAGGACCATCAATCTTACTCTAGGTAGGGGTCTGGATTCTTAGGGTTTGTGTTTGTTGGAACCACCCTAAATGAGATCTAAATGAGACCATATAGGATTCATAGGAAGTTACGGTGGATTCTCCCAAAATCAATTGATGATTGTTTTTTAGTAAACTGTACAAGGTGGGCCTAGCTACAAATCCAGTTGTAACCCCAATAAATGCCTTGTAAATGGGTAACTGGGGTTATAACCCCTATAAATGAAGGTATAACCCTAGCTAGTAGGGTCCCATTTTGTAGGTACCATTTTTTTCACCGCCAAGTTGTGCCGCTCTGTGCACAACTACCTTTAAAGTGTATGTGTTATTTTGGTACAGCTTGTTGTGGAGATTTCTGCCTTTTGAGAGTTTGGAAAAGATAGGTCAGATAGATACAATGGTGTAGTGTAGGGATCCAATCACCGAAACTGAGAATGGTTTCATGGAATCTCAATACTTTGCGTTTCGAAGGTGATTGGACACCCCAATCATCCTCTGACAATATGATTGGATGCCTGGGGATGGTTATCAATCATCAAATGAATGATGCTTCGGAGGAGGTTTTTTTCAGCCAAGTTTGTGAAGTGTTTGACGTGTGAGGTCTGATGGGTCACCTCAATCTGGTTCAATTTGGAAAGGGTGTGCAACAAGGGATTTCCAAAACCCAGGATCAATAAGTGGGCTGATGTTCTCAAGATAGGTAAACCGTCTTGTGCTTGGTGCCATGATTATGCTTCAGACTAAGCACATGTTCAATAAGAAACCAAGTCGTGTTGATTGTAGACAGACACGATACATTCTGATACATTGTGCAAGAAGGTTTCAAAATATGTAATGCATTGATTTTAAGAATACAAATTGCATTTGCAAGACCTGGTTCCCCCAGCTCCTTCACTGCTTCATTCTTTAAAAAAGCAAAAAACGTGTTGTTTACCAATTAACAATAAAATCACCAAGATTTTTCACTCACAACTATCTTCCATATTCCCCCCCTTCCCTCTCGGGAACGGGGCATGGGTTTTTACAGCCAGCCATCCCGCGTCGCAGGGCAGCCAAGTCAGAACCTTTTTACGAAGAAATCAACAAGCTCCGAAGCTCAAGTTTCCGGGGGAGGAACAAAATGAAGCAACCAAACAGTCGAAACCTTACCTACACCCTGGAAGATTAACGGCTCGAATTTACAAATCACCAATTATAGAAAGGAAAATGATCTTCCAAACCTCCATGAGGACATGTTCCATGTTAATCTTCAGGTTTGTAACATTTTGCACATCCTGAATAAAGGCCACCACACTTCGGTCACCCTGCCTTCCCCGAGACAGGTTCCTGAATTAAGGCCATTTTGGGTAGGATTCCCTTACTGAACTACCTTTTGGGGTGACCTCGGATGAGGTCGCCATAAATTGCCTAGATAATTTTGCAAGAGTCATTGCAGCCATTGAGGGCTTCATTTGTGGGACCCCACATGATTCGGAAAATTCTCGGGTGGCGAAGGATCCCATAGGATCCATGGGACTGGTATATTTACCTACATATATATCATAAAACGCAATCAAATTGTGGGTCAATATACCATTCCCATGGATCCTATGGCTAAGGGGCTAAGTCCGGTTTGTCCCAGCCATAACCATCCGGCTTGGCAAGGAGCAACAAAAATCAATTGGAGCTTGGAAGCTCTTAAACCAAAAACTTGAAGGTCCAACATGAAACCCCACTATCCTAGTAATACGGTTGATGGCTGAAATCCTGCACCAGTTGGGAATATAAAACTTTGTAAAGAATGGGATAAACTACCAACCTCAACTGGTTAGCCGGATTTCAGCCATCAACAGTAGTATTAGATATTTACAAGTACAGAAGTAACAGAGAAGATAGATGGCAAGCCCCGCAAATGGAATGAAATGGATTTTCACCAGGCAATTCAATCCCTGACCTTTTCTGTCCCTCAATTTGAGGTTACTTAACCTTTGAAAGGGTCACTGTCACTTAACCATCCCTAAAAAGGTCACTTTGAATCACTTGGCAGATGTTTTTTTTGTTTCCAGATGCTGGTTTCCCACAAGTGGTGGGTCACTGTGAGCAGAGGTAAAAAATTGCATGAGGTTGGGGTTGTAAGCTCACAAAGTATATAGTGCCTTTCTGATTGTGACTTCCTAACCATTGATATTATCTAAAAGGCACATAACTGGACAGTATAAGCAAAACAACCTAAGGATCTGTTTGTGTGTCCTCAGAAAGGGATTAACCCTACAATCCTACTGTTGGGGATGGGATGAAGAGTCCATCAATCCTATTCGATTGGTAGGGGTCTGGATTCTTAGGGATATACCAAACCATTGATGTATAGCTCACAGCCAACCTGCGGAATATTTTGTTTCTTCAGCCCCAACAAAGAAATCATCCAAGGAGCGAATTGGCTTTTCATTGGAAATCCTTTGCCTTGCAGCATGCATGCGACTTGGATCGGTTGTGATACTTTTTTTTGGGTTGGCACAGCCTCTGCTTTCCAAAATACATAAATATCCCCCACGGGTCAATTTCCTCAAACAAAATGGTGATATGACACGTATAAACTTTTTGTTTCTTTATACCAGTGTTTTTGTTTTGTGTTTTTGCATGTTTTGTTTTGGGGGGGAGATGATCTATAAATTCCACCCACCTCTCCAAGGGGACTTCCAAACGCCTCGAGGTAGCGAAGTCTTCCGCAGCGACGCGGACGATGTGCATCGTCCCTTGAGTGTGAAACGATGATGAAACCCATGACGGATGCATGGGAATATATTTACCTATGAATTAGTGATATTAATAGGTAAATATACCAGTCCCATGCATGCTATGGGTAAGATGGCAATTAGGAATCTCCACCATTAATGAATATGCATCCATCATTTTGGATGCAATTGACCAGAAAAAGATGAGGAGTATATCCATGGCTACGTCAGTTTACTACCACTTTTGTTTACGCTTACTCAGGAAGACCCATGTTGGCAAATATGTTTCAGTTGGTTTGAACAAGACATTTACTTTGATCCCTGAAATTTAGTCGTAAATGAAATGGTTCTATGTGGCAAACGCTATGTCCCTTACGTATGTATATTATACTGTGAGCTCTTCTTTTGGGTAGGGTATATATCCCCAAGAATTCCCCCCCATTCCTAGAATAGGATCTTTGAGCTTCCAATCCCATCCCCAGAGGAGGAGGTGCAATCCCTTCCTTAGGACTAATATATACATTATAATATGAATATAAGGGCATGCCTAAACCCCTGCAACAGTTATTTACAAATCGTTTCATGTTTACAAACAGAGAAGGCCTTATTTCAATGAGAGGGGTCCGCATTGGGGGGGATGAGGCCCTTTAGATTCCCATCAGCCCCCAAGGTGTCATGCAGCAGGAGTTTGAACGTTTGACACACGATTTGCCACATGAACGCGATGACGAGGCGCGTTGGAAATGCATATATGGATGCATCCAGGTTATTGTTTCCAGCTGAGTGAGCCAACTTCTCTATATAAAGGAACCCTTGGAAAAAATCGGCGCGAAGCAGGGGGACTCTGAATAAACTTTTGGGGGATTGCTCGTGTCTAATAAGAAACTGTATCATATTCTGTACATATATATAATTTTTTGAACTTTTAATTTACTGAGCCCAACATTTGTTGAGCAAGTATCAGTGTCTCCCTTTTCCGTCCTCCAAAACAGATCATCTCAAAGATGTAACTTTGGAAATCACTTTTTATAGGGCTTCCTGGCTCACCGAACCTGATCATGGTAATGGACCTAAATACTCAATGGTTGTTTCTTGTTCCCCCTAATAGGTGGTAGGTAGCATATAACCCCCCAAAAGGCAATATATATATAAGTGGTATATAAGTGGTATATACTGCCAATTGGGGGATTATATATCACCTACCACCTATTAAGGGAACCAGAAACAACCATTGAAATACTATGCGTTTCGGAGTTTGGTTCGCAGGTGATGAAAGGCCACCGGCAGTATGACTGGATGCCTAGGATTTAATCTAGCCATTGGAACTGTCCGCAAAAATCTAAGTTAATACAGATTTATGTATCAACTTCTCAAACTTCGAAACGACCTGAAGAATGGGGGGGTATGGGGAGTCAAGTATTCAAGAGGAGTATTTCAAAGGCCATCCTGTCATAGGTGATGGGTTCAAAAAGTTTAGTTTAGATGTTCACACGCTACTTGATGAACTGATTTAACCTGACTTTGTTCTTGAAGTGTTTTCCCCAACAATCATGGCAACTGAGGATGGTTTTGTTGACCTGACTGTTTTCTCTCTCTTGAACTTATCATGACAGTGGACATGCAATGGAAAATCACCAATATTGTTAATCGGATATACATCTTCGAATTGTTCTTTGTCCACGGTTATGTCAGTTTTTCGGGGGTGTTTGGTCGCGATGAGTATAACCATTAACCATACAACCATGGGGTGTTTCGCGTTTCGGGTGACAACCATCGAGAGGTTCAAGATCTCTTGCGCCGTGCAGTAAAGCGAGGTTGTCAAGCTTCTCGTTTCTGCAGGACCGGGGGGTTCTTGGTCGCTTCTACTTATAAATGAAGTTATGGGCCCTTATAAATATCCTTATACCTGGGTAACTGGGGTTATTTTGACCAGTATTTTTACCCCAACAAGTGGAGTCAGAACCGTACTTATAACTGGTAAGGGCCCACTTTGTAAAATTGTAGGTTGTTGAATAGTGTGACACCGGAGTACGGTTCAGGATACGTGAAAGGAGGGATGATTGCGAGGATATGATCAAGGTAATAGATGCTTATAAGATTCGGGTCGAGAAACAGATGCCGTTGGTTTTTCGCGATGATCAAGGTTTTTTTTGCGAAGAATATTGAAACTTATGAAATGAAGACCCTATAGAATCAGCTGGGACCCTCCTATAGAAAGAGGGTTTTGGATCTGTTGTTTAGCAGGGTTCTTTTGGATCTCCAAAACCACTAGTGACTTGAGATTCCATGATTCTTGGGTTCTTTCCCAATGAAGTTTTGGACCAGCCAGTGGTTGGGAATTTGACGAAGGCATAGATTCCTCAGTTTACTGGTTTTTTGAAACGTGGAATTCCTGGATGCTTCAACTGGATCAAGATGCTTACGTGACAAATGGAGGGTTTTCTTGTTATCCTCCCTGAAACTACAGTTCGCATCTGAAAATATGCAAAAAAGGCCCTAAAAAGGACATTTCATCTTTCTAATCATGGATTTGCAAGGGCTGCCTGTTGGTTTCACGGAGTGTATCAAGTCTTGAGATACATGATGTTATTTTAGTCATGCTCCAAGGATGTGTTTCAGTTTTAGCTTTGTTGTTTTGTCCTCCTCGCTTCTGTATGCAACCCTTTTTCCCTTCATCAAAGAAAAAAGTTGCCAGGGCTGCCCGTACGCATCGCGTTGCAAATCATCATCATCCAGAGCTTTAGAGGACTGATTATCTAGGTGGTGGTTTCAAATATGGTTTATGTTCACCCCTACTGTAATTATTTGGGGAAGATTCCCATTTTGACTCATATTTTTTCAGATGGGTTGGTGAACAACCACCAACCAGTTAAACAGCCTTGCGCTGGATTACGCAAAGATCGATTTGTATATTCCATGGGAAGGTGGGAAGGGGATGAGACACCCGATCCACTGCAAAATAAAGTTACGCCCCCGGAAAATAACATGGAACCGAAAAATGAATGTTTGGAACATGATTTTACCAGCCTCGGGAGGTTGCCGTGAAAAACTCTGGGGGTTCACTACGTAGGAAAATCATTTCATCACCAATTTTAGTGACGGGTGAATCCACTAAAAATTCAGCTCCCCAAAGAATCCACTGTTACAAAGTGGGGAAGGTAGGACCTAACCTCTATTTTCAAAAAAGTGAAGGATTTACCTATAATTCATGGTCGATTCCTATGAAACCCATGAGACCTAAGGTGATACTCAACATACAAATTCTGGTCCAACAAGGACCTTTTTGGACTCAACAAGAAAAAACCTGTGATAACATGAAGGTTGTTTTTTTTCAAGTCTAAAAACATATGGTAGTTGTACCCGTATAACCAATGTTAGTAGAAATATAGGTGTTGGGTTTTTGAATGTTACATTAGTTCAATCCTTTTTCTGAAGGTCGCCAAAAAACATGGGCGCTTTTTTGGCGGAAACCGTTGTTTTTTGGAGTTTTCCGCCCAGGACCTGCCTGTCAGCGTTGCGGGCCACCGCAAATGGTGGAAAAATGAAAACAGCAGCGTTGCCTCCTGCGACGGTTTGGGCGGAATTTTCCCAAAGAAACCAGAACCCCTACGGAAAATTCGTAGGATTGATGGTCTCTTCATCCCGTCCCAAGGTCATAGGATTGGATCGGGTTAATCCCTTTCGGAAAGGACATACAAACGGATCCTTAGGCTTTGATAATTTTGCAGGAGTAGAACTGAGCTTGTTCTTGCATTTGGAGAAAACTGATCCTTTATAGGCTGTAGGGGGGGTGTTGAATATACTGTAAGATGATCTCATAAGATGTGTTGTATCTTTCGATTGATTAAAAAAACATGGAAAGTGTGGAAACCCAAACTTCTGCGTTACTACGATTATTCCAAAACAACCCTCCCTGAACTAACAGCTCGCCCATGAAAATTTCCCATTTTTCCCGCAAAATACCATCAACATGGATTCTTTATGGTGGATTTTTCATGGCTATGTGAGTTTACCCTGAGTGTATATCAAAAAAAAACTGGAACATTTTCACATGGTTGGGAGGTAGATCCAACCCTTGCCCAAGAAGAAACATTTGTCCACTTCCAAGGTGTTTTTTTCGGACAATGATGTTCTCACACAGCCAATGATGGTCAAGTTTTTTTTTGCTTTTAGGGGTTTGCATGGTTTTTTAACCGAAGAAAAGATTCATGGTCCGAAATGGCTGAGTGATTTTTGTTTAAATAAAGTGGAATGTATGGTATATTTGCATGCAGTTCACCTCAGTTTATGGCAAACGCAGGGAAATATCCCATACATTGGGTGGAATAGTTGTTTCGTCTGCTACACGTATAGTTGTATCATTTCAAATTGCTGAGTGAGCCATTCGCACATCTGAAAACGCCAGGCACGTTTGGCCGTCTCAGATGAGCGGCGGAAGAAAACTCGCCCTGCGTCGCCGGCGCCACATTTTGGCGCTAAGGCCAGGGGGGGAAGAGACAATTTCATCAACAGCTTGTCTCATGTTCAAATAGTTTTATTTATTGTGCAGCTATGCAATTTATTTTTGCGTATATTTACGTATAGATATATAGATACATATATATTTTCATATCTAGATACATTTATATATATAATATATGACATTAAGTGATGGCCTTCGTGGCAAATGTGGCAAATCATTTTCACAATGATGATTTCTTTATATTCCCTGGAAGACCAAAGACTATCCTTTGAATGGTGGTTCTGTAAAGGCCATTGTTTTCCGTAAGATTTTACACTCAACAATTCCAGAGGACTATTTTTGTTCAAATGTTTCTTGACTTCCAGGGTATTGGAAAGTTCCCCCCACCCTGCATTCAAGTGGTGGGCAGATATGGAACACATACAAGGTGGGCCCTGGCCCTACTTATAAATGAAGTTAAAGCTCCGATCGATGGCCTTATAAATGGGTAACTGGGGTTCATAACCCCCCCAAATTCAGTGACAGTTTTCGGGAAGACTTATTGAATGACGACGCGGATGCCAATTCCGTTGCTGCGGCAGTGCTATCCCGATACCACCCAGGGATTCCCGAAATGGTTCTGCAACTCTTCGGCACAATGTTCCGGCCATGGCAGCTGACCACCGTCAGCCGTGGCAAAAAGAACATCGAAGTGCCAGTACCAGATCAACAGCCACGACCCAAATTTGTACAAAACTATATGCAGTGCCAGTGGCGTGATGAAAACATGTCCTTGCTGGAATTTCTTCGAAAGTCCAACGACCAAGGTGCCATCGCTGGTTGGCTGACGCAAATTTGGAAGTCTCAAGGGCAGCCAAACACGATCGAGACATTCGCAAATGCCTATTCGATGAGTGGTGAAAAGGTTGTGGCATGTGGCATGGGCTCGCGGTTGCGCGACAAATTCTTTGGGTCCTATAAATGGACATTATATTCCTACTGACCCAAATGATATGTTTATCCATACATTCGTGATGTTCACGCCACCCAGTAACAGTGGCAAATGAAGGTTTATGTGGTTTGCCTTCATAAACATGTAATGATTATTGGTGCTGGGAGGGGGAGCAACCAAATTATTTATGTATATATCATGTTTTTTCGACATATACATTTGTCATTCATCTATTGGCTTTATAGTAGCTATGTTCTAATTCCAAGAGTATCCAAGGAGCAATTTAAAAGTCTGAATTTCATCGCCACGTCACACGTCCCATGTACTCCTAGAAGGTAGCTCAAGAATTCCGCAATCCACTGGGTGTTTGAGGATACTCTACTAACATACCCAAACACTGAATGTAGGATATGTTGTATCTACATTCACGAGAAAAAATAACCAAAACGTTGGTTAGTACATACCATATATTCAGTGGACCTGGGATCATGAAACATCCTCCGGGCTTCCTGGTTAGATCAGGTTCCAGGATTCTCGTGTCCAGCTATCATAATTCCACATCTAAGACTAACCAAGGGTAACTTGGATTTGTTGAACCCTAAGAATCATGGGATCTCAAACTAGTGGATCCCAGAACCCTGCTATACAGATCCAAACCCCTCGTGTAGGAGGGTCCCAGCTGACTCTTGGGGAATGTGATCTTTTTGCCTTTTTTCCATAGTAAATCACCACCAAGCCACCATTTGGGAGGTTTTTTCCTGTTTCCAAGCATCAAACAAGCAAGTCCAAGTGGTAAGGTGTATTGGCATCGCATAACATATCCCTCAACCCAAGGTTTGGCTTGGTGATTTTGGGCTTCGCCTGTCGCCAACTTCCATGACATGCGACAACGGGCATGTGAGGTAAACATTTGGCAGGAAAAGGTTTGAAACAAACACGATAAACCACGATAGCATATACACAATTGTTATTTGCGTACCTCACTATAAACACATTTGTTTCTGAACGTAATATACGTCCCTATACTCCAGGTAGTGTTCGGGTAATGCCATTCAGCAAACTTCAAGCCATTGACAGGCCACACCTGCAGCTGCAAATGATACGAGTACAGTGAGTACAGCTTACAGGCGGATCAAGGGTGTGTACTATATTATATTTACCCTCCCTGAAACTAACAGCTCGCCCCTGAAAATCAGTGGTAAAGTTAGTTTCAGGGAGGGTATGGTTTTTTTTTAATCTTGGATATCTTGGATTTGTGTGTTTTCTTTTCGGGTGATTTGTTCAATTTTCCATGATTTTTTTACATCATTTTTGGGGAATATATTTGGACCTTGTCCAACCATCGAAGCGGGGCAACATAGCAAACCCATGCAAATTCCGTGTACCTATTTGGACATATATATTTCAATATTTCAATAAATAAATATATATATATATATCATATAAGTGTATATATATATATATATTTATTTCATTATTTAAACATAAATCATTACTTAGTAATGCATGTATATTATATTTAACGTACTTTGTAGTGTATGTACATCATTTGAAACTTCCACATTAGATGTTTTGGGTGGTCAAAGGATTATTCAGATCAAAATCCGAGTTACAAAACATGACTTGACTGAAATTTTCTTCCAAGAGGAAACACGATTTTTTGTGGGATCTTCCACGTATAGCCCTCCGATGAAGAAATCACAACCTTTTAATACCATTACCTTCCAACAAGTTCTTTTATCAGATGTCTTCAGGGACTTGGTTTTTTGAATTAGACACATGCAAGAAAATGGCTTAATTAATATAATGATATGAACTAAGCTGACTTCAACATTCCTGCATACCACGGAGCAGTAAAACGACATCTAGCTGTGTTTAGGGTTTAAGCTATTCCTTCATGTTGCAATCATGCCCTTTAATAGGATCCATGCATGGTTTAGGTGTAGACATACAATATGTATGCATGTATGATATTTACAGCTATTCATTTATGTACATATTTACCTACATTTTGTTTGTTTTGTAGTTTGCTTAAGGTCATTCCGAGTAAAAAACGACCATACAATCCCAGTGTGTCTTTGGGTGCCGCTGCTGTATATGACGTTTTCGCTGTGAGGCCAGTACATCAAGTTGCATATGCGGAGGCTGAAGGGGATCGTTGTGTTGGGTGATTTTTAAAGCGATCGTTGTTGTTGTTGTTGTTGTTGTTGTTGTCGTCGTCGTCGTCGTCGTCGTCGTCGTCGTCGTCGTCGTCGTTGTTGTTGTTGTTGTTGCTGTTCTTCAACTGCTTGGGTATAATTTTCTCATGGGCGTTTGGCGTTTCTCGTGATGTTTCGCAAATGAGCTATTGGGATGACCCCGTTTTCCCGATCCTAAACGGTCCAAGCAAAAGGTGGGCCCTGGTTCGGTCTACCCCCCGGGACCCAGGATGGACGATGACGGCTCACATGTTTAGGTGACCAGGAATCCGAAATCCCAACAAAAAAACCTTCAAACTCCGGGGGTTAGAAAACTTACATATCCCCACATTAGGAAAAGGAGAAATCATCACCACAACCCTAAAGATCCATGTATATGGTATATACCACGCTGCCCTAAGAATCCAGACCTACTACCGGATCGAGTAAATCCCATTCCCAGGTCATAGGATTGGTTTTGGAAAATCTCTTCTTAGGACATACAAACGGATCCTTGCTGGGTGGTGGTTTCTTCCAAATATTTGTTTATGTTCACCCCGGATCCTTGGAGTTTCATGATTCCAATTTGACGACAGTAATATTTTTCAGATGGGTTGGTTCAAAACCACCAACGGATCCTCGGGGTTGACAAGTGCCTTGGATTTTTTCCTTCCAGTTTCCTGATCCACATGCAAACAACCACCAACGAACCAACCCACCAGGCAGAGGTGAAGTCTTCAGAGGCCGACGGTTTAACGTCTTCGATGCTATGCTGGTTGGAAAATCATGGGGTTTCCTTCAAAAAATACACGCATGGTAGATTGGTTGAACACAGGTTGCTATTGTATTAGTGGTGGTTTTCAATGAATTTGTTTAATTTGTTTATGTTCTACCAATATTTTCAAATATGTGTGGATCTATTTTTTAGTAAGCGACATTTTAAGAGTCAATGGTGAGTGTTTTGGGGAACATGTTTCTTAAGTCCAACAAAAGACACATAGTGTCATATTGTTTTTGCTTAAAGGGGTGGGTTTCAAAATGGTTTCAAAATCAATCATCGTTCAGCGATGAATCGAACCACCCTTAAACTTTCAGAGGTTTCGATGAGTTTGGTTTTTGAAACGGTGGCGTTCCAAAAACTGACACGATGATGTTAATCCTAGACATCCAAAATCCTCCAAATACCGGTGTTTTAAATAACCCTTAAAAGCCGAACCTCAGAGAGATGTTTGGGGGTTCAAACACCGATCGTCACCAGGTATTCATGATCAGTGTTATCGTGTTTTGGTGGATCCAAGCGATTTTCAGCATGTGTGGGTACAAGAATGGTGACGATAGGGTGACGTAACCCTGATAAACTCTACAAATCACATTACTAGTAATCGGTATACGGGTATACGTTATACCCCTCCCCATGGAGTAAGATTGATGTTTCTCACTCCCAACCCCATGTAGCTACTTCCTTTCTTAAAACAAATGGATGCATAGGGATCTATGATACGGCTTGGTCATCGTTGATGTTTGTTTGATGTGTAGTTGGTTTCTTATATGTTTATTCACCAAATATATGCTGCAATTTGTTTTCAAATCAGCTTGGATTACCATATGTGTTCCTGCCCGAAAATGGAAAGGTGGTGTACAGTAGGGAGGATTTTCCCTCATTCTTGATGGATTGATGATTCAATCCCATCCCTTTGGTAATCCCTTATCCAAGTGGGCCCCTTTGGAAGTGGGCCCCTCCCTGAAACTAACAACAAGTTTGCACCTGAAAATGGATGGTTGGAATACGCTTGTTTCCTTTTTGGGGTTGCCTATGTTTCAGGGGCGAACTGTTAGTTATAGGAAATATTAAGTGATTATTTATCAAAATGTCATCTTCATTTATCAAAATTTCATCTTCCCCAAGAATTCGTTGACCCCTCCCGAAAATTTGTAGGATTGATTCACGGTCTCTTCATCCTATATATCCCCAGAGGATTTTTGTTGGGAAACTCCCAGCAATCTTCGAAAAAAATCCTTGATGTTCATAGGGAATTTAGTAACTACAACAGGGAAGCCAAATCCTCGCTTCGTTGGTTTGTCCTTGCAGTCGCTGGCTCCTCGTCCCAAACCAGCCAAAGTAGAAAAAATCGATCTTGGTGTCCGGAGACCGAGGTGAACAATGAAAAAAAAACCGGGCCGCTAGTTGTTGATGGTTTATATAGGGATGAAATCCTACAGATCGAGTTATATGGGGATTATTTCATATTAATTCATGAAATAAGGATTATCTTTTAATACAGCCAGGATTCAATGGAAAGTAGCAAAGTGTTTTTTTTTCGTGGCTGAGGTAAGTTACAGTGACAGACCCTGGACTTTTCCATGGCCACAAGCGACATAATCTAGAAAAAAAGTTGAGTGATAGCCCCTACGATCGTTACAAGTAGGGGTATATCCCGTATGGTAACCAAAAGTCTTCCAAAAATCACTGAGTCATACCTTGGGTTGAGGGAGATGTGCGTTTGGAACCCCTCAAGGCATCTTCACGAGGTAATTGCAAAGACGAGTCGCTAGGGTTCTTCAGCCCTCCAGGCTTGCAACGAGTATGAGACATGTTTTTTCAGTTTGACATTCAGTTTTGGTGATGCACCCTTCGGAGTTGTTCAAATATCGATATCATTTTCATAGACAAATACAAGTACCATACTATACTTAAACAAACTAATACCAAGCATCATGTTTTAAGTAACCGTGTATATGTGTTGGAAATCCAACTTGGATTTGTGGATTTGAACTGGTAAGATGTTTTGAAAAAAAAACGAGCGCTTTTCGTTGCCTCAAAGATTTTGAGGCTTATTCGGCGTTGGGGGATCTCAGGGGAATGTTTTTTTTTGTTTTTTTTTCCCAGGGTGTGGGTCTCACTTGTTTAGCATTGACCAAAAATGATATGTTGTAAGTTATACTAGCAGATATGTAAATGTACATGTGTATAATATACATCTTAATATTTATATCATTTTATATCATACATCCCATACCATCCATGTGAGGTATATTTACCCACATGTGCCTTTATTTGAAGGTACATGTAGGTAAATCATACATGGAGTGTTTGGGTATAAATGTTGGGGGTTTGCCAAAACCCTGTAATACCAGTGATTAAATCATCTATTCATGTCGGATGTTTAAAGGGAACCCTATGAACCTTCACTAAACACTATATAATAACAGTGTTTGGGCAGGACCCTATAGCTATAGTTATATATCTATGACCTGATTATATGAAATTACTTTTCCTATCTCAAAGATGTGTGTAAGTCCTCAGTTACGATCGGTTGATATATGTTAGTTGATTTGACCAATTACATTAAAACAACAACATTTGACATTTGGCCCTTAATTTTTTGGCCGCCATTCAAAATTATTTGTTTGGCACGGGAACGCAAAACACAACAATTTTGAAACACAGACATCCATGCCGTGATCACATCAATGCGCATGTCAGTGATCTTGCCCAACATAACCTATATAGTACGTATGGAAATGATCCAATTGGACGACCAGATGACGACCAGTTTTTTTTTAAATTGGGTGACACATAAAAACACCTAAACCTACTGTTGATGGAAGAAATCCAGCGTTCACCAGTTGAGGTTGGTAGTTCTATCCCATGTTTTTTCCAAGGTTTTAGCAACATCTCAGGTGGTTAGCAAGGGATTTCTGAACCATCAACAGTAGGTTTCCACATCAGGTGGGTCATCTTCTCGACATCAATGGCTTCCATTCCCAAGGCTTCCATGGAACGTCTCGGATTCAACTGCTCAAGAGCTTTTCGAAAAGTGCCCCCAGCACCGTGGACATATTTGCATAGCGTAATCGTTTTTTAGAGCGGAGTTTGGTCCAGAGTGAACACAACGAATTTTACCGGTCTTTCTACAGAAAAGCATTTAGACCTGTGCAAAAACGGTGAAATTGATTGAAATTAAATTTGTGCTTTGAAGTTACCCAAGGGAAAATACTCAAATCCGTTTATATTATAGGGGAAACATAAAAGCCACGCACACACACACACACATACACTGCAGGAACTGACATTTTCCATTTTTTCATCGCAAAGATTGTTTTATTGTTTTTGCCGGAGGTACATTGAACGAGTGCCAGAAGCTCTGGTGCAAAATACCGTCACTTTTCTGCAGCTAAAAAGGTCGGTTTTCGTTTGGAAAGGTTCCAACAAGGTGGCCCCAAAACCAGTTATAAGTGGAGTTATTTCACCCCTAGAAATGGCCTTGTAAATAGGTAATTTTGGTGATCACCCTCTATAAATGGAGTTGTAACGCTACTTACAACTGGTTTTTGTTGGTTGAAATTTTGTTGGCAATATGGCCCTTCTTAAATAAAGGGGGTTGAAACAACCCATTTACCCATTTATTTTCGGCCATTTATAGGGGCAGCATTTCACCCTCGGCTCCGGGACCCACCTTGAAGACACCCACGCCTTTCTCTTCGTTACTCTGGGGTGAATGAGTCACTCGGTGACGTCACTCCAAAAGATATACCTTTGGACCTTCCTCAAAGAAAGGAAAAAATGAAGGGTTTTAGGCCCTTGAATTACGGTTTATTATCCAATAACCTCTAAAATTGAGAGAAACGCTGGTTCCCATGGTTTTTAGGAATCTTTGCACAAAAGTGGCCCAACATTTCAATCTGGTCAGCATTTGCAACTTTGGGGGATTTCATACTTAAAGGGAAATGTGGAAAAAAATAAGATTCAAGTTTCCCTAAGGATCCAGGTCTGTCCTAAGGAAGGGATTAACCCTACAATCCTATTGTGGGGATGGGATTAGGACCATCAATCCTACTCTAGGTAGGAGTCTGGATTCTTAGGGATTCAATGATTCATGTTAGACTTTGGTTTCTGGTTGTTATAAACAGCATTTAACAGTCAAACAGCAAGCTGTTCGTTAGCTAAAAAGCAGCTTTCAGAAGTTAGAGGTATCTAAAGTACGATTTCGAACGTTCCCCGTGGCCCTAACCCCAAGTTGGATGACGGTGAGTTTTTGGTTGGTTACTTTGTATTTGGGAACAGGAAATCCAAAAACATATGCATCTGGTTAGGTTTCACCTCCTTATGGATCCAATCACCTGTTCAGGATGTATTTGGAGGAGTTTGGATGTATTTTTCAGGTCTAAGAAATCAGGTGCTATGCGCGATGCTATTTATTAGTGATGCTTTCATGGTTTTACTCAACATATTCTCCAGGGTTTGGCTGCGAGAGTTTTGCAGTAATGATCCGTCCCAGTAATGACCCCTGGAGGTCACGAACAAGCCTTGAAAGGATCACTTAAGAAAAAGCAGAATTGCCAGCTCTCAAACATTGGTTCTTTTAGATAGTGGTTGAAACCACCACCTATCCAACAAGCATGGTCGCTTCTTCAGGAGGTCTTGGACTATATGAAGGGGTGCTGATAAAACACTAGATTCTTTTTGCCAGGTAGCAGCAGGTCAGTGATTGACCTGTTTGTGTAAAATAGGGGGGGGGTGTACTGCAAGCCCCAGACAAAAGAAAGGACATAAATTGTAAACATAAAATGGGCACATAACCAACACGTTAAACAGCAAGTTGACATGCCTCTTGAGCAATGAACAAACCCTGGTTTGTTTAGGGTGTATAGAGGATGAAATCCTCCCCAGTTATGTGGAGGTTATAATAAAATTAAAAAATCATTATAAGTCCCTATTAAACAACCAGTATAATCCCTGTTAATATGTTAGGATCTATATTTACATCCCTAGTCGCCCTAGTCTTCCAAAATCCTCCAGACACCTTTGTGAGGATCGGTGTTTGGACCCCTTGATAGGCCCTTCTCGGGCGGTGTTTTGTGGGTCCGAACACCTATATCCTCTGAAAGACTAGGGTTCAAGACATCCCAATCTTTAGGATCACATTGATCCTTATCCCCTACCAGGACACATGGCAAGCATTGGAAACATCCTTGAAAGGCATGGGGAGTTTTGGGGGATGGACGGCAAGGTACGAATATTTGACATCTAATCATATTCTTGGAGAATCATACCAGTTAGTAAGGGGTTTGTTATTCATGTTTTTTTTAAGTCCCCTAGCTGCGGGTTGAACAACCCGTTGTTCTCAATGGCTTATAAATGCGAGTTACTACTTACTCCAAATGGGTGCTACAAATGGGATGATCCTCCAAGTTCACACGGAGGTCTAATACTTGCAACCCCCTTCCTCCATACAGATCAAGCACGCGTATTCCAAGCCATCATCGAGTCCAAAGACCTTCGGGGTTGGGAAGTGTTTTTCTCTATAAGGAGGTGCCAGACTGACATCAATTCCTTACCAGGTATGACTGGAAGACTAGGGACTTGACAGGAGATATTTGAAAAATCACAGCTGGATGTCTAGGGAGATAGACAGATACAACATGATTTGATGCTTATCTACTCAAAAAGATATTGATGAAAACATGTTTTGCTTATTTTCATGAGGGTATGACAAGATGAATGGATGTATAGATATTCTCCGCCAATCTATGTATACATATACGTATAAACAATCTAACGCTACCACCCCTCAAAACGCTGGACTTAGGTTCACCAGTCATCACGTCCATTTTTGTTGAAGGAAACACCGATCCTCAGCAGGTGTTTGGATCCCTCCGGATAGTTTGAACCCACAACCATTTGCCATTCGCAGGTAGCAATATGGATCCGAGACCCGTACGAGGCACGTTTCCCGGCGTTTCCGCCCCCTTGCCGTTTATAGCCACCTTTTTGATGATAAGGAAATGGCCAGGCCTTGCCCTGGTCGTCCAGTCATACCTTGTGAGAGGTATAGGGATCCACAAAAAAGATATCTCCTGAGTTGGCGTTTGGCAAGGCCTTTGTCCTGAAACAACGCCGATCCGTTACACAGGTATGACGACTGGAGGATTTTGGAAGGTATTAGGGTCCTATAGGTATTATATGAAGGGAATTATGAAGCCCACCCATCATCCAATCCCCAAAAATGAACCCTAGACATCCAAAATCCTCCAAATACCTGGTGAGGATCGGTGTTTGGAACCCTTAAAAGCCGAACCTCAGGAGACGTTTGGGGTTTCAAGCACCGATCCTCACCAGGTACTTGGAAGACTAGGGGAAGGCTTGAGTTTCTCAAGGAAGGGGGGGTTGCACTCAATGAAGATACCTTTTTCGATTCCCATGACTTCCAGCCGCTCCATAAAGTGACTTCCTTAGCTTGGATATTTTCGGAAACAGATAGACCTTGGTTTTTCCACTTCAATAACATCAGCATTTTTTTGGTGGAAATCAGGGGAACATATCATCAGTGTTTGGTCATGTTTTCTTGGATTTGTTTGTATAAGCTGATTTGTTGTGCCTGAACTGAACTTCTATGTCATGGCCCGAAACGTGGAGCAAGCCGACCGAATCATCATCATCATCATCATCATCATCATCATCATCATCATCATCATCATCATCATCATCTTCATCAAGATACCTGAATGAACTGAACTGAACTGAATCTGAACTTCTATGTCATGGCCCGAAACGTGGAGCAAGCCGGCCGTATCATCATCTTAAAGATACCTCAGTGATGCCCACCCTTCCACGCCATGTTTTCCTTTATGATGCGTCAACCCTTCCCTGGAGGGTTGGCATGCTAGCAACCTTCCTGAAGATATACCGTAGACTGAACCAAAAATGGGGCCATGTCAGTTTTCGGGGGAGCAATTAAATCATCCCAGTCATAGCCTATCACAGTGCTATCCCTATACAGGTGGTGGCTTGGGTTTTAATGTTGTCTTTGATGTTTCAACACCCCTCAAAAAGGAGACGTACCATGACTCTGCGTATCGCAGCTTTGTGAAGACGGTACAACGCGGTCTGCAGCAGAGCTACATGCAGAAGAAGATTGCCCTACACGCACAATATGGACTCTGCTCCTTCAGACGTTTTCTTTTTGTCACAATGGCAGCTGCCTCTTTGCTTCTGCTGCCTATCGAGTCCAAACAAAATCTGACAGTGTATGTCGGCATGATGGCCTCCAAGTGCGCGATGCTGCAAGGAGGTGAATGTGTGCAACCTATGGCGAACTCTGTGCGGTGGGGACTGAAAGCGACTGTCACCAGCACAGGTGCGGGGGCACTTGCAATGCACGGACACGAGACCAGCTGATTGCATCGGATCACGGACTAGGAGCTACCTGGCAGTCTTTTGGCATCATTCTCAGGATTGAGAGATACCACAGAAACACCGCATCTACTGAACACATTGTACATATTGACATATTAGAGTGTATATTTGATGTGTATTGATTTCTGGAACCTAAATGACCCTATCAGTTTTGCATCCCCAAGACGGAGGACATTCACAGGTTCCAGGTTATATCCCTAATTCTGGCCAATCAACTTGAAATTCAAACCAGACTTCTTAGGCTCATCTCGTTTGGATGAACCTCTACTCCGCCACCGGAATCCACAATGTTTCAGTTCTGGTTGCTATAAAATCTATAAACAACTCACCAACTCTAGTAGAAAAATGACAAAAATCCCACCAACTACTGTAACTCAAAGCTGTTTTTTCCACTTTTTTGTGGTTTGGGCTCGTGAGTTCTGCCAGGGCATTGCCCCCTTTTTCCCAACAATGACCTTCAAGGGCTGCCAAGTGACCACCAATGGAGTCGTTGCCCGATGGCTGTGGTCTCATCATTCTCCGGCTCGTTTGGAGAGTGACTTTCCCTAGGCTTCCAAACACCAAACACATCAAAAAGGTATGACTGGCCCAAAAAAATCCCATCCAAACACCAAACCTCAGGACGTATATGACTGGAAGATTACTTGGATGTCCCAGAAAGATAGTAAATGGTTAGTAACTGGCTTATAATCCCAATACACCCCATTTATAAGTAGGTCATGACCCAGTTACTAACCATTTAGTCACTTCCTGGGACATCCAAGTAAGGTTTGTGTTTCACAACAGGTCCCTATGCCTTGGAATTCTTTTGGCTCAAGTGACTTGGTTGAAAGGACGAAGCCGGGGAGAAACAAGGGGGGACCGCAACAGGGGCCCTGAGCCTAGTCATAAGTAGGATGATGGGCCCCCTATAAATGTCCGAAAATAAATGGGGTTATAACCCTACTTATAGGTGGAGTTATAACCAGGTATAAGTGGAGTTATAGCCCCTATAAGTCGGGTTATCACCACATTTACTGTACCCATACATATTAAGGCCATTATAGGGGCTCCATAACCCTATTTATAACTCATAGCGGCCCGCCTTTAACGACAGATTATCCAGTTGGTGGTTTCAAATATTTTACATGTTTACCCTTACCTGGGGGAAAGGATCCAATTTGACGAGCACAGTTTTCAAATGGGTGGTTCAACCACCAACTAGTTGAGTACCCCGGATAGAAATCTCACCAAAAAAATAGTGTTTTATAAGTACCTGGAACGCCAAGTGTCCTGTTTGTTTAGGCAACTTTACCCCTAAAACCAGCAACTAGTGCCTTAAAAATAGGGCACTTGGCTTTCCAGGTAGTGTTATAACTCGATCCATTTGTAGGTGTTATGTCCCCCAGTGAAACCCATATATTTTTAAGGCCATTTGGAAGGGGGTCTGCTCCTGAACCCATAACTCCCCTCCCTCCATCACTCGGGGCCTTCAACGCTGAGGTCCAGAGCTCCCGATTCCGATGGCAAAGCACCAAACGCTGAGACCGCGGAAGGTCTTTGTGTTTTTCAATTGCAGAGGCGAGGACGTTGAAGAGAAGTCGAAACATCGTTTGACGACTTCCGTCGATGGTTTGTTGGGGTGGTGTATACATGAAAAAAAACTGGTGAAGTTTGGTGGTTTAAAAGAAGAAGGTTGTCATACTAACCAGTTGAGGTTGGTAGTTTATCTCAGTATTTACAAGGTTTCAAGAACATCCAAACTGTCGGTTTCTCGCCGGATTTCTGAAGCATCAACAGTATGTAAGGCCTAAGGGACAATGATGGTTTGTCGGCCTTCTTTTCACAAGAGGTGGCCCCTTGATTTCCTATTGATATACATACTTGGAGGATGGGCTCCCAGGACTTGGATACGTGGTTAATAACTATGGTGATCGTAAATCCCCTTTCAGTAAGATTGTGGGACCCCTTCCTTAAATGGCCTTTTCATGGTTTGTAAATAGGGGTTAGTTCCTTTAACTGCTTACTAACTCGCTACAAACGATTTAGGACTTACTAGCCATTCTTATTAACCACTTACTAACTGGTGCAAGACTTCTGTTTTCACCAAACATTTCAGGTACCTAAAATGGAGGAATCCTGAACCTTATTTTCGGCTATTTGGGGGATGGGACTTTTCCCTTACATTTTTGCCGTATCCATACAGCTTATATAGGTTTGAGGATACCTCCATTTTAGGTACCTGAAATGTCTGGTGATGTTTTTATCACTCCTTCCAACCCTTCCAACCAATCCATCCATCACTTCCCAGGAGTGGTGGGAAGCCTGTGGGTCAATTGCGCCACTTTTCGGTGATTTCGATGGACATTTTTGAGGCGAAGTGCCGGTAGTGCTGAGCTGCTGGCTGATGTTTTGGGGAAGATGGGAATCTACCCTTTGGTAAACTAACGTAGCAATGAAATATCCCCTATGTTCAATGGGAAATACATCTTCAATTCGGGTCCATGGTCCATGGTCCATTGCTATATTACTTTACCGGAATGTAAGTATTCCAAATACCTTCTGAGGAGATGTCTTTGTGGGGGTCCAAAAGGGCCCATCCTCATGTTGGGTATGACTGGAAGACTAGGTTTGCTATTTACTTGCATTTGTTTAGTTGGTGTTTTGTTACGTTGTACCTTGGTAAATCATCATTCATTAAATCATGTTTTGGGGAAAGATATGAAAAACATATGGGATTCTCTCCGTCCTTGGAGTTTAGAATCCCCATAATATCTGGTTGTTTTCACGTTTCTAGTTTGGAACAAGCTTGAAACTGGCTGGCCCGAAAAGTAGGGAATTTTCGGGAAGTTTCATCCCTATCATAGGCATGGAAAAATCGGGGCGGAGCCCAGGAAAGGAGGTTCACAACTGACAAAAGGATCAACCCATTCCCCAACCCAAAAGAACCGGCTGCCACTAGAACCCACGTTTCCTTCATTTTACGGGGTTATAACCCATATTAATATATTGGGGGTTTCTCCTTCATTTTTCATGGTTTTGGGGTTCGAAGGTAGTTTGCACTCCCAAGATGATTCGACTCGACTTTTTTAGCAGCGTGGACCCTTCAGGATGCTTTGACCTCTGTGAAGAACTTGATGTTCCTTGTCAGCAAAATGTGGGCAAGGGTTTTGCCTTTCCTTTTTAAACCTCCAAATGACAAGTTACAACAAATCTGAAGTTTTAGGGAGTTGTTGGTAGCGCGCGAGGTTTAAACGTAGGAAGGTGCCATTTTTTGGAAAAGGCAACGTGGTGGGTTGTTTTAGGGATGAAATTGATGGTATCAATGCTTTGTTTTTCAGCAAGTTGAAATGATATTCTTTCGACCTCTAACTGTGTAAATTTTTTATGGTGCTGAGAGTTTGGACAGCTAAGTCGAATGATGACAAAACGAGTAGGATTGCGTTGTTGGATGTTGTTGGTACATGAATTGAAGAAGTTGCCGCTATTTTAAGTCTTTGTTTGAGCTTGGAAATCTTTATTGTGAATTTGGGTGATTCATTTGGGTGTTTTTTCTTGGTTTTAGACTAGGCTACAGAGATGATATTTATTGATGAATGTGATGGATGGTTTTAATCATGTCGTTTTTATTTTCGCCCTACTGAACAAACATGATTGAATCAATTTTGAGTATGTGTTCAGCTGGTTGAATGAATATACATAATAATTGTTGATGTTTATTTACACATTTGCACATATATAAATACATACATGTACACTCAATGTTTACTTGAACAACGCAAATTTGTCCCTCTCAAAAAACAGGGGTTGTAAATTTAGTTGTTTGCTCCTCAGCTATCGGCTATTGTAATGTTGTTGCAGGATTAATTGTAGATAGATTCCGCCTCTAGAAGCAGAGGTGAATTGCTCCTACGTAGAATCCATTTTGTTTTCTTGCCACTTAGGTGGCAACCAAAAGTCCCTCCAACATTGCAGGCTCGAAATCTAAGGAACGTCTTTAAAAAATCAACATTACCTGTGAAATCCCATCTCAATCTACGCTCATGTTGAAAGTCCAAAAGTGGAATGTTGATTGTACCACCTGAAAAACCTACTCCCCTGAACACCAACATATCCCCTGAAAAATGATGGTTGGAAGATTAAGTTCCTTTTTGACATGGTCCTTTTGTTTTGGGGGACATGCAAATTTTCCGGGGTGCAAAATTGAACACGTTTACCAAATAATCATTTTGCTTAAAAAGGCCTTATTAAGGAAGGAAACCAATGGTTAATAAGGCCTTAATAAGGCAGGCTGTTTCTGGTGGGGGGGCGGGGGTCCTTAGGGGGACAAGCGAAGGTATATCCAGGGGTATCCATTGCTATATGATCAAGTCATTGACCTTATGTGGCAGCAGCTTCTATTCACCAACCATTTCAGGTATCTAGTTTTGAGGTACTAAGTACCTTATTTTCGGCTGTTTTGGGGGTGGGTAAACTCCCTTACATAAGCCGTATCCATACAGCTTACACAGGTGAGTACCTGAAAGTCTTGGTGATCTATGAAATGATGCGATAATTTGTCATGCCTTTTCGTTGCGGGTTCTATCTACCATCGCAACCCACAACCCATGGATTTTGGAAAGGTCATGTTCACAACCATATTTTGGCTCTAAAAACCTTGGTTTGTTCATGGGTTCAAAGAGGTCCAAAGGTCTATAAATTCATGTTGTTCTTGCCTTTGAAAACCTATTGTTTTTTGGTAAAACACAATCAGCCCCACAAAACGGGCCCAAAATAAAATTCTCCACTTATACGGGGTGAAACAACCCCAGTCAAACCCATTTATTTTGGGCCATGTATATGGGCTACTGGGATGTCCATGGTACTTGGTAACTGGATTATAACCCCTATATCAGTAGGTTCTAAGGCCCCTAAAGAGGTTATAGCCCAACTTACTAACTAGTTACTTACTTACATGCCATGGACACCCTGGTACCCATGTCCCTCCATTTATTCACCGCTCGGTTCGGTCCCAACACCAAGGTTTACTCGACTTCCCATCATGTCCATCAGATATGTGATTTGGCGCGCCAGCTCAGTTGAAGAGTGTGCCAAGTGCCACGTGGTGGTGGCATTCAAAGAGGGGTTCGTGCACTAAAAAACCGATGGTCTAACAATGCACTACTATACCTAGAACCTGTTAGTCCTGCGTTTTGGGGTTGAACCAACCTTCAAAAGAAGGCCCAAAGTCCAATCAAAACAAGGGTCATGTGGGTTCCAGGTATGCATACATACGTAAATTTGGAGCATTATGGGGTTGTTTAAGTGGTCTATACTGACAGCTTAGAAATATCAGAATATTTACACTACGTTAATTCATATGCTATACAGTTAATTTATATGCTATACAGTTTTGCATATATATATATATTTATTTATATATCTATATATTATATATACGCTCCGTACACTCTGCATGTTGATGTTTCAATACCTACCACTTCTTCGCACATGGTGTATCTTACCCTGGAGCTACCAAAAAAACGTGTATGGGTAAGATGATTTATGTAAAGAGCTATACTGCCCTTTATTTCCGGGAGTATGAAATCGCAAAATTCCCAGACACTTATTCTATGGATTTCTATGGTGTTTTTATCATACATTTGTACTTAAACTACCCCACATGTAGAATATGTAAACCAGGTGGGCCCCTGGCAGTTACAAGTGGAGTTATAACCTCTATAAGTAAGTAGGGTTATAACCCTACTTACCCATATATAAGGCCATTCACAGGGGTTGAAACCCTACTTATATCTAGCACGGGTCCACCTTGAATAATTAGACGAGACATTGAATCAGCTGGTATTCCATTTTTTCCAGATCGTGGAAAGAATAGGATTGGAGCCTTTCCAAATCAACAATTTCTTTGTGGGAAGGTGAGGCTTTGTTTAAAAGCAGGGTGCAAGCTGGCCCCCTACTAGTTATAAGTGGAGTTGTAACCCCTATAGGTAGGGTTAGTTCACCCCATTTACCCATTCATAAGGCCATTTATAGGGGCCCCATAACTCCATTTATTCCCATTGGGGGGCCTACCTCCTAGTTGTGTTTGTTTGAATATTTGTTGTTCTGTTTCGCCTTCGTTGGAATCATTGAAATGGAGCTGTTAACAAGCAGAATCAAGCTGATTTGATTTCGAACGTCATGATCCAGTGTTCAAACAATGCCTTTACTTAATTTGGATGTCCCAGAAAGTTAGTAAAGGGTTTGTAAGTGGATTATAACTCTATTATATCCCATTTATAAGATATTTATAAGTAGGTTATAAAACCCATTTACTAAGAATTTGCAAAACTCCTGGGACATCCTAGTATGTTACCCACGTGCTCCAGGTATGAAGCATTTACCTACATTTACCATAGATTTATGTGAAAATGTAGGCAAATGTACCATATGATACAGCATCTGGGTCATGTTCTATGTTTGGTGTTTCTTTTTTGGAGCAGTTTTTACATGTGGCAAGTATTCACTATGACTTGGGATGATCCTGGGGATCGCACTCAGTAGGTGGAGGGTCCTTAAATACCTCCTTTTGGATGTGTTTGGATGGTATGTTTTTACTTGGAGGATCGTCCAATTTCGTAAGTAGTTAATAACCATGGTGAGTAAGTCCCCGAGTCCTGGGGTTGTGGGACCCCTTCCAAACGGCCGTTTCATGGCTTATAAATGGTGGTTACTAACTGGGATGATCCTCCAAGTAGGGTCCAGATACCTTCTCAGGTGCTGTTTGGATGTATAGGGCTCAATGATGATTCAAAAGTATGCGATGACCACCGGGGCAAAGAAAAAAACACACGCTGACACGAGATAAGCTGATAGGCCTGGTGGTGACAAGGATCAGCAATGGTTTTTTCCAAAAAACGGAGAGGCGCCAGTAGCCCAGTGGCTGCCAGTAGCGAGAAAGCGCCCAGCCATTTTGGTACTCAAGTGGTTGAACCAATGCAAGGATTCAGTGTGCAAGCAGACAGTGTGGAAGTTGGTGGCCCTTTTCCCCAACTTTGGCCAGTGCCACTGTTTGAGGTGTGCAAGGTTGTTCAACAGGAGGAAGAAGTGTGAACATTGCCTTGGCCTTCACACCAACAAGGGGCATGACCCCAAGTGCTTGCTCCAAAGGTTGCTTGCGAGTTCGCAAGTCGTACCCCAAATATTGGCCATACTACTTGAAACTTTTAGCCCATGGCGTTAGCCATGAAAGGGCTCTACCAGCAGGTCAGGGAATGCTTTGAACATGCAACGCCTGCAACGCCTTCTGTTCGGGTATCAGGTGGGCCGCCCTATGTGCTCAAGCTCCTGATAGGGAGGTAGACGCCCGTGACAAGGTTAGTTTTTCCCTTAGCAGATGTTGCTGCAAATCCATCCAGTGAAAGTTTGGAAAGGTGGTGAGGAAACTCGCGTTCCCCAAAAAGAATATCCAAGCCAATTTTGCTTTCAAATATTTTTTATGTTCACCCCGGCCCCTGTGGAAAATTCCCATTTTGACTAGTATTTTTCAACTGGGTTGAAACCAGCAACTAGTTTCACTTGACTCCATTTTTTTGCTCCACGGCAGGTGTCGTGAGAAAGGGGAAGATGGTAAATTGAAGGCCAATAACGAAGTGGAGGACCGTTATGCTGAGGAAATCTGGGCGTGGAATGTGAAATCTGGGTGTATTTTCGGTACCCCCCAACGCCACCACGCCAGGAAATAAGGCGCTTTATATTGAATGATTATCAACCAGCATTGTCCCTAATTAGTCCGGGTACCCTTTAGATTCTCATGATGAATGTTTTCTATGGCCCAAAAAAATATAGGGTATATATACCCTCTCCTCAGGTTTGGTGTTTTTTTTTCGGTATATTTGAGGGGTCCAAATGTCTTCTCAGTTTCGGTGTGACTGGATGAGTTGGGATAGCTGTTTTTAACGTACATGTACATTGTTCCCAAGTTTTGCGAGAAAACTTCAGCCGCTGCAGATCTGCAAAAAACAAAACAAAAACTGGTCACCTCATCAACTTGAGCAAGGAAAAAAAGGCCCTTACTTGGAGGATCGTCCAATTTAGTAAGTATAGTTAATAACCATGGTGAGTAAGTCCCCTAAATGGGGTTGTTCCCCCTTCCAAACGGCCTAAATGGCTTATAAATGGTGGTTACTATCTACTTACTAACTGGGATGATCCTCCAAGTAGTTGTTGAGGGTTTAGGGGATAATAACTGGGTAGTTTTTGTAACTGGGGAAGTTATATATAGTCATAAATATATTTGAGAGGGCATGAAATACCATCCAGTTTTTTGGGGGACTATTTCATAAACCATGAAAAAACGATCCTGTCATTAAAAAAACAGGATTCAATGAACAATATTTTTTTGTGGTTCAATTGAAATTTTATTAGATGTCAGATGATTGAATATGTTGGGTCTACCCCCCACCCTGTTATTTTTTTTTTAATGAAGCAACCAATGCTACTGCTGTAACCTTCACGAACTCCACTGTTACATGCTGGGGGGTTTACCCAACACACGTTTTTTTTTCGAGTTCGAATGACCTTATCTAAACTCTCCTTCAACCAAAAAAAAACTCAATGAGTCTACGACCTGATGATAATTTTGAATCCATCCATTAAAAAACACCAACTAACTTTGGGCTGGATTTGTTTAGTTGGTGTTTTTTTTCTTTTCTACCGAGTTAGACTTACCCTAAGAATCAGTGGACCCTCCAAAAACAGAGGGGTTTGGATCTGTTTCTCGCAGGGTTCTGGGATCTCCAAACCACTAGCGACTTGAGATTCTATGATTCTTAGGGTAGATTATTTTCATATTTTTTGGATGATGGATTCTTTCCCATGATGTTTTGCACCAGCCAGTGGTTGGGAATCCCTTCAGGAGTTGTTTGGGGTTTCAAACACCGATCCTCACCAGGTATTTGGATGTCTAGGGTTAAGATCAACCTTTGATTCCATGTTTGTTTGGATAAAGGGTAGATTATTTTCATACATACTTTTCCACAAAAAAAAACGTGAAAACATGAAAGGTCTTGAGCCTTAAACTATGGCTTATGACTCGACCCCCCCTGGTTTGTGGGAAGATGATACTCACTCAACTCCAACGGCTGCTCCACAACACTGAGGGGCTTCAAAAACAACATGGGTTGTTTTGTTTTTTTTTCACGGGTGGTGAAACGGGGTTTCCTGTTGATTGTTTAAACAATTTTGGATGGAATTGTTCCACAAGAATGTTTCCAGTACTTGCAAGTTTGGAATGTTTTTGTTTGGATTTGCTTTTTTGTAATGATGTATTTATATGTATTTATTAGTTTTTTGGGTGGCCATCACTATAACTAGAAATCTGTTTGGATTTCTGTCCAACAACAAGCAGACTTGAAGTGCAGGTTTTAAGGTTTTGAGGTTTCTGAATTCATTTCCCAGATGCCCTGAACCTGAATGTATGGATTGTGTATTTACCAAACATTTTCACGTTGAAGAATGGCCGACATGAACCAGGGTAAATGTATAGGTAAAAAAATCCAGTCACATGGAGCATCTGGATTTTGATGAGTGAAAACCGTAAACCCTCTGACGATATTTTTTGGGTCGATTGAAATCGACAGCAAACCGAGGTGTTATTTTGCACTCCACACCAATTAGCTGCTCTTGGGGTGTTTTGCCCACCATTTTTGTTGGTTCGGCCCCACCACCAGGATGTACTCAAAAGCTTGTGCTTCCGTTGGTTTCGGCCACTTTGGATCCAACTCCTGTCATGTGTTTGGGTTTTTTGGTGGTGTGACCCTTAAAAGCATGGCTGGTCAACCGGGGACCCCATGGAAGGTACAGCCTTAGTAAGGCCTTATTAAGGGAACAAGTATGGTTAATAACCCGTTATGAAGGCCTTATTTGTCATGGGGGTACCTTTCATGGGGGTATGTTGACCAGCCATGATAAAAACATCCAGACATTTTGGGTACCTTGGATGGGCCAGCAAAAAAATAAAAATTACCAGCAACAGGTTTTTTGGAACAAAAATGGGGGTTCCGTTTACCGATTACCGATTACCGGACCTTCCAGTTAAAGGGTGCCTTCCAATTTTTCCGTTTCAGGGTGTGACCAATTCACCATCCCCTTAGGGTTGAAAAATGGCACCCCGACTGGAAGGTGCTGGTATATACGAGTGGAGTTATGGGGCCCCATATCAATGGCCTTATTAATGGATAAATGGGGTTATAACATGGTATAACCCTACTTATAGGGTAGGAGTTCATTCCGTATATACAGCAAATAATCAGTTTTCGGGGTAAATCTTCATTTTAGACTTCGGGCAGTGCATTGTTTCGACTTCCAGGATCAACTTCAAGATCCATCAACCTCCCTAGACATCCAGTCATACCGAACGTGAGGCTCAGTGTTTGAAACCCCTAACGCATCTCCTGAGAAGAAGGCTTTTTAAAGGGTTCCAAACTCACACCGATCCTCACGTTCGGTATGACTGGAGGATTTTTTTTTCGATCTCTAGGATTTGATGGAACCATGTCTGTTCGGATACAGGATGCCCTGTTTTTTTTTGAATTTTTCTCTAATCATTCAATGTGAAGACCGGAAAATCGACTTAAGGCGCAGTGCCTTAGAATGTGATATGTTAAACCTCCAGGAGTGTAACCAGAAGATCCCTGTTGGCAAATGTGTACTGTACCTAATTTGAGTGTTTTGTTGAACGATCCAGTTGAAACTTCGAAATCACCCACAGTATTACTGGATTAAAATTGTGATATCCATGAAGAGTATAAGAAACATTTGAAAAGATAAAGATCCACTGAAAAAAGCGGAAGGCGATATGAAACCCAGGATGCGTGAAACAGAGGCTCCATGGAGGGTCATCAGTCGCCTGACGGGAACAAGAATGGTGACGTTGAAAACAGATTACCAATCCTGCACACATGCCCAGGAAAGGGCAGCATTAGTCAATGCGTGTGGTAGTTTCAGCGCACATGAGCTTGATGAAGAAGGACGACAATTTCCGCGGCCAGAAGTTGCAGACGAAGAAGCGCACCTTCGAAGCTTGATGTTGAGGTTGATGACACTTTTGAAAAGCGAACTTCGAAAGGACGAGCGACATGGTTTGTATAGGATGTTTCCGTTTATCAAATTATGACCGTTGAGTGGACTTTTGCGCGTCAAATGCGTCCAATGCTTCACTGAAACAAGGATTTGACACCGGAAAGGAAAGCCAAATTCTCCAACTTTACATCTGGGCAGACTTTCACTGTTGGCTTTTGTTGACATCAGGACAGCCTGGGTGAAGGATGTGGAACCACCACAATGACGCCATTTGGGACACCACATGATGCATCACGATGCATCATCACTTTTTTGCGATTGATTAAACTCCGATTCTCCATTTAGAAGGTCTAGACGCATCATGATTCAAAGTCGCGGTTGAAAACAAATGGGTGTGAGCAATGACTGCTGAAAATGCTGAACAGTTGTCACATACATACCTACCTACCTACCTACCTACATACATACATACATACATACATACATACCTACCTACCCAAAAAGAGCCGAGAACAGGGCTTGTGACAGTTGGTGACTGTCCCAGATACTCAATGTATGGTCTATTCACCTACATGTTGGCAGTTTAGGGAGGTTTTCATGTAGGTAAATATACCAGTCCCATTGAGCATCTGCGTTTTTCGGGGATTTTTGCCCTCCACAAACAAGAAGGGTGTTTCCCTAGTTATAAGGTAGGGAAATCACCCCAGCAAACCCTATTGGTACCATAGTTGATGGGTATAACTATAGGGTATTTATCCACGAAAATAGAAAACTAATTGGTTGGTTCACCTACATAAGGCGTATCCATACACTTTATAGGTGTTTCGTACCGCCATTTTAGGGACGAAATGTTTGGTGAACAAACCGTCCTCTCCAATTTTGAGGTTTGAAAATAACCGTGGAGTGCGGGGCAAGGTGCCGTTTTTTTTTTTTCTGTCGTTGGTTGTTGGGAGATCTGTCTAAACAAAAACAAGGTCTTACTCCCTCGAAGTTTAACATAGCCCCTGAAAATAAGCCATCCCAAAAGGAAAGCAATCTTCAAACCATCATTTTTCAGGGGCTATGTTAAACAGCGGGGGTGTATATTTTTCTTTTGAGCCTCATTTTCACCAAACCCACCTACATTTGGTTGATTTGTATGGTAAATGTAGGTAAATGTTCACAGGTAAATATACCATACATGGATTCTACAAGGTGGGCTCCTACCAGTTATAAATGGAGTTATAACCCCTGTAAATGACCTTATAAATGGAAACGTGGGGTTATAAACCTATACTTATAAGGGTCATAACTCCACTTATAACTGGTAGGGGCCCACCTTGTATGGGAAAGAGTTGTCCCTTTCTTTCGTTGTCTTTGTTTTTTTCAGGTTGCCAGGATTTTCCGCCGGGTGCCACCGATGCCACTTTTAGATCATGTGATGTTGCTTTTGTTGAAAGGAAGGGCAAAGAATCCACTGTTGAGTATTATATAAGTTCGGGAAAAATATTTTATATAGATTATTCACATGTTTTTTTCTGTGTGTACATGGATGATGTCTGAATACTTTTTTTGGGGTGATATCAGTGAATTCCAACTTAATTGTTTGTTGATGCAGCAAAGAAGACAAAGCCAACTTTTTCAATTTTACGCTTCAGATGAATTCTTCAACAGTACTTCCAATCCATGCCAACTCCCAGACAAATTATATAATGTATGATGTATTTAGCTACCTTTACCTACCCTAGAGGACCAATTTTTTATAGGTAATTTATATATCCAAATCTGGTCATGTATGTTGTTGGGTCATGTTTTTCACTGCACACATTCAAACTCTGCAGCTCCCTTCGTCAAAAGGGTTCACAACTTCCAGTCAGCCAAGTTTCCTGAAAAAGCCCAACATTCAATGTATGGTAAATTTTCCGTAATATGTGGCCAATTTGTTTGGTAAATGTAGGTAAACATACCATACATTGATCGGGACAGGGTATGTCCGGATCTGTCCGGGTAGGGCCCCAGAAGTCTTCCAATCATAGACGTTTGATGATTTGAAGGGTGTTTCAATTTTCTGTTGGCGTTGTGTGTGTGTGTTTGATGCCTGTAACAAACATTTTTATCATTTGGGTACTGTTGACGCTTCAGAAATCCGGCGTTCACCAGTAGTTGATATGGAGAATGTCCGAGTTTCTATCAGGTTTCCTACTGTTGATGATGGTTTTTGAAATCTGTGGTTCACCACCTGAAATGTAGTAAAATCTTTCAAGATCCTGTAAAAAATGAGAACAACTACCTATAGAACTGGTTATATAGGCGGATTTCTTCTATCAACAGTCAGCTCCCTTGACTTACTTCTGTTGAAAGCCCAAAATCCTTGAGAAGATGATCCAATTTGACTTGCTCTCTATAGTCTTCCAAGCCATCCTCCAAATGAGCCACGAGAAAATAAACAACAACTCGGGTAGTTTCCATGAAATACTGGTTGTTTACTAGGGATCGTTATAATGGTTCATGAAATAGTCCCCATATAACTGGATGGTATTTCATGCCCCTCAGATATATTTATGACTATATAAAGCTTCCCCAGTTATATACTACCCAGTATTTAATGGAAACTACCCTATAATTAAAAACTGGGTAGTTGCTCATCCCCTAAACTAAACAACCAGGATTTGCTCATAATCTACGTCCCATTCAACACAGCCATGTCTCCCTAAAGGCGCCAAGGTTTAGGAGGTTTTGGTGGGGTCCAAAAGTCTCATCCTCAAAAGGTAGAAACTTTGGATGTCTAGGGCTACAAAAACTGCGTAGATTTTCTTGGAGTAAATGTGTATGTAAATGTCAAAAAGATATAGGTAACTCCATCCATTAAAAGTGGACCTGGAAAATATTTCATTGATGTTTTTTTTTTTACTCCGGTGATCACCAGTTGGTATAGGTACTTTATCCCATATATTTATGTAGGGTGTTTTGTTTGTCCATCCAAACGGTGGTGGTTGTCTTTGCCGGATGTTCAACCCACCATCACCCAAACCAATGGCCTTCTCCCGGGTGGGCCAGGAGATGAATCGACCGCGTGGTGAGAATGATCCAACGTTGCCTTTGGAGGCGGGAGTTGTGTTGGGGGAGAAGCTCCCAGATGATGAGTTCGATGGGAATCTCAGGCAGGTGAAAACACGGTACAACCGATCGAGGAGGAAGCAGGGAACCCCTCCCCCAAAAAAGCTGGCCGGCTATGCCAGCCTTATATAATGGTGCTATTAAGTACCATGATCCCCTAATAATGAGAAACCAAGATGGCAGTTCTCTGCCAAATCCCGAGCAGTTTGGGTCGCCATTGGTTGGGGTTTTCTCACCCACCAGCTAGAAAATTTCAACCCAATTGGTTGGTTGGGGGTTTTAAGTTTTACTACGTAAATGTTATGAAAGTTTCATGCTTGCAAACCATCTTTCGATGATGTGATTTACGGGTGACATATTGGCTTCCCAGTCCTATGGGTTTCCGGTGGACATCACAAGGCGGCCACCACATAAACAGCGACGTAAACGCACGACCTTTTGAGTCGGATGGACGCCAGGTGCCAAGTCTCGAAATATGCCTGGGGCAGGTGGGTGAAGATTTTCGAATATCAGCGGCTTGAGGAATTGGGAAAATACTGGCGTGAAATCTGGCGGTTGAAAACCAGTTGATGCAAGAAATCCTGAAGGATCCGTTGGTGTGTCCTAAGGTTTCGGGATTAACCTGATCCAATCCTATGACATGGGGATGGGGTTACGACCATCAATCCTACTCTAGGTATGGGTCTGGATTCTAAGGGTATGGTAAATATCCCATGATCGCAAGTGGTTGTTTGATATTTTCTGAAGCATCAACAGTATGTTTAGAATTCCTAGTCTTGAGGAATTGGGGAATGGGAATGAAACAACCCTATACTTATAGCTGGATTTTGGGCAAATGGATCAAGTTTTAGGGATGGATGGGAGGGTAGTTTGAACCTTAAAAACTAACAGCAAAAGCACCTGAAAATCAAAGATTGGAAAATGGAATAAGATTAATTTCGTTTCGGGGGCAATCTTGGCCTACTTTCAGGGGCAAAATTGCTGTTGGTTTCAGGATTGAATACCTCGGACCAACTATCCTTCCAAAACTAACCAACGATAATCCGTGATGTTTGATAATCTTTATTTGTTGCTCGCTTTTACCATTAAAAGACTAGTTTCTCCAACATCTATATACTATATATACACATGTTTCTTGAATACGTTTGTGATTCAGTTTTTTTGTATTGGCAAGCTTACTTTTGAAGTATTTCAATGGGCTTGATCCAGACTTCGTAACCACTTGCTATCTTGAGTCATACCTCCTGAGGTTTGGTGCTTGGATAGTATTTTTTTGAGGGTCCAAATACCTTTTCAGAAGGTGTTTGGAAGCCTAGAGGATGTGCGAAAACCATTGAAGTAGCTAACTTCATGCGTTTCATCCCAAGATTCAAGGGACATATTGGGTGTACCCCTACCAGTATACCCATAGTATTTCTTGCGTTTCTCCAGAGATTTCTTGGGGATTTTAACCCCTAAATACCTCAACGTGATATACAGGGCTTTATATTTCGGCATTTCCCATCTGGGGCCCCGTTTTCAGGTGTGGTTGCGCGGTGCCAATGCAAATAGCAAAGCAGTTGCCTATACAGGGCACCGGGGGCTCAACACGAAAAGAAACACGGGACCCTGTCGGCCAAATTGGACGGAAGAGATGGGATTTCCCAACTTTTACTAGGGTGTCCATGGAAGTTAGTAACTAGTTAGTTAGTTGAGTTATTTCACCTATTTAGGGGACGAAATCAACCTACTTATATTGGGGTTAGGACATCTAGTTACTAAGTACCATGGATATCCCAGTAGGGGCTTCATGTCCCTCCACTTATAAGGATAAGCCTCAGGGCCCACCTTGTAGCTGTTAGGGATTTGAAAATTAGAACTTTTCCCCAGGCTTTTTGTTGGGGTAAGTAAATCGAGTTGCGATATGCGTCACTTGGAGACCTAAGGATTCCTAGGGAAGATTTTTGATTTTTAGGGAACAGTAGGGAAGATTAAGGGAATCACCACCCCCCCTTAAGAATCCTATTAATTTATAACTAGGTTCGGGACCCACCTTGTTCATGCACCTGTTTGAGGCTTTAGTAATCCCAGATGGTGATCACCACAATTTCTCAACCATTCAACAGTAAATTGCTTCATGTTTCATTGGACCATTTGGAGAAAAAGACACAAACCTGAATATTTTGTTCAGTACCGAAAACTAACATGACAATGGAAAAAAAACATCCATTTGAAGATCATGTCTCCTATTAAAGATAGTGATTTTCCATATACACGTTAGTTACTGGAGGATAGATGATGATATAGGTATGAGTTCTATGAGGTCAAAGGCTGGGTTAAAAAAAACATCTAGCTTCTTGTGTGGACATACATGTGAAATTTTGCTTTTTCGGTGCAGATTTTCTATAATTTTGATTCATGTTTTTTTCAGATCATGCAAAAAACAGGCTTCATGTCTCAATTGTTTTTGGCTGGTTTTCCTGGAAGTCAAAGACCCCCTTTGTTTCACTAGTAGTGTGAATGCTTACTTACCCCTAGGCTTCCAAACACCTTGTGAGGAGGCATTTGGACACCAAAAACATACCTAACATCAAAAGAATAGTCGCCTATTTTGGGACTGGTGAAATTTTCCCTACGAAAAAAAAACATGCTCGACTGGGTGAAAACCCTACGTAGTTGATGGAAAAAAATCCGGCTAACCACCTGGGATGTGTAAAACCCTGGTAAATAGTAGGACCAGGATAAACTACCAACCTCAGCTGGTAACCGGTTTCTGAACCATCAACAGTATTTTTTTCAATGGTCGAGGTATATCCAGGTACGAGGTAGGCCCCTACTAGTTATAAATGGACTTAGAACTCTTATAAGAAGGGTTAAAACCCCAGTTGCCCATTTATAACTCCATTTATAGGAGTTACAATTCCATTTATAACTAGTACTTTGAGGATCATTCAATTTGATAAGTGGTTCATAACCATAATGATCGTAAGTCCCCTAAATAGGGTTAGTCGTTAGTCTATAAATGGGGTTGGTTTACCCCCTTAACTAACCACTTACTAATTTTTGGCTCCCATCCTCTAAGTAGGAGCCCACCTTGTATAACAAAACCAGCACTTCAAATGATCCACCGCCACGTTGAAGTTGAGGAATCTGGCTTTAGCGGCGGGTTGCTTGTGCGAGAACCCGGGGGGGTGCTTTTTTAAGTCTCGGGAATGGCTATTAAAAAGACAGAAATGTTGATATTAGGGCTACATTGGTGTGATTCTATCATATTTGGCTGGTAGTTTCAAATTCTCTTTTCTTTCACCTTTACCTCCCAAATTTGAATATATTTCTCAGATGGGTGGTTCAGCCACCAACTAGTTAAGTACCTGGGATGGAATTTCTCACAAAAAAAAGTAGTGTTATAAGTATAGTGTCAACCCATTTCCTAACCATTGATCCTAACTTCCAGAGGGGAATCCTAGGTGTCCAATTTCCATTGATGGATGGGACAATGTTGCTTCCCACTTGATGTTTTTAAATCAGTTCGGAGAATAAGGGCATTGAGCCCTCCATTTTTGTTTAAGTCACTTGGGGATACATTGCACTAGTCTTCAAGACACCTTGTGAGTAGGTGTTTGAGGGTCCAAACCATTAGGGGGTACCGACACCTCCTCAGAAGGTTTTGGAAGACTCGTGACTAGGGTTGTGACATCTCAACATAAGTAGTGTTCAAGATCCTTTTGTTGGATGTTTTCTGTAGCTCTATTCTTTTTTTGGCAAACAGATTTTGCGACCTTACCGCCTTTGCTCCCTAAAACGTATACTTTTCACATTGAAGTTCCAGCGTATCCTTTGCTTTGGTTCTAAAGTTTGATTCATTTGTCACCTAACATTTCAGGTACCTAAACTGGAGCTACGAAAACCTATACAAGCTGTATGGATACGGCTTATGTAAGGTATTACTTTGCTCCCAAAATAGCCGAACATAAGGTTTTGTCCTTTCCCAATTGTGACCTTGGCCTTTGAACCATGCAAAAATTTGTGGATGTCGCAACCCAACATTAGAATCTGAGGCGTGCTTTGAGAGGCACTTGGGAAAAGGGGCCTGGATACAGGGTGGGGGGAGGCTTATAAAACCAGGATGTTTCTGTTGGAAGCGATGGTATCAATGGTTATAGTAAATGGTTCCATTTTCAAAGCCTCCCCTAAGAACACCATTCTTTGACTTTGTGATAGCTCTACTTTCAAACTTCAGCTATAACATAGAAGCTGGGCAATCAGTTCAATCCATAATATTCATTTTGTAGAAATTGCTGTTTAGTGTTTTGGGCTCCAACTTCAAGGTCTTTGGATGCCTACAGGCTTATGATTTTTCTCTTTCCTTGGGTGTTCCGCCCGCTGACATCCGGGTGAAGCCGAAGCACCTCGAGCGCCGTGGTGGAAAACGCCGTGAGGCAAGGATGTTGCGGATGCTCCGCCGCCCGAATCATTGCTCGATGCGGTGGCGGCTGCGGCATGGTTTGGAGACTCAAAGTGGGAAGGACGATGGGGAGGTGAGGGAGGTGTCAACATGTCAGGGGTCTCAGGGTGAGAGATGTGTGTATGCAGTATGTTTTTTGTGCATAATATGTTAAATATATATGTTGTCAGGTAGATATTTCCGGTTTGAAACGAACATAATATTAATTTGAAAAGAGCATATACTTATATTTTGTTTTTGTTCAACATAGTTCCTGTACAAAAGTGTAAAGTGTTTTGATGATGTTCTGTAGGAGCTGTGCATCCATTCTTCGGGGTCAACCAAACCAATCCAAACCATATCCCAGGATTTTCAAAAGATCCTGTCGAAGTGATCATCAGAGAACCAGTCAACTAAATGGGACACGCCTCAAAAAAATGTTGCTTTGCTTTCACTGCCACCTGGAAGAAAGCGAAATCTCTCAAATCTTGTATAGCCTAAGAATCATTGGACCCTCCTACAGAGAGGTTTGGAGCTGTATTACGCAGGGTTCTGGGATCTCCAAACCACTACATTATGTTACTTTAAAATAGAAGATATATCAACACACATTAAATTTTGCCATCTTCTATTTACGTATCCTAGTGGTTGCCGCAGTTCTAACACCCCATCTTCTTAGGGTAACCAAAATCACCCCGCAAAAAACACCTGGTGTTGAAAAGGGCACCTTAAAAGCCTTAAAAGCCTCGTGGGTTTGTGGTGTGAAAAGTCCAGACAAACAAAAATCCGAAGGAATGTTCGGTATGACCTAGATGCTCCATGTATGGATTATTTATATTATTTACTTCCCTACATGAACAGATTGAACAGTGAAAAATGGCCACTTTTCAAGGTGAAATGTAGTTAAACATATTCCCTACATGGGTGTTTCCAAAAATAGTGTTACCCCAGAATGGATGGTTTATAGTGGAAATCTCTATTAAAATAATGGATGATTTGGGGGTACCCCTATTTTCGGAAACACCCACATGGAGCATCTGGGCTATCAGTTGCACATTTTTATAGCCAAAGAGTTTCACATATTTCATAGGATCGCCTTCGACTAGTACGTTCGGTGGGCCCCAAGTCACCAGTTATAAGTAGGGTAACAGGTCCATTTATAGGGCTGAAATCACCCCAGTTACCCTTGGATAAGGTTTTTTAATAAGGGTTACAACTTATAACTCCATTTACAGCTGACTAGTAGGGGCCAGCCTTGTTTATATTCACATGTTTGTTTTTTTCGTGTTCTTTCCAGCAATCCCGTAACTTGCAAGGGCTACATGCAAGAAGAGCTTGCAAGATGCAGTCTTTAGTGGTGCATTGGATCAAGTGCTGCAACACTTGCAACCCATGAGGCGGTCGGGTGAAACACGTTGACACATGGGGGGTCATTAAATTACCCTTTGGTAAACTAGAATGGCAATGGAATATTTACATGTTCAATAGATCCAAATCCTCTCTAGGCTGGTGAAAAATGGTGACCTTGTGGAAAGGTTCACTATGCACTTAGTGTTGGTCAGGTCACAGGTTCAGTGGAGTTTGTTATGGATGGCCTCATGAAAAACCCAGATGGCCCTTTTTTGTGTTTCTTCTGATTTCGGAAGGTCAAAGGTCCCACTTAGTATTTTTTGAAAGAAGTTCAAAGTTTGGTAAACTAGCATCATTTTACATAAAATCCATCCATGTTTACTAGATACATTAAGTCCCATCTAATATCCCATGAACTGTCCAGTGGAACTTTCTGAGAGTAATTAATCAACTTTTGTCTAAGTCTTAGCGTTTCGAAGATGATTTGCCACCTGAGCAATGACCAGAACCCTGTTTAATTATTTTATGTGCTGTATATAAGGGATGAAATCCTACCCAGTTATGTCGGGATTATCACAAAAACCGTGAAATAAGGATCCCAAAATTAACCAACCAGCATTCAATGAAAAGTAAGGCAGGTATTTTTCGTGTCTCACGTGTGATGCTAAGTTTTAACCGACCCGGTCCTAAAACGCCGCCATACGCGGAGGTTGGAAAATGCCAAGTCGGACAATGCAGGAAGTCCGGGGGGCTCCAGCAGATTTTGGTAGTTTCGACTTTAAGAATCCACTTGGGACATCTTAGTTTAGCCTTATTCCCTTAGCCCCTTAGAGTTTAGTGGGATTTTACCTGTAACCCACTAAAGGTTTAACTTTTAGCAGGGGACCTACGGGTTGCCAAGTCCAGGTATGTCCTAAGAATGAGATTTCCCCTACAATCCTATGACCTGTGGATGGGATGTCTCGACCATCAATCCTACTCGATCGGGATGGGTCTGGATTCTTAGGGGGTGTTGTCAATCTGATATTTCCCCTGACGGATCCATGGGACGAACGGTATATTTATATAATATGTATTGACCTATATGAAAACCATAAAACTATACCATAGATGGATCCTTAGGCATTTTAGTTGGGGAATACCTCAAACTGTTTAAACCTTTTTAATTTAAGCTAAGTTTCTTGCAGTATCCATTATGATGGGAATCTAAGGGGACCCCCCAATGCCACCTCCCGCAAGAAGTCAGGCCTTATTAAGGGGTTAACGGTTATTAGCCACCATTGTCCCTTCATAAGGCCTTATTAGGGCCTTATTTCTTGGGGGGGATGTCATTGGCGGGATCCTCTTAGATTCCCATAACATTATGGTCTTTGACAACCTCCAAATTGAAATCAATTAGGTTTATGGCAGTTTTATCGCAGGTCTATGATAACCTTCCAAATTTCTACGGTCTATGATAGCCTCGAAATTGCAATATGCATTATGTTCTATATTAAACAAGCTATATTGGAGGGGATCGAACAATGTAAATGTATGGTGATGTTGAGGTGTTTCCCATGCATATACTGGTGCAGGTGCATTTTTTGGGTTGGTAATTCATCATGACCCCTGTTTAAGATTAGACTCAGGCATGATTATGTTTTCGTTGCGGATGCGAGGAGCTGAAAACATACTGTTGATGGTTCAGAAATCTTGCGTTCACCAGTTGAGGTTGGTAGTTGAAATACTAATTAAATATAGATTATTTAAATTATTTACGTTTATTTACCAGGTTTCAAAAACATCTCAGTAATCCTGGAAGGATAGAGAGAACAACTCCAAGGTATACGGTTTTATAACCCCTTCGAGTTGTTCTTTTTTTGTAAGGCCATTTCCGATGACTTTTTGTTTGAACGAAAAAAACGACAACAAACTGGATGATTGTAAGATCCCATGGTCCCCAAATCTAGTGTCCCAAACCGATACCCTTCTACCCTACTCTTTGACACTTACCTGGGCCGAATCTCTGCATACGAAAACAACAACACCACTTCGAGGTGCAGTGAGAAGCAACACTGCGCTCACATGTCACATGGTGAAGCAACTGGAGGACCGGGGATAGAAGCTAGCAGCGTTTGATCACATGCTTATCCTAGTCTTCCAAATCCTCCGAACACTTTGTGAGGATCGGTGTTTGGACCCCCTGGAAGCCTTCTCAGAAGGTATTTGTGGGTTGACATACCAAAATGACAAGATGGTTGCCACATGTTACCACATAGGTCGGATATTCATCGTCTATTTTTGTCTGAAACACATGGTTTTAAACCTATTCTGCAGAAATTACTGGAGGTTTTTTTCACACCCCATTCCTTTTTTTTGAATGCTCAGCTGCTGCATACCTTAGGATGTGATTCTTATACTACGTAATTGAACTTCCTAGAGAAGACCTCCCTTGAGTAGTGAACTAGTTCACCCAGTTTATACTATGTTATATTTACCCCGTTCTATGCGCTGGGATTACATTCAAGTCACTGATTTCACTACTAAAAATCTATTTACCAACACATTCCAGGCAATTCAAGCTGTGATATTTTTATCCCCCTATCGTTGGAGGTCACCAACAACCTTTGAGTTCGGGTCACGTTTTCACTCACCATCCCTTTCTATAAAAGGTCACACAGAATTGTCAGGCTATAATGTAATTTCAATTTCACTAGACTTTTGAATGCTGCTGCTCACTTGTTTGAAGTTTGGCTTGCATCATTCTTCAGACCACTTCTCCATGTGCTCCATGTAAACCTATCTCATACCTTCAGGATTTGGAGGCATTGTTTTAACAAAATGGCTACCAACATGTAAGTTGTATGATATTTATTTACACATGATTATAGGTAAATATATCCCAGATGCTCCATGGGATGGGAAATTATTTACCCAGCCATTTCCCCTTGTTCATGTGGCCATTTTTCACCGTGAAAATGTAGGCAAACAATCCATACATGGACCGGCGCATCTGGGTATGATTATGCTGCACATGCCCTTTCTCAAGCAAGCAGCACTTGGAAATACAGTTTCAAAGTCGAAAGATCATCTTCCATTTTCCTGGTGCTTCTGTTTTTTTTCGTCCTCTACCACAAGGTAGGCCCTATACCAGTTATAAGTAGGATTATAACCACTATAAATGGCCGAAAATGAACGGGTAGATGGGGTTATTTCAACCTACTTATAGGGGTTATATATAGCACTCCACTTATAACGATTGTAGGGTCAGCCCTCCTTGTGGCGCCTCGTTTGTCGACCTGACAAGGAGGGCTTGAACCTGCCAGAAGTCATGTGTCAAGCGGTGAATGAGACTGAAGAATTGGTCAGGAGAAGTCGTGGTTTCCTTCCCCCCTACCCTGAAGATTAACGGCTGACAAAACCCAAAGAGTGGAGGTCTGAACCGGTTCAGACCATTTTCCTTTCCAAATGGGTGATTTGTAGGTGAACCAGCCGTCAATCTTCCAGGGTGTAGCGTTGGTGTGTTGGGGTTTGGGATGGGTTTGTTGATATGGAATGTAGAAATTCCTGGTGAAGAAGTCAGGAGAAGCTTTCACGCTTCGGTTGTTTCCGTTCTCTCTCCCCCCGTTTGTTTTGGATGGGTTGGATGGGTTTTGTGGAGATGGAATGTCAAATAGGAAAGGTTAAGTTCCCGAGCATGACAAATGGGAAGCACATGAAAGAAGTGGATACATTGCATAAAATGATGACCAAAATGAATGAAGTAAGATGAACACTTTTGCTTTGGTGCAAATGTTTGATAATGAACGTGGTATGCTCCCCAAATAAGCCCTAGCGCCACCCAAAACGGCCCCCTGAGTCGGTTCAAAAGCTTGGGGATTTTTAACTATATGACATGCAGTAAAGAAACGTAGTGAAACAGAGTGGTCGAAAGGCAAAACTTGTTTTTATCACTGAACTCAAGGTTGTGGAAACGTGAATGTTGTGGTTGGGCATTACAAAACTCTCATTTGGAAATATATATAATTCATATGATACATATGTTTGCTTATGCATATTCAAATACATGTAAATATGTTCACAGTATACATGCATACTAATTGCGTACTGTATACATGTATATATATATGTATGTATATATATATATATGTATAGATATGGTAAGCCGTACCTGTGAATTTCATGCAGTCTTAAAACAATCTGCAGTGGTTAGTGGTCTTTGTGATTTCCCTTCGCACTTGTGCTCGCTTTCCAACTCAGCCCACGCGCGGCAGCTTGTCAATCAATAACATATCAAGATTTCTTTCAACCTCCATCAAAATCCAGGTGTCATGAGGGAATTTTCTATCCACATGTTTTTGAGAAATGAGCAAGTGTTGTTGTAGATATCGCCATTTGTAGCAACAAACCCTTCAGGTTTTTCTGTCTTTTCTAAAGACCATATCTCAAGGATTGTCGTTGGAACAAAGCCGTTGCAAAACGGGCACGGGTCCCCGCGGTCCCTCAAAATTGTCTCACCATGCGAATCTTTGTGAATAACGTTGATGGGTATTTGGCAGGCGGGGAATAGTGATGGCAGAGTGTGGGCTGTTGCGGATCATCATGGCAAAAACCACGCCACCTTATCCACTAATTATATCACTTTACTATGCCTAGACATCCAATCATACTGTTGATAGATGAAATCCTGCACCACCTGTGACATATAACAACACCTTGCAAATAATGGGAGCAACTACCAACCTCAACTGGTGCAGGATTTCAGCCATCAACAGTACCTCCTGAGAATGTGTTTGGAAGGTGTGGTTTTTTAGGGTCCAGTCATACCTGTCTCGAGTGCTGCTTGGATGTCTGGACCCGAAAGGGAAAAGATCATCTTCCAACCACCATGTTTCAGGGTCGAGCTGTTGGTTTCAGGGAGGGTAGTGAGTGTATTAAACCAGTGAGGGAAGAAACAAAACATAATGGCATACATTCTGATAAAGAAACATAGCCATGGAAAAAAAATCTATCTACTCTCAGTAATTGATTCGTATACCAGACCTAGTCACCATGGACCACAAAACTCCTTGGGCAGCGAACAAAACCACCAATTTGGCGTGCTTTTCCGAGAGTTGGACAATTGGGGTGGGCATGACACAACCCTCTGTGGTGTTTTGTTTCATGAACCCAGCTGTGGTGGAAAGTTCTGCCAGGAAGGATTTGTTGGTTGAGATTTTACATTTTCCCTGGTACAAGGAGATGAGCCATTCTTTAACAACCATGTTGGTTCGCTTATAATACAATTTTATACTTTATATTTATACATATATACACATTTGCGCAGCTTACACAAAATATACGTAACACTGCACTTGAACTATAAGGTCATTGATTCCGCATCCAGGAGGACACATTCTTTATACATTATAACCTCATAAATGGCCGAAAATAAGCAGGTAACCGGGGTGAAATTTCACCCTACTTATAGGTGAAATAACCCTCCACTTGTAACTGGTTGGGACCACCTTGTACCAACCGGAAAGGTGCGATTTGTGCAGACTTGACCAAGATCTCCAAAAATCTGGTGACTTGGTATCCACTTATCACCTAGTTGGTTTGGTGCTTGGTCATTGGTCGTTGTTTGATGATGTTGGGTTTGATTGAGTTGGTTGGTTGATTTGTTGTTTCTTCTTGTTCATTTTGGTTGGTGTTTGTTTGTTCCTTTCTTTTTTTTCTCAGTGTATGTTACTAGGTGCCTGCGGTTGTGAATTTGTTTGGTTTCTTAGTATGCTTAGTAGGCTTAGTTGGTCAGTTATTGGTCCGTTGTGTAGGAACATGTCCCCCAAACTTTGTCAAGCACAGAATTGTCTTGGATGAAATATCTGTCACTAGTCGTTTGGCGGGCATCCGCGCTTGGTAGTCAGCGCATCTTAGATATTGCCAATTCGAAAGGGATCTGAGTACTAAACACAATGCTGAGTGATTTGGGGGAAGGTTGTTGTTGTTGTTGTTGTTGTTGTTGTTGTTGTTGTTGTTGTCGTTGTCGTTGTCGTTGTCGTTGTCGTTGTCGTTGTCGTTGTGGTTGTTGTTGTTGTTGTTGTTGTTGTTGTTGTTGTTGTTGTTGTTGTTGTTGTTGTTGTTGACTTTCTTTGGGATTTATCGAGGTAGGCACCCGCAAAACAATACGAGATGAGTTGGTGCCACCCATGGTGAAACGCATCGTGTGCGGAAGCTTGTGAACGGACGTGTGTGTGGCGGAAGCTATGTTTAAACAACGTGTCACGTGGCGGTTGAGAAGTGAAAAAAGGGACCCTGGTTCTATGATTTTCTTATGGTCGTTACTTGCTACCAATCATTCCTAAGAAACCCTGCTCTTCCCACTTCCTGGTTCCTCCCTTTCCCCAAGACGCAGCCTATCATGGAATGATTGTTCTCAAACTACCCTGGGGGCTGCAGGATTTGTTGAAGGTGATGTTTTATTTTCTACCATGGAAACCCAGTATTAAATCCTTATTTGGGGAATAAAGTGGGGTGATCATTCCAGAAAGATTCCAAACACCGCAAGAAGTGTCAGTGAGAGTCTTCTGCTCAACCAGCGTCAAAATACGCCCTTCTTAGGCCCGGGTTGTTGGGGGAGGTAATTGTTGGTGCTCCCACATGGCCTTATCCCCCTGGCCCTAGTCAGCTCAGGAGGCATGTCTTGGAGAGTAAAAACTGTAAGATGGCACTGGAACAAACATATTGACACCAAGAATGGACGATGCTACATACTAACTACTAGGTGGTGGTTTCAAACATTTTTTATTTTCACACCTATTTGAGGAAGATTCTCATTTTGACTAATATTTTTCAAAAGGGTTGAAACCACCAACCAGCTAACTATCGTTGATGGTTTAGAAATCCGGCGATCACCATCTGCACTTCTGGAACATCACAGTGCAGCTCTCGAGACAGTAGCCGCAGTAGCCGCAACTAGCCACGTCCACAGGTAATGGTATCTTCGTTTCCGACCGTCCTTTGTTGTTTACCTTTGGCACAAAAAAAGCAAGGCAACAAACAACATGTACACCTCATGAACGGAACATATCGGAACATGTGTCCTCAAAACTGCAAATCTATTTTCTTGAATTTAAACATATTCACTAAACTCTAGCGACACTTGGAGCAAGCGCTTGATGAAACAACTCAGTTGACCTTTATTTCTTTTACTTTTGTAAAAGAAACCATTGGAACAAAAATGATCCAACCATTTTTTTGACAGAAAGATGTTTAACTCCAAATAGCTCAACTCTTTTCAAGGTTTCTTTCAACACGCCATCATATTGGCATAGCGAATGATGAAGGGGTGTCCTCCATCACCTCCTCAGCATAACCATTTTCAGAAGATGATTGAATCCCTAGTGCAGAGTTTCCAACCATGCATTTCCAACTCTGAAAACACCTCAGCATGGCGCAAATAAGACATCAACAGTTCATGACCCCCTGGATGACGTCAAATGACGTTATGTTTTCCTGGTGGTTTGTTGATTTTGCTAAAGATCACCTGCTTTTTCCAAGTTGAGATGGAGATGAAGTCAAATGGGAGTTTTTTTCGGGGGATGAACAGTTGAACGGATTTCCCTTACAACTCGGTGTTCCAAGAATATCTTGTGTGTAATGAAGATATATGAAGATCTTGTATACACAAGTTGAAAAGAACATCTTGTATGACAGAAGAAGAAGAAGTCAACAACGCAAACAGACAAACGCGATCTACACATATCTACACTGCATCTTTTGAGCGCCATTCCTTTTTTGTCGCCATGACGAATCTGGAAAAGTCCATAGAGGATGACAAGGTCATTTGTTGTTCATCTTTTTTGCCAAGGCAAAAGGAGGGACAAACCAAAGCCCATGAAGCCTCCCCTAAGTTCTTGGATGCGTTTTAGGGTGATTTGTTGTTTTCTACAATGGACCCACCCTGTATGCTTAGATTTGTTTTAAAGTGATAAGTATTTTGATCACATCCCAAGGCACTTCAGCACCTTTTGTTTTTCATTCAAGCCATCTTGAGCAAATCTCAGTGATTTTTTTCAAACACATAAGAAAAAGGGGTGTTTCATATGATAAGATGTTCACATGCCAAAGTGGTTACTGTAATTCATTCACCCCTTATTAACTTATCGAGGCCTGATTTGACTTATGAGTGGGGTCTTTGCAGGGGTAGGTTGCGGTGTCATGATTGCGGTGGTGTAGGATATGGGAAATCAGCTTACAACTTTGGACATCAGGAGGGGTCTGGATTCTTAGGGCTCGGATAATAGTTATAACCCATATTCATAGGGCTTAAATAAAACCTTCATTTTTCATGGGTTTTGAGGTCCAATGTCAGTTAAATGTACAGCCATTTATCATCCATGTCAGTTCAACCATGGTTGTGGTTAAATATACTTTCGTCCCATGGATGCTTAATGGGTACTGAAAGCCCTTTATGTATCGCAAGAACTCAGGACTGGGTAGTGGTTTCAACGATCTTTCAAAATGTTTGCCTTGGGGAAATGATTCCCATTATGACTTGCGCATATTTCTGGTCAAATTATAGCGACCTCACACGACCTCACCCCAAAAGGTAGCTGAGGAAGGGAAATTCCCTTATTTCAGGGAAATCTAGGTGGGTGAAATATTGTGATTTGGCCAGATATTTGTTCATTGAATGGGTGGCAACAAAAACGCCAAAACAGAACTCCAGAAGAGAATCCATATGGATCCCTGGCCAGGTTCCCCCTTTTCATTTACACCCTAAGCCCTACTCAGCTTTTGGTACCGGTAGATGTTCACCTTCGCACCATTGAGTTTTTCCTGGGATGATTAACCAGTTTTGGGGAGGATCAAACTTGATGCCAACGTATGCTAATTGCCACAAATTTTGGCCTTCCAAAAAAAACGTGCTTTGTTTGGGCTATCATGACCCTTGTTTTAACCTGGTAAACACTCTTTGGACCCCAAAACCCATTGGAAAAATGAGAGGCTTTTCAAGCCCTCAAAAAGCCATGGGTGAAAATAACACCCACTAAAAAAAACTATCGGACAAAAGCCCCTAAAGTTCGATGGCTTAGTGAACATGCTATGGTTGATGGAAGAAATCCTGCACCTGGGATGTATAAATCCTTGTAAATCACAGGATAAACTACCTATGAACTGGTGCAGCATTTCTTCCATCAACAGTATCACCACCCCTCTACAAAAATCATAGGGAAACTTACTCGTTAATTCCCATCAAGGCCATCTGGTCACTTCATGAAAAACATCCGTGAAACACCAGGTGGGCCCAAAGACGAGCTATAAATGGAGAATTATAACCTCTATAAATATGGCCGAAAATAAACATGGTAATGGGTTGACATTTCATCCCTTATTTTTTAGAGTGACATAACCCTACTAGGGTGTCCAAGGAAGTTAGTAACTACGTAGTTAGTAAGTTGGCTTATGTTGGCTTAAAAACCTATTTAGGGGACGAAATGAACCTACTTATACAGGAGCTATTATCCATTTACCAAGTACCGTGGACATCCCAGTAGAGATCCAGTCACACCGAGGTCCCGCGGTAAGGTATTTGGACCCTGCAAAAAACAGACCTAAAAGAACACATAACCTCAGGAGGTATTCGCCTGGATGTCTACTTGGAGGATCATCCCACTTAGTAACCCCCATTTATAAGCCATTTGGACCATTTGGAAGGGGAACAACCCCATTTAGAGGACTTACTAACCATGGGGTATCAACCACTTACTAACTGGGATGATCCTCCAAGTAGGGATTGAATCGACTCACCTTTCACCATCCACACCTCCGACGAAAAAAGAGGTGGACTTGACGAGCGCCTCCGAACGCGCCAGTCGCATGATGGGTCGAGTGACTACTCGAGGCAGGTATCATCGACAGGATGTGCCTCGGAGGCAAGACATAACCCTAGTCTTCCAAATGCCTGGTGAGTAGATGTTTGAAACCCCAAACGTCTCCTGAGAAGGCTTTTAAGGGTTCCAAACACCTACTCAAAAGGTATTTGGAGGATTTTGGATGTCTAGGGTAAGTTGGATCCCTTAGGGATGGTAGGATCCGATCCGCCCAGATGTGCAGAATGGGGAATGGAACATTTACCTACATGAAAACCACAATTTTTTATGGTTTTCATGTAGGTAAATATATATAAGATGGTGGAACCGTGATTCTCTTCTATAATAGATTGATTCATGCCCCATTGCCATCATTCTCAAGACTTCAAAGCCATTAGAGGATAGATAGGACATGGTCGAATCTAGAGTGGTGGGACTGATCGTTGTGGCGTCCCACTTCTTTAGATCAATCTTCTGGCCCGACCAATCTCAATCTTTGCTGATCGAGATTCATCAATTTAGAGCCGAGATCTCCAAGGCTGAACTGGTTGTGTCAAAGACTTCAACTGTCCTAGAACACTGCACATCCTATAGCAATTTCCTGACTTGGGCCATCAAATTTGTCGCTCTGTCAGAACTGGGGTTGTGCATCTGGATTCTCTACCTTTTGGTTTGGGGGCCTCGAGTTCCATCCACATCCGCCTCAGCAATTGTCGACCGGAGCCCTTCTTCAGCTACATCTACTAGCTCCCCCAAGTTGACTCAAGAGACAATCACCGAAACTTCTCTGGTGGTTCCTCCTGTCCGCACCGGACCGGTGAGACCATCCGACCTCAAAAAGACCAACTGAGTGGATTGTCTTCACCATGGCAGTGCCAGCACCAAAGACATTAGATATCAAGGAACCTCAGATTTTGAGGCATTTTCCCAATGATGCTAATGCCTTCTTCTGGCATCATCGAGTGTTGCTATCGAAAGTATCCCCAGGGATATGGGTTGCCCTTACTCCCGACTCTGACCTTGAGCGAATCGACCTGCATAACACAGATCACATCCAGCTGGAACGTCGTGCCAACTTTCCTGGACCTCAGAGTCCGTACGTGTATGCATTTGATGAACTGGGGAGAGGTGACCTTGAACGACATAAAAGGCGTGCTATGGGAATGGCGGCGCTTTTCAATGATAGCAATGTTGATGATCTGGATTCCTATGAATGGATCGTTGCTGACACAAGCCATGACAAGTTCGGTGAAGTCATCAATGAGCAACTCCTAGACGAAGGGACAACTCTGGGTGATTCAGGCATCATTGTTCTTGAACAACAAGAAGTCTTTGTACGACGAGTTGCGAGGAGTGCAAAGAGCCAGGTGATTGAACAACTTGATGCCTCACGCGGTGACCTCCGACTCTTGGGTAGCCACACTGATGGAGCAGGCAAAAGATTTTTAGATTTGAAGACTGCCTTGACCTTGGTGAGGGAATCCCCTATGACAGATTGGCCATTGCAAGGGCCGCGAGTGACTGGAGAATTTCTTCGTGCCATTCGAAGTGGACCAGGTGACATTGTGTCATACCACCTAGCGTGGTTGAAAGGCAGCGGAGTAAATCAACATTCTATGATTGCTCATGACCACCGCATTATGTGTAACATCTTGCGCAATGCCATTGAGGTTGATCAGTATGACGTGACCAACAGTCTCAGTCTTGAACTACTCTGCCGACGACTTGTCCAAATTGAAACCGCGGTTGCCAGATCGCCATTGAGCCCAGACTTCTCAGGTCTGGAGATGATCATGGAGGATACGATTGGAACTGGAGGGGAAGCTGTGACTTCAGCTTTCAACACATGGCTCTCATCGAAACTCAAAGAGAAGGCAGCAGTGGCAAAGCAGACCCGTCTTTACAAAGAAGAGTTCCGGAAGACTTCTGCCAATTCATCGGATCCATCTACCGCTGCAGACGACACTGGAGGTGGAAGAGGACGTGGAAGTGGACGCGGCGCCCCAGACAGTGGTGCCGCGGCTCAAGCCTAGGCTTGAAGTTGTGAGGGACAGTCACACTGCCTCTGTGATTGCCCTCTTCTCTGCATGACTATGAGGCGTGCTGCAACTCCGCAAGTGGATATGCAGTCAATCCCGAATTCGTATGAACGAGCCCCTCAGCTTCGGAAGCATGGCTCACCGTTCCCATTTGATGTGGATTGCATTTCATTGCCGAAGCAGGTGCGGGAGTGTTTGAAATCTCTCAATCAACTTGTAGGCACAAAATTCAATGATATACAGCAGCTACCTCATCGTCCCCCTACGTTAGTGCAACAGACCATGATAGATCATGTTGATCAGTGCATATCTGAAAACGGGGCAACTCCGACTGATATGAATGCCAATCAGGCTATCTCGGATTTGATGAGGTCTTTCACCCCATATGATGGGACGCCCAGCCACCTCACTGAATTTTGTTTCGAGAAGATCAAGATTCTTAGGAGTTCTGTAAAGCCTAAAAGATTGTGGGACCTTCTTCCAAATCATGTGAAACCATTTGTTCAGGATTTTCACCATCATGTTGAAAGAGACCCTAACAAAGTTAGATGTGAACTGGCTGAAGATCCATCAGCTATGCCCCAACAACCTTACTGGGATCCTGTTTTGCGGAGCGATGCTAGTGCACGCATGAAGTTGTTCCGTAGGATGCATCAAATAGGGTTGTTGGACCTACAACCAGTTATTCGAGCTAAAGCTGGCCTGTTTTTTGTAAAGAAAAAGGATCCAAATTGGATAAGAATGATAGTTGATGCTCGACAAGCAAATTTCCAACATCGTCGGCCGCCAGTCACCCGACTGGGATCTTCAACAGTGATGAGCGACCTTCGTCAGGCACCATGCACTCATGAAGAGAAACCCAATAACGGGTGGGCTCGGGAAATGGATGTGTCAGACTGTTTTTATCAGTTTCGATTAGTTGAAGCTGCTGCCTGGTTTGGTTTCGATAATCCTCTTAGAAACTCGGAGTGGCATGCCGCTGGCTTCGAATTTGGGGAAGTCTATGATTATAACCTAGGCCGGTATCGTAAATCTGATCCTGATGAATTCCTATTCCCATGTGTTGCAGCGATGTCGATGGGTTGGAGCTGGGCACTCTTTTTTGCACAAGTCACCATTTCATCAATAGTTAGAGCATCTGCACCTGATCCCAAAGCAGAGCTTCAAGAAAGGCTCCCATGCCCTCAGATGACTGATTTTTCCACCATCACTTCTACTTATGTAGATAATGTGACTGTCTTCGGTAACTCTTTTGAAGATGTATCTCAACGTTGTGAAATGATTGATCACGCTTTCCGACAACTCGACATACCTGTAGTATGGACTCAAACGGAACCAGTCCGTAAGCTCGAGTGTGTTGGATGTGAGGTCAACTTCGATAAGGGATACATAAAGAATAAGAGTAATCGAATTTGGAGGACTTACCTCGCTGGCCTCGAACTGTCCCGTAGAAAAAGGATAAGAGCTGAACTTGTTGAGATTTGGCTGGGTCACGCTACTTCCCTTTTTCGCCTCAAACCTTGCCTATTATCATGTTTTGAACATATCTATCGATTTGTTGAGCAAGGACGGGGAAAAAGGATTCCACTATGGCCCTCGGTTCAAAAGGAAATTCGTTTAGCCTCTAACCTTTTGTGGCTTGCCAGGGTAAACCTTCGTACACAGATTGTCAGACAAGTTGATGTGGGTGATTCAGCTGATTTTGGGTATGCCCTCATGACCATGAACGCTCCTGACTATGAGATTCTCCGGGCCCTTAAATATAGAGAACGATGGAGACATATCCCTTTCCCTAAACAGATTCAAGAGGCTCTTGATCGTGATGACCCATCAGCCATTGCCTTTTTTCTTGCATCTCACGGGGGATCGGTTGATGAAGCTCATTTCCAAGAAACTCAAAATGGGTCCGCGCGCGCGCGCCGTTTTCACCTTCAAAAAGGGTTAGTGACGGCGCGCGCGCGCGGACCCAACGAAGAGCCTTTCTTAGACCATATAGTATATCTCAGATGTCGAAAGGCCATTCTCGTTTTGGGCTGGGGATCTCAACCGAATATGGACGATGGTTGCAAAATGTTTTAGAACAGGGTGATTGGATAAAGACTAGTGCGATAAACTCCCAGCGGAAAGCAAGATCTCGGGATCGTGTTGATTTGGACCTTCCAGCATTGGTTGAACCGATTCATGCACACTTAGTCAATCCTCAGAAATATAAACTTTTGTGGGCAAAAAGATGGCGTGACCCATGACGACATATCAATGAGAAGGAGATGACTGTAGCAGTCTCTAGTCTAAAACGCACTGCTCGCATTGCTAGCCTTGCTCACTCCACAAAACTCACTCTGAGTGATAGCTTAGTGTCAATTGCTGCCCTTGAAAAAGGTCGATCAAGTTCGTTTGCTTTAAACCGTCTCTGCAAACAGGCTGCAGCTTTTCAAGCAGGCCTCGATATTCATTGGAGATTAAGGCACGTTGAAACGTCACGCAATGTGTCAGATGAACCGTCCCGTTGGTTTGAAAAACACCGTGACCCTCATGTCCAATGGATAGCCCTTCCCGCCAAGAAAGGCCGAGCCGTGTTGGAACTAGATCGATGCATAAAACCGATGTTGAAACATCCTCCCGGCCTTAGTCTTCGATCAAAGATTGATAATGACATAGCTGAACATGACAATTATACAAATAAAAAATGCATGCATTCAAAGGTGGCTGATAAACGAAGATCAGAGTGTGAGGGATGTGCCTCCAGTCAGGCATCGTGTTCTTTGAAGGACAACCCTTCCCTAGCAGCTGGCCAATCAGCAACTCGTCATGGAATGATTGAAATTTTCAGTGGATCGGAAACCTTGAGTCGTTCGGTGGAGAAGAGGGGAATGGAAGTGCTTGGGTCGGTTGACATTAAGAAAGGTCCGAAGTTTGACCTAACACTGACTAGAGTACAACAAGCTCTCATACAATTTGTGTTGATGAGTCATGTTGCATATATCCACTTCGGCGCCCCTTGTACTGTTTTTTCTATAGCTAGAAAAGGTGTGAGAAATCTTGAAAAAGCACGATTGAAAGAACGGATTTCATTAGAACTGGCCTTCGTGACCGCGAAGTTGATAGAACTTTGTGAAGCCCGGGGCATCCATTGGTCCATTGAAAATCCCTTGTCGTCCATGTTGTGGGAGTTGCCAATAATAAAGAGACTCATGTTGCGAAGTGATACTTACAAGATTGAGTTTCCAATGTGTGCATTTGGCATGCCTTACAAAAAGATGACACGTCTCCTAACGAACCATTCCCCCTTATGCAGTCTCCAACGCCACTGTCACCATGAAAGACATGAGACACAGCTTTGCGGGAAGGTTCGAGTGGTAAATAGGGAAGGGGTTCACCAGTATATTAATAGAACCGAACTAGCCGGAGCATATCCACAGAATTTGGCTGAAACTTGGGCTAGTCTGTTAGAACCACTGTTGCGACCATGTCATGTTGAAAAGATCGATCCGACAACTGACAGACCCCTTGAGAACTTCCTCGAACACACACAGCCAAAACAGACGGAGAGTTTTCACGACAAGCTCCCATTGTTTCACACCATTCACAGGGACCTCCCATCTATCCAGCAGTGCATTGTGTTTGGACAAGATTCACAAGCAGTCAAAGCTCAAAAACGCAAAAGACAAGAAAGGAACAGGCCCAGGCTTGAAAAAGCGTGGGAAAAGATATTCACAGCGAAGTAGAAACATCGAGGTAGATGTGACAATCCCAGCATGCAAGCGTTTGAGAGTCAGCCAAGTGAAACCCATCACGCTTGCCAGATACTCAGAATCGGTGCAGAAATTTGAAACGTGGTGCGAAGACAATCGCAAAAATATCGGGCCTCGAAAAATTGACCTGACCATGACAGAGTATTTGCATAAATTGTGTGAAGAGGGGGCATCTATACTCACAGCTCGCAGCACAGTGTACGGATACATCATGCTGCGGATGTCATCCGATCTACCCGAAAAACTGTTGTTGAACCAATCCAAGAATGCAATTAAAGGCTGGGGGACTCGATTTCCGAATCACTCCAAGTGTGGCATTGACCTTCGCATTTGGGATGTGGTGGCCAGACAATGTTTGAAACAAGGTCATGAATTAGCGGCGGCTGCCATTCTTTTACAGGGTGATACATATGCTCGACCACACGAATTACTTCACCTCAAACGCGAGGCTATTCTACTACCCAACAGATCAAAGTCCAGATTTTGGGGTGTGGTGTTTGGTTTACAAGAACATGGGTGCCCTACCAGGACAGGTCTCTATGATGATTGTATCCTCCTCGATACCATCGGACGAGAAGATTTGGCCATAGTACTTAAATGTCTTTACAAGAGAACCTCTCGATCAGATGACCCACTGTTTCCTGACCTCACCTTGTCGAAATATGCAGACGCTATTGATCAGGCATGTGACACTCTGGACCTTCGTTATCTTCATTTGACACCTCATATCCTGAGACATTCAGGACCTTCCACAGATTGCTTTGCCAAAACAAGATCATTACTGGAAATCCAGAACCGTGGCAGATGGCAAGCGCCATCATCAGTGAACAGATATCGTAAGCCTGGCCGTATGCTGTTGCTTCAACAACAAATACCGGAGTCAGTCTGGAAACAGACATCAAAGGCACGGAAAGACATCATTGAATATTTTTCTACTCATTAAAGCTTGAGCCTTTTTCCTCCTTTTCAAAAGAAAGGTTTGCATTTTTCTTGTAAGAACAATTACTTCCACATATGGGCTTTGGGCATTGAAGTGGCTTGACAGAAGCCTTCGCCTGTGATCATTCGATATGGCATAATTCACCCTGACTTCACGTTTCCTTGTGTCATCATCGATGCATCCGATAATGCATGTTCGAACATTCCAAGATGGTTACATACACCATCCAAACACTGCTGGGACTACCAGTTCTTGCTGCAAAACAGAAGTGTGTGCAGCGTCCGAGGGCTGGGCAGGTCAGAAATCACATAAAGAGATATATATATATATATATACCAGTCCCAATGGATCCTTTGGGTTGGGGATTATTCGGGATTTTTGGGGGATTATTTAGGGATTCTTATCCTTGGATTTGTTTCGTTGGTGGCATTTGTTTGCGAATTCAATCCCATTGGCAAGGAACACTATCAAATCCTTATTTTGGGGAATATATCCCTAGTCTTCCAAATACCTTTTGAGGATCGGTGTTTGGACCCACTTTCACACCTCCTGAGGTTGGGCTTTTAGGGGGTCCAAATACTGATCCTCACAAGGTATTTGGAGGATTTTGGAAGCCTAGGGTATTTGACTTTTTCCAATCAACTTAAACTAATCTAAGTTGATTCGACGACACAGACAGAAAACAACCACCTGGTGAGTTGAAATACGTATGAGCAATGAAAAAAGGCCAACTGGTTGTTTAGGGGATTTGTTTGGGATGAACAACTACCCAGTTATATGGGGATAAAAAAAACCAGGTCCTCCAGATTTAGTAGCTAAGGCATTGTTTGAAGGGATCAGCCAGTGGTTGAGAAACCTCTTTTGATTTTTAGTTGGCCCTATTCGTTGAGAAGCACGGTGGAGCAAAAATGACCACTGGTAGTTTTAGGAAATGTTGTATATAGGGGATGACATGCCAACCCAATTATATGCGCGGGCCATGAAATAAGGATCCCGGTAGCTGAACTCATCAGGGTTTCATGGAATGTCATGTCAGGGTTTTGTGGCCGTTGAAGAGATGGTTGTCAATAGAAGCAGTTTTCTTTGGGATGAGGCATTTTGCAGATATCTCCCGTGGTTTAGTTTAGAGGTATCGGTATAAAGAAGAAACTGCAGGGTGGATGACTTTTTACTTGCTCCCTAGTCTTCCAGTCATACCGAACGTGAGGTTCGGTGTCAGTTTTGCTCCTTAGACACCTCCTCAGCGGTTCAGCCATTAGGGGGCCCTTTCACATCTCCGAACAAGGCAGGACTATGACTGAGAGGTTTTATTCCATCATTTCAAGCAAATCTAAGTTCATTATCCCACAGCAGAGCAGAATATGTTTTAAGCCAAGTCCATCTCACAGTCACGCTGCGCAAAAAAACTAAAAGTCACTTTATACAACGGTGTTCTGGGGCCCCAACAAATAAGCGCTTTTATGCGCAGAGGCTTTGCATAGATGATCATTCTATGATCTAAAGACTGTTGATGGAAGACATCCTTCCCCACTTGACATATTCACTGGAAAACTGACAAGGATAACTTAACTTAGATGAACAAAATCAATTCTGCTGGTGACCTATTTGGGATGGTGAGTTTACATCACCCAAACTCAAAGGTTGGAAATTCGTGACCAACCCAACGATCGTTCGGGATATAAATTCACGGCAGGAAAATCACCTGGGAAGTGTAGCTGGAAACATTTTCTGTAAGTTACAGCCATTTGAACCTTGGGTTCGGTGTATGTAAAAATGAGAAACTTTGGTTTTGGATTGGTACATGATTTGTGAATCTCAGTGATAAGAGATTTGGATGCGGAGATCCCCTATATGTACCAAGGTTGGTGGTGATCTTGAGTTCATTAACTTCATTAAGGGATCCCATTTTTGGGGGGATTTTTTCCGCCTCAGTTTTGGGATTTTTGTTCCGCATTTCTGTTTCGGGGGTTGAAGCACGAGGGAGGGAAGGAAGGAAGGAAGGAAGGAAGGAAGGAAGGAAGGAAAATTCCCAAATTAAATCTCCACCCATTCATTAAGGTTGGCGGTGGTCACTGAATGTGTTATTCACTATAGCTTTCGGACATCAGATCATCCAAAGAATCTAATTCATGGTGCAGAAATGGCACACAGGGTATGATTCTATCTTGTGTGCGTGATGATGGGTACACCCCTAAAAATTAACATGGAACCCCCAAAATGGAGGTTTGGAAGATGGATGTCCTTTTCAATTACAGTACTGATTTGTAGGTTCCATGTTAATTTTCAGGGGTGAAAGTTGGTAAATATGTCACATTGAGCATGTGGGTAAATTTAAATATACATATACATACAAATACTGTTGATGGTTCAGAATTCCTGCACCACCTGTGGTTTAAAAATATTCTAAATAATGGGATCAACTACCAACCTCAACTGGTGCAGGATTTCTTCTATCAAGTGTTCCCCCCAAGTAATTGGACCATTCTCAGGAGCGGAATTTGGATCAAGATTATCAAGTCCCACTGGCAGCAGCGGAGTTTTTGGTGAAATGGGAAGCCCTATAAATGGCTGAAGATCAATGGGTAAATATGGGTAACATGGGGGTTATAACTTATAATTCAACTAAACGAAACTCAGCTTAACCCATTTAACTAGTCTAAGGCAAGTCCAATTCAATCCCAGCTCGCAAAAAAAAAGGGGTATAGGTACCTGAAACCTTTTGGGAGAAATAAGTTGATGGAAAAGAAAAAGAACTAGAGATCCACATGATCCACGCACTTCTTCATGGCTGTTATGAAAGGTGGGCCCAAAAAAAACAGTTATAAGTGGAATCATGGCGTCCCTAGAAGTTTAAAGTGAATAACCCCGTTTGCCCATTTTTAAGGCCATTTGCAAGGGTTATAACTCCACTTAGAACTAGTAGGCCCACCTCGCAGTCGCAAAGAAGATCTTAAATGAAAGCTGCGGTTTAACAAGTTCATCCATTTTGGTCCTGTTTTCCCATAGGACATTTACCCAAATTTGCCATCAAAACATCAACTATAAAGATAAACAATCAATTTACTTCGGTGAATTTATTATACCATGGCTTAAATATGGAGGTTCCAACAAAAAATGACTTCTTTACTTACACATATATAGGATTTTAAAAAAATCAAGCAAATGTACCATGTTCAATACCCACAGGATCCATGGGACTGGTATAGTTTACCTACTATATCAATTCATTTACCATAAAATCAACTATACCAATGTCAAGGTAAATATACCACAATGTATAGGTAAAATATACCAGCCCCATGGATTTTTTGTGGAATATATATTTTTGAGCTTCATCTTCGGCTTGTCGCTTTCTTGGTAAAAACACATCCCAAGTGCTCCATGTATGGTATATATTTACCTACATGTACCATACTAGAGTGTCCATGGAAGTGATCAAAACTAGTTGGTAAGTTGGGTTATTTCACCTATTTAGGGGACGAAATCAACCTACTTATATAGGGGTGAAAGGACATCCAGTTACTAAGTACCAGCAGGACGTCCCAGTACATTTAAGTGAAATCTTGGTATACATATGCCTAAAATCGGCGCATCCAAAAGGAAATGGTGATTTTCAGGGTGTCCATCCCAGGTGGATCGAGCACATATCTTGGGAAGTGGTGCCAACGGTGCAGTGCCTCGGTGAAACGGTTTGTTGGGGGGAGGGGTCGAGATGATGTGTGTTGGCCCTAAAAACGAAGATGCTTTAGAATAGGGGTCATTACTATTATCATTATCATTATTACTGTTTTATTATTATCATTATTATAAATATATTATTATCCCATTTACCACTGGTTTTTGGGCCCACATTGTAGCTTTCTCAAGAATTCGTAGTTAAATGTCTCGTAAGCAGGAAGTTTGGATGAATGATTCGCAACAAAATTGTGATTATAGTGACTGGTTAGCGGCCTTATGTGTGGTTTCAAATATTTTTATTTCTCACCCCTACCTGGGGGAATGATCCATTTGGACTGACATTTTTCAGATGGGTTGAATATACCTGGAAATCCCTTTCTAAGGAGATACCTGGAAACCTGGATCCTGAGCATTTCTAGTTGTGTCCTGTGTCTCGTAGGGAGGTAAAAACACCACAGATTAAAACCCTATAAGGATCCGTTTGTGTGTCCTAAGAAAGGGACTAACCTGATGCAATCCTATGACCTGGGGATGGGATGAAGGGAGCATCAATCCTACGAATTTTCGGTAGGGGTCTAGATTCTTTGAGCATGTTTAGGATTCAAATGCCACACCACCTAGCACTCGGTATGCAGCTCCTGTTGCTCTAGGTGTGGTTAGTGAAATGCCGCCGCACTGGGCGTTCCTTCGCAGCCAAGTGTCTTGGATGTCTTGAGATCGTACTTGATATATGATTTTTGTTTAAATCAGTTTTTTCTCACTCATTCCATGTTTTGTGTCCCAGGACATATTGCCTTCCTGGAATCTCTGAGCTCAAATGCAACTTTGGCAGTGGTCGTTCAGCTATTTTGCTTATTGCTTCCGAAAATTTGGGAGCTGAAAAACGTGTCCCCAAAAAATTCAGGGAGTTAATGGTCCAAGTGCCAACAACAAACAAGTCACAAGTTGCAGTGAATGTGGTTGAGGATGATGATGGGCCAGGATTTTGTTCAATTCTCAATGAAACTGTTTAGGTTAGGATTTGTCAGAGAAACTTCTGGATTTTTTTTGTTTGTTTCCCTTTTCATGAGTCTTTTTTAACGAAGTAGCAGCATGTAATCACCACAACATCATCATGATTTGGGGAACATCAAATCAATCATATGCAAGGTGGATCCTGAAAAAACGCGAGCCGTCTTTGCGCTTAGGCAAAGAGATTGAGACTGAAGTGGAAATTTTGCTCACAGTGGATCATCCGTCACCTGGCTTGAAGTGAACTGGTGGCTGGAAGAACCCCCCTCCTTACTTGGAGGATCATCCCAACGTTGATTAGTAAGTATATCCTAAGTATCGGGTTGTGGGACCGCTTCTGAATGGCCTAAACAGCTCATAAATGGGGGTTACTAACCACTTACAAGTCTTGGGATGATCCTCCAAGATTCCTCCCCTTTCCCCACACCCAAACAGCCAAAACCGTCGTATCAACAAAGCTGTTATTGGACGGATTCCAATTCCAAAGAGCCAAAGAGAGGGAACGATCGTCTTCCTTAAACTGTTCGGATCCAAGTTTTTACAATCATTTGCCGGGGTTCTTCCTGATTGTTCTTCCAAGATTTTACTAATTACTAATATGTTTTTTAAAGTTTGTTCCTCATTGTTCTTCAGGGGTTATGTTTTGTTTTAAACCGGGTGTACCTCCCAAGTTCCAAACGAAGTCAGGAGCAATGAATGTAACCAAGTAGGATCCAATGTTGCGCAATCTATAGGCCCGAGACGACGAGGTATATGTTTGTTTTTTCAATTCAACGATGTGACTCATGTGACTGTGGTTTGATTCAACCAAATTTGGGAACACCAAAATAGATCTTCCATACACCTTTAGGTTCAAACAGAAGGGAAATAACTTTTGAAGTACCTGGCAATTCTTTCTGACCTTTTTGTGAGATGGGTAAGTCACCCTTTGAAAGGTCGTTGGAGCTCCAATTATCGGGGATGAAAAAATCACAACTTGAATCACCCGGTGGTTTTCTCAGTTTTTGTTAGTCTTACCCTCTGCTTCCAAACACCAAAAGTGAGAAGGTAATTGGACCCCAAAAACCTACCCAAAATGCCAAATCTCAGCAGGTATTTGAAAGACTACAAAAAGCTTGGACCAGCTTTTGGTGAAGTGTTGCATCGCATTCACCACCGTGGTTCGACTGAGGCATTTGGCGCGCATGGTGGATGCGTACGAGTCCAAGGAGGGGAAAGATGGAAAGACTGGATTGAAAGAAGGTGGATTCCGGTTGTCAATTTTGAAGATTGTTGTTTTGTTAGCTGTATTTCTGTGTGTGGCAAATCTACAGGTATAAACCTTAAACGGCTTTCAAAAGGCTCCAGGAGTGTTTGGAAAATTCACCAAAATGGTGCCGAAATGATCTAAGGTATTGACAAGTGATACCACATTCTGAGGATGTGTGACTTCAGTTAAAAGGGATGTCTCAAGATGTTACCAACAGCTTGGCAGTATAGCCCCAATATATCCCAACATACCCCTTTCATTGATACTTGGGTTGTAAGCTAGCTACTAACCATTTGTTGAATTCTTTGGGATATGCCAGAAGGCCCTTTGTCACATGGATCACTTTGTTGTTTGTTGTTGGTTGGCTGGATTTCTTCAATCAATAGCAGGTAGCATCCCCTCCTCAGAAGTATATGGATCATCATAGTCTTGACTATAGATTAACCCAACGGAAAAGCATGAGGTTATTATCATATCATATCCTAATGCGTTACCATCGTTTACCGCCCATGGAATACTTACCTATAGATTTTGCTTAAATGTGTGTTAAATGTAGGTAAATATTCCGTACTTGGAGCATCTGGGCTACCCATACCACCCTATCTTCCCCACAACCAATACTAGTAGGGATCCTTAGAATGTTTTTTTTTAATAATCCCCTAATATATAACTGGGTAGGATTTCATATCCCCTAAATATATTCAACTAAAACATGTTCAACAAAATTTATTCAACTAAACAACTAGGGGCCCTTTTTGTTGATTGCAAAAAAATCCATGGGCCTTCAGCAGGACACCTTGACGTTGATTATGGAGCTTTTGGAGGGTGGCGAACTCTTTGATCGCATCATCACTTTAGGTTCGGGTTTTTGGGATCAGAAATGGGAGCTGGGATGCCTTGGGCCGGAGGGTCCAAACAGTAGACCCTACAAGGTGGGCCCCGAGCCGATCCTTATAAGTAGGGTGAAATAGCCCCTATGAATGGCCGAAAATAAATGGCTAAATGGGATTATAACCCTACTTATAGGATCCAGGAGTAGTTGAGAAAATCAGTGGTTGAGAAATGGCATTTCCGAAAGAAAAAAACATGGCCTGTCCTTGGCTTAGGCAGGAGTTAAGCTTTATCATCCTATAAATCCCTAAGGATCCGTTGGTATGTCCTAAGATTCCGGGATTTCCCTGATCCAGTGCTATGACATGGGGATGGGATGAAGAGACCATCAATCCTACTTATTTTTGGGATGGGTCTGGATTCTGAGGGAGAGGTGAACGAGTGGGAGTTTTTAAAACATGGGAAAGAGGAGGATGAGTTTTTTCTACTGTTAGAGGGTTTTCTGAAGGCCCACATGTATGCCTGCTTCTCTAAATGTCAGGTCTGGATCAACCCCGACCACTGGATACTCATTTTTGAGAAAAACTCCCATTAGTCTTTCCAGTCTTCTGTGTATTTTTCCCGTGAAGATTTCCCCAAGATTCCCCCGGCACGTCCTATGAAAGGGACTACACCGATCGAGACCTACTCTGCGGAGGGGATTCTTAGGGTTTTGTCCAGGCGTCGAACTTTCCAAAAAACAAGGCCATGTTGTCTACCTAAAAAATCCTCGGACCCTCTAACGGAAGGGTTTGAACCTGTTTTTTGATAGGGTGTTTTTGGGTCCTCAAAATAGCCACGGGATTGAGGGGTCAGGATAACTTAGGGTACAAAAATTCCACATCTGATCACCATACCATAAACATCCCAAATCCTCCAAATACCTGGTGAGGATCGGTGGAACTACCAAATTTAAAAGCCCAATCTCAGGAGATGTTTGGGGTTTCAAACACCGAATTCTCAACAACAAATCAGGCCATTTCACAGAACGTCATGCTGCTGGATGCATTTGGCAGATGCTACTGGCCATTCGACGCTTGGGGAAAATGAGACAAGTTGGTTATAGTGGGATGGAGGAGTTTTTTGAAAGGCTTTATGGCCGAGTCGGGGAGGTTTACAGCATATTCAATTACTTTACTTCGAGTGATCCCCACCATGACATGTTGGGTGGGGGTTGTCAGGTTTGGGTTGTCATCTAGTTTTATTCCATGGACCGGAAGCAGAAAGACGTCGAACGAAGTAGAGAAGGTTCGCTGGAAGAGACCAAACAGATCTCAACAAATGCATTTCAAAAGCAGCAAGCCCGGCATCCTTTTTTTCAGGATTTTTGCATGATCTTGTCGTGTCCTGTGTGCTACTCAGGATAGCACCTGTCAGAAGTGTTCAAGTAAACAGGTCACAACCATTTGCCAAAACATGTCAGTATACCACCTGGCAGAAACAAACATGCCAAAACATGCCACAACCAACATGCCAAATCATGTCAGGATACCACCTGTCAAAAATAAATAAAGACACAGGCATCAAACATGGCAGCATACCTCCTGAAGCAAAGTCAAAAGCTATAGTTGCAGCAACAGCACATGCTCAAATCACAAATGCATTGCAGTGCGTCACTAGAAGCATTCTCTGCACCAAACATGCCAAATCATGTCAGGATAC